>JAQPZY010001629.1:2175000-2775000 GCA_029931535.1 Margaritifera margaritifera | reverse complement strand
AAAACTTCACGGCACGCATTGTCTACGGCAATAGCATTGTCGGCAGAGCTCAACACCTACATAGTTCAGTCTATGGGAGCAACCACTAGTGGACTTGTTTGCAACAAAACTCAACAAGAAGCTTCCATTTTATGTCTCACCAGTCCCAGATCAGGCAGCCTGGGCAGTCGACGCCTTCAGCCTAAACTGGGATCGACTGTCAGCTTATGTATTCCCATCCTTCCGGTTGATTCCACAAGTTTTACAGAAGATCAGGATGTCCACCGCACGGATCATCCTGATTGCACCTATGTGGCCTCAAAGGTCGTGGTTCAATGACTTACTCGACCTGTTGATCGACAAACCAAGAGTATTACCTCTGTGGAAAAATGTTCTCTCACAACACAGAGGCACTCTAGTTCACACCAATCCCCAGATTCTCAACCTTCACACTTGGCTTATCTCAAGCGATTGATCCATCAGGCAAAGTTTTCGAGCAAAGTTGCCAACTGCATCGTACAAACCCGGCAATGCTCTACATCCAAGGTCTACAATGCAGGTGGAAAATCTTCTGTGATTGGTGTGTTAGGAAACGTGTTAATCCTTGCCGACCATCTATTGCTGCAGTAGCAGATTTTCTTCTCTTCCTTTTCGAGGAGAGATCTTGTTCAGCCTATAAAATCAAAGGGTATGGGGCTGTTCTTTCAAACACTCTTAAATTCTCTAAAGGTCAGTCCATTGGTTCAGATCCTCACTTGAAGGATCTTATAAGGTATTTGAACTTAAGAGAAAATTCCCAGTCTTAGTCGTATCTGTGCTGGGGATGATGGTGATAGACTTCTTTGCCCAGTTAGGGCACTTAGATTCTATTTAACATCTGCTAAAGGGAGAAGGAGGGGTAGGAAAAGACTTTTTCTCTCCCTTTGGGGTTCAGCTGATATTTCAGTATCCATGATCTCTTGATGGATTTCGCTCACCATCAAGAGAGCTTATGCATCTCTCCCAGAAAGAGACTTATCGTTCATGAAGATTAAAGCTCATGAAGTCAGAGCTATTTGCTGCTTCCTGGGCATATTTCAACCATTCATCTTTAGGCGATATTATGAAGGCTGCGTTTTGGTGCTCACACACAACCTTCGCGTCTTTTTACCTTCGGTCATTAGCAAACCAAAGCCAAGGTATCTTCTCTCTGGGTCCAATTGTCGCAGCACAATCAAATGACCCAGACAACTGCCGCTTAAAACTGCAGTTGACTGCTTGGACTGGAAGGTGAGTAATTTTTTCCACATTTCTACTCTTCTCAGAGTTCATCAGCCCCCTCCTTACTGACAAATTCAGCTTAATAATAGTGACAGGTTAGTTATTACTGACATTAAAATGTATTTTTGGGGGGGAGTACAACTAATTTTAATTATGTAATACTTACCTGTCACTATTGGATGCCCTACTTCCACCCCACACTGATATCCTTAATTAGTCTTACGTCCTGAAAAGAATGAGGATGCTCTGTGGAGCATGAGCCGATGATGTATATCAGACTGGGTCAATGCACATGTTCTAAGAGACTTCTAGAACAGGGAGTTGGTGCATCTAGCACGGATGAGGTCTTTCCATGTGGAAAGGAGAAAGCTTAATAATAGTGACAGGTAAGTATTACATAATTAAAATTAGTTTTACTCCCCCAAAAAACTACATTTTTCAGCCTATAAAAAAAAATATGGTCTCAAACTTGTTTCCGCTGTTTTTTTATGCGTGAGTTGAAAGTGTACATTATTTGGTCTCCTTTTCTGTAATACCACCTGCTTTGGTGCATCATGAATGGTGTTGACGTCATGGAGCTTGGAACTAGGGTACTACCTCATGATGCGTAAACGTGGCATGTGGTGATAATGACTTAACTCTTATACCAATAATGTTTTTTTGATAAAACTTGCAAAATAGGTACATTCCTTGGGGTGAACATGTGGTATGCAATGGGCTGTGGAAACCACAAATTATTGTCAAGCTGTAGAGGACATCACCAAACTTGTTAATGGGAATGAACTTGTTTCACCAAACAAGGATCAGTGTGGCCTGTTTTATGGATTTGTGAAACATTGCTGAAAAGTACTGATGTGAGGTACTTTCTAACAGTTCTGGTTGCATTAACAGGAAAGATATTTTGATGAAACATTGCTCACTTATATTTTTAGAATGTTTACAACATTAAGATTACTCTATGACAACTCAGACATTTTAACCAATCTAACTTGTGTCTGATGTACATATATATTCTTTGAACTGTAAGACATATATATCCATCAGATTGTCTACTTTGAAAGACCTACATCAACTTCAGACAATAACATACATTATCGATAAATTTTAATATCAGCAAAGTTGAAGTTTTTCTAAAAAGTAAAGGTTTTGACCATTTTTGATTCAGCTCAACTGTAGATATCAAGATGAGCATACTGGGACGCTCTTGCTGAATGCTGATTTACTAATTTATTGTTTTTTTAAGGAGGATGAACAGATAGATGTCAAGAAGAAGAAAAATGAACCGACGAAAATTTACAAATGTTTCAAACCAGGAAAGAAGTCTGATGATGAGGAAGATAAAGGTGATGTTGCTAAATTTAATGTAAAAATAGGATTCCGTTGTATATTCAAATCATGAATGTCACAAATTCCAAAAATATGTGGGATAAAACGGTGTGTGGTAAATTTAGATGTTTGCCAGAACATGATGGCAGATTTTGAATCTGAGGACAAAATGCAGAAACCTGAGGGTTAAATTGCTTTCCAAATATTTGTGTAAACTTATGGACTTAGTGTACTGGATCTCATTGTTCTTAAAGACCAATCACCAAATAAATAACTTATTTACAGGAATGGACAAATCTCATGTTCATTAGTCTGGGAGAAGTTGAAAAATTTGTTGTTGAGGCAAAAAATGTCAGATGCCCAGAGTTTTTATTCACCTGCCTTTTTGCAGAGTGTATTGTGATAAAACTCTGTCCATTAAGTTTTCTTTTTTTTGCATGATAACTTCAGTTTTTCATCATCTTTTTTGCATGATAACTTCAGTTTTCCATCATCTACAGTAAAAAAAAATTGTGAATGGCTAGCACTTGTGGTAAACTATTGATTTTGGGGTCAAAAGGTCAAGGTCACTGAAAGAAGAAAGATGGTTTCTGCACAAAAAAGTTAGCTCTACATAGCAGATCTGGATCAAACTTTGTGGATGTCATGCACTGGTGGTTAGGAAGAAGCCTATCAATTTAGGGTTCAAAAAGACGATGTCGCTGTGATGATAAAGAAAAATGGTTTCTGCACAAACATTTCAAAAAGATAGGTGCTTTCCTCACAATAACAGTTCTACATCACATACCTGGATCAAGCTTTGTGGATAGTTCACAGGAGTAAGGAAGAGCCCATCGATTTCGGGGTCAAAAGGAATAAAGGTAAGATCACTGACTGAAAGACAGGGTTCTCAGTAGATATAAAAACTGAAGAGTCATTTGACCCTTGACCCCATAATCATGATAGTCAAATGAAAATCTCAAGAGTCAGAACAGAAATCTCAATATTCATTAGCTTTTGACAGTCATGAGCTCATAGCTGGGATTGTTCATTATTCGTGGAGCAAACTGATGTTTAGGATTGTTTGTCTCATGTTGAATAATGTGAAACAGTTGTACAGTATTTTGTAAGAAACCGACAAGCAGACAGTGAGACAGACATGACCATTACTGTTTTTTGTATGTGTTTCTAATTATGTATGATTGAGTGTACATTTGGTATATTAAACAGAAAAAGGATTATTTTATACTTGATTATATTTTTTAACTTCTGAACATGTTCTATTTTTAACTCCAAATTGATTTGTCAACCTGCTTTTCTATCACATGAGCTACAGACTGGTGTTTTGTCTTTGCCCTGCGAGCTTCAGCAATAGTCTGATGGTTGGGTTTTTTTTCATGACGACTTAGGGCACTTTTCTGAAGATTGGAACTGAGTTTGATTGTCCAGCATCCGTACACCAGTCACTGTATTTCCATCTTTCACAACATTTGTAACCCACAGAAATTCACTTTTCCACTCTTCCTTAAATTTTCTTACAACTTTACAAGATTTATTCTTATTCTCAGAATTGTTACTAACTTTCTGTTTCTTTGGAGTTTGAGGGTCGGAATGATCATC
Organism: Margaritifera margaritifera; assembly: GCA_029931535.1. Taxonomy (NCBI): domain Eukaryota; kingdom Metazoa; phylum Mollusca; class Bivalvia; order Unionida; family Margaritiferidae; genus Margaritifera; species Margaritifera margaritifera. The sequence continues at coordinate 2,770,836 of JAQPZY010001629.1, read as the reverse complement.
ACTGGCAGGTCGTTTCTGAGAATTAGACAGGAAAGAAAATATACTTTGTGCCATCATGATTTAACAGTTCACAAATACATCTAATATAACAAAGTTATTCAATGTCCTTATTCCATCTGGAGTAATTCCAAAGCATGAAGTAAATCACTGAGCATAATGTCGAGTAAATTCTTACTGAATTATACATTAATTGAAACGCCCACATTTTTAAATGTTTTGCAGATTGAGGCAAATTAATTGGCAATAAAACTCAATTAATTGTCCACTTAACTCTGACAAATGACTTTGTGAGCCACCATATTTTCCACAGTTTTGTCCAATTGATTACAATTTGATGGGCAATCAAGCAGAGGCCAATATTTGTTTGAAAGTTAATTCCCTCTTCTTCTAACTATCATAAATGTCAGAGATAATCTCAAAACAATCTAACCTTGATTCAGCTATGCACACCAAAGTGTAACATCAGTGACCGGTTAGCTCTGCCCAGTTGATATTGATTTTACATAGGTGCTGTATTATTGGTTGAAAAGGTGTAAACGGTAGTCTAGTAAATGTCAATCACTGGTGCATACAGCAGATTTGTTATTGACAGTGCACACTCAGTAGGAAATTATGCCGGAGGCGAATCAAGGGTAATTAAGACTTATGCTTTGACCCAAATCAATGTGCATCATAAAAATGCACAGGTTGCAATGTCCATGCATCAGAAATGGGGGTGGGGTGGGAGGGGTGGGCTTAATCCCCTCTACTTTCACTCCGTGGTGGAGGGGGGATAAGTATTTACAAATCACCACCACGCCTCGGCAGTCATGCCGATGGCAACCATGGATGGGCTGGTTGACATTATTGATTGACATTTGAACAGCCAATGAATGAAGACCACCCATGGAAAGACTGAGACGTCAAGAGTGATTTACAACTATATACCTTTTTGAAGAAACAGTCATGTTTATTTAGATCATATATTTAGACAATAGAATTTTTTTTTCAAAAGTCCTGTATATTCGGTATATGTATTTTTAGGGAAAGGTTGATTGACTTCTTTTGCAATAATTTTATGCTTTTACTTTATTCAAAGAAATCTGAACAAACTTATGCACTGACTTGATGAGAGGCACACCTTGTTGAGCTTATCTTGAACAGCATACATTTATGATATTGTTCCAAATGAAAACTAATCCTCTGAGATATGGACAATTAAATTCCAAATTTACAACTGCTTCTGTTTAAAAACAACAACCAAATGAACAGAAAACACTAAATTTACACTGAAATGTGAACCACATGCTTAGTCTTTAAGCAGTAATGGCAGTCACGAGGCTGAAATACTCAACTTTGAACTAGTTCAGTTTGACTGCGTGTGTACTGTAAGGGACTGACCATTTAATATATGGGGCGAGAATGTTCTTCTGATCAGGCTGTTTTTTTCCTTTCATCACAAGATAAATTTGTTTCAAGTAAATAAGGAATGGAATAATGTCTTTTTTCAGACTACAAATCAGAGCAAGGCAATTATTTTCAAGCATTTGACCCCCCCCCCCCCCCTTTTAGAAAATTAAATGGTCTCTCCCTGATAAAGACTTGACTTAAGCAGATGTTTACAGAGATCAAGGCAGTGATCATTGTCAACACTTATAAAATATTGACAAGGATTAGCATCAAAAGATGATGTCAATTTCAGCTTAGGAAAGGTGTGTTTTTATCATACGAAGCCATCTGACTTGGCGTGTTGTACTTGACAGCCCCAATTATGGTCCCGCCATTAACAACGGAAGTTTGATAATTGTTTGTAATAAATCTGAAATCAACTTATTGCTGAAATGAATGATAGTGCCGAAAATTGTCAAATCTCAGATGTTCAAAGATTTAAATTTCCAACAAATTTAAGGCATTCTGCATCTATGTATTGACTCCACATGTATCCTATTATTTGCTCACTTTTGTAAGCGGAAACTATAAAAACATTTTTTTTATCATCATAGAAAAAATAGTAAATCATATGGAAATGATATGTCAATAACCCAATCATAATATTGATCTATTTCTTGTAATTATTTTGACACAGATATTAAAGTATGCAGTTTCCTGTTTGTGACTGTTGGAGCATTTGGTTATTGAGACAAAAGAGAAATGTAAACTAATTTCTTTGAACAGCGTTTGGCATGTTTCTATATGTAGTATATTGCTTTACAGCTACAGTTTACTGTTACCAAGCGGATAAAGTGTTTGACTTGGACACACACACACACACACATACACATTAACTTTGGAGTGTGAGGTTGTGAGCTTGCACACACTGGTGAGAAAACTTCTTTCTTTTTCCTCCATGACACTATAATATCTAGTACAGTATTACTCTTCTTACCACTTACAAACTTTTCCAGATTCAGTTTCTGTAACTGTAGATTTAAATCGGTCGCTTTTTTATATTTTAATTCTGAAGATTTGCTAACAATGTTGATATGTCAAACATCGAAAAAGTAAAATTTGGTTAATGTTATAAGCATTTTAGCATTATTTTTCAAACTCACATTGGTGAAAAAGTCTTCAAAACATAAGCAGAATCATGAAAAACTTTCATGGCAGGAACATCTTTTTGACTTGGTGTGAACGATGAGGCCTCTAATTGAAGAAAGCTAGGAAATCAGGGAATACTTGTACGGTTTTCAAAGCATGTACAAAAAAATGTTTCTGTTGTTAAGTGCAACTGGTAAGGATAACTTGGGCAGTAGTGATTTGGATTCCATATTTTATGAAAGAGAGAGAGAGGAGCTTTACTAAAAATGGTTAATGATAGAAATGCTTTGGAACAGGTTCATCTCATTTTTCTGTATTTATGCATTGTATTTTTGAGATTTGGTATAGACGCGTTACTTATAATTTCAGTTGGTAAATTGTAAAAGGCAGGAATTAATTTTGATACAAGGTAGTTCTACAGAAAGGAGCCAAATGATTGAGTGCTGTAGGGCTCATTGTTAATAACAAAAGGTTGAATTACATCTTTGTAAGTAGTTCAGAGCAAGACCATTGTCCATTTTAAACAACTAGTGTGACTGATGCAAGGAATGGAAGACAAGAAACAGATGCATAAATTGTATACTCTCTGTATTGATTAATTCAAGTTTTTCTTTCTATCACTGATTTTTCTTTCACAAGAATCAAACAATGAAATAGCCTGTGGTTATACAGTATGATTCACTTATCCCCGAGTACATTGTTATTTGTCAACATAATGGCGAAGAAAACGAACCTGCAGAAGAGCCGCTGTTGTGCTTTTAGGTTAACAGTTCACACATGCAATTAACATGTAAATAGCAAATAAAACCAAACCATGTTGTTGGTTTCAGTTCTGGTAGGTTATTAGTTTGCACATGAGCATGTATCTTCGAAAAGTGTAAGTGTCGACCTACATGTATCTAGGATGACTTTTTGTGACCATTTGTGATTATCAGCAAAAATGCTACTTTGATAATTAATGCAAAATAGTATAGTTTAAATTAAAATAAAGATACAAACTCTTAATAATGCTTTTTTTAGCAATAATTTTTGCCTTTCCATGTTCATGCAACAACCGCCAGAACTATGCTTTCTCAAGTTTTAATTACTCCTCTATAATGCTATGATTGGGTGTCAAAAGAAATCATACATTATGTTAATGAGACCTCATGCATGGGGTAACCATCAGAACTTTTTGTTTCACTTCAGTCTGGTATGAATGTGATATTATTATTAATTTGTTCAACGTTTATTGTTCTTTTCACTGCAGGGAGTTCAATATCACTGACTTTCATATGATCTTTAAAAAAGTATATTGCGCGAAGTTCAACATAAATAAGGACATGAATGCATCTGTAGATTTAGATAACATGGTATTTAAAATTAGATTCATTGTGCAAGATGTAGTATTAATACATTTTTTTGCAAGGCATTTTTATTATGTTAATATTATCTAAAATTTGATTTGGCATTATGTATCATACATTATCTTCGTTAGAACTTGGAAATGTTTATAAATAACTGAATGATCACGTTTTTTTTTCAGTATAAAAAAGTAAGCAGATTGCTCCCAAAAGAGATAACAATGTAGATAAATCGGTGCCTCTCTCTCTCTCTCAACCTCTTTGGAGCATGCTTGCAGGGGTCATAAACAGTAAACTACACCCACTGTGGTCATCGGATGCAAATCCGCTGGAAGAAGTGTGTAGAGCTATTTCTCCATGAGATGCCGTGGCAACTCTGTCAGGATGTGCAGAGAGATGGTGGAGGTTTTTTTTCTTAATCCTCTCCTCTCTCTCTCTCCACCCTCAAAAAATTGCGTGAGCTGTACTGTAGATGAAAGGAAGTAACTCTTACCGATTAACTCCCCTTGTTCCCACTAGGTGGCCACTCATATCCCAGATATTTACTAGTTTAAACTTTGACTGCAAATGTGAATAGTGCCTGTGAAGAATCCATTGCAATTTACAATAAATTTTGACCATTTATTTTCAGTGGTAAGTCAAAAGGTTGATATCCCTTGTGTATCTATGTGATATTGATCAGTAACACTCAAGTTTTCACCAGTGTAATTGTATTGCACTGTTAAATTTTGGTTTATTATGCACTTCTTAGGTTGTCTTGGTAGTGCAAGTTCGACTATTGGAACAATTGGTATATTTGTTGTATGCACTTTTTGTTGTTTTTTTTCTCCCTTTCATTACAGAGATGTCAGTCAAGTGCATATGCCTAAAGTTATAGAGGACAACCACGAAACATGACTTGCCTGCACAAAATATTCTTCCTCACGCCCATGTAGTGTATGTGCAAGATGTTTGGTCCAATGTCTTGAAAAGGCAATTGAAGGGCCATGAAGGGCACACTCTAAATCTTCTGAATATGAATTATTAAGCATTCATCCGACTTCAGAATTGTTGACCTGTTTTATGGGGGACGTCAGGATGCCTCTCCCACCCCTGACGAAGATACCTAAAACAGTGCCTGTGGCGACGATCAGTTTATATCCGGTCAAACCCAAGCCAAGCAATTTCACTCAAGCTATATTGGAATCATGTTTGATATGCATACTACCGCAAGCTCTGCTGTCTAGAATGTCGATGAGCGAGTTGGACAAAACTTGGACCATTTTTAACCCAGTTTTGCAACCCACTGGGCACAGGTCCCTATCCCCACCCATTGAAGCTGGGCATGTGGGATTACCTTCCAACTATGCCAGCTGGATTGGCCCATATGTTATCATTTGCCATATGCTGTCCCGGCTGCCGACCAACCATTCCAGCCATCCAGATAATCAGTGTACGGTTTCAGCGGTCATGAATCTGTCATCTCAGACTTGTGAACAGCACGTCGCTCGAAAGTTCTTACAGCAATGGCGTCTTACACCCAGCAGACCACCCTGGCTGGCTGGCCGATCATGTCCATGATACCAGTACATGGCAAAACAGCATCACAATTGGAGCCATCTGACTGGCCCATCTGATCGCACCAGACCTGCATTCACCAGAGGACCACACTCCATGCTGGACATGGTTTGCCTGGCCTTACTAGCATATCCGATACATGGAACTTTTTATGCATCGTGATAGTTTGGCATCATCACTGCTATACAGAATGCTATAACTCTTGATGCAGAGTGTACAGGATTAGGACAACCCCCGGTTGGGGATGGGTGGACATGAGCTTGCCTGACCATTCTGAACCATTCAGTTTTAAGGTGGCAATTGAAGAGATACAGAATTTTGCCTCCATCGGAATGCTTTCCTCTACCGGCAGTCAATACTACACACAAGGTCAAGGCCTTTGTGGACATTGACGAAAATGACGAACATCCATCCTTCAGAATTTTACCACAGTTGTCAAATATTACCGGAATTGCCAGGCGTCTGATAAAATTCACAATCCAGGTAATTCAAGGACCTTCTTTTTGATGAGTAGCTTGCCTGCAACTGGTACAATCGGATGTACCTAGCATAGACAAGGATATTACTGCCATTAACATGTCTGCTTCACTCTGTTACAAATTAGACATACATGTGTTTAACACCGTGTCCTAGTTGGTCCTAAATGAAAATGGTCCCAGTCGTACATCCAATATGGCTGCCATGATGGCTGTCTTGAAAATCTTGCTGTTGCTACTCCCTCTAAATGGATGGTCATATTGACACGGGGGTTTTCAACAAATTACTAATAATGATGTCTATTTGATCGTAAATGAAAATGGTGCCAATCTGACATCCAGTATATCCACCACAGCAGCCAATTTGAAAATCTTGTTATTGCTGAAGAATATCAAAGATTGTTTTAACACTCCACAGTTTAAAGGATGAAATGGTCTTATCTTAAACTCCTGGAATTTCTTTTCGCCTTGTAGAGCATCAGTCCCTTTGAGGGACTCTTGTATAAATATGCCATAGTACAGTAAAATTTGTCTTGAAAGACCACCCCTTCTGCCACCAAAAAACGGTCTCTTAAGACAGGTGGTCTCATAACAGGTTTGTACAAAAAGACCTGTTTCCAAGGTCAAAATTCAGCATTGTTTAAGAAGGAAAAATAACCACAATCACTGTATATTTATTGTATTCTTTGTTCATAGTTCTTGTTACAATATTACATGCATTCATCTGAAAATAATTTTATATATAAAAAAATGATATACATCTATCATTAAACATGAATCACATTGATATTTGAAGATCACATGTGCATGTATTAGCATATGAATTTGTTTCTAATTGACTCCTTGTCTTTTATAACACCTTGAATTTGGGTTTTACTGACGTTTAAACTGACTGCAATTTTGTGAGCAGTCTCCCATTTTTCACTTCTTTCAATTACATTAATTCTTTCCTCCAGTGTTAGAACTTGTCTCTTTTTCATTGGAGATTCTGCCATTGTTATTAAGGTTAACGTTATCAGTGATCAATTGTAATAACAACTGTAGCAGAGATATGGAATACATATACTTTGGCACTACAATGGCAGTTAGTGACATATACTTTCGTGTGGTTTACAGTCTATACCAATGGACACTACATGCATGACCTGTAAAATTTAGGAAACTGGTAGCCAGCCTAATTTTTGTTTTTTTGTTTTAGTTTAGAACAGTCTTTCCTTTTAAGTGGTTGTTGTTACAAAGGATTAAATAAAGGTCAGTGGTGTTTGTCTCAGGTCTCGTGATAGGGTTGTTCATAAAAGTGTTATTTTAGAACAATTTGCCATTTGCAATTTCGCGGTCAATCCTACAGCTCATACTTTAGTCACGTAAATATAACCAAGCTAATTCAGAATGAACAATCTGCATGTACTCTAGTCTGGTTTACAATCTACAACATATAACACAACATGCATGACCTGTAAAATTTAAGAAAGTGGTAGCCAGTCTAATTTTTTTTGTTTTTGATTTTGTTTATAACAGTCTTTACTTTTTAAGCGGTCATTTTTACAAAGGACTAAATAAAGGTCAGTTGTGTTTATCTCTGTTTTTTTGATGCGGTCATTTATAGCAATGTCCAGATGCATATTTTGCCAAGAAATTGTGGTCACTGGTCGCGTTCTGCAGGTGGTCGCTCACGACAGTGCATTTATATAATAAAATCAATCTGTGCATTACAATTGTAGTCGTAAATGACAAGTGGTCACTCAAGACAGGTTTTACTGTACTCTGATTGTTCATATGAAAATGATACAAAATTCTAAATTGCATCTATGTTTGACTGCCTTCCCTGGGTCCTAAGTATGTTTTACTGGAACAGCCCACTGATTTTTAGGGCACACAAGCAGTTTTCAGTTTTTTAAACTAATTTTTGTACTTGTACTATATTGACAAAAAACTTTGTTAGCACCATTAAGCACTTGAGGTAGACAAATGCATGTTTGTATACACATGTAGAAGACCCATTTGTTGAACCCGCATTATTGTTGCACCACATTAGAGGGAAATGATATATGGTAGTCATTTTTCCATTGGTGTCTGTAGCAGCAGTTCGGTAGGGTTTAAAAAAAAAAAAAATTATTTGCGCATATTTCCTAAACCTATTGATAGATTCTCATTATACTTGGCATTAATCGTTGTGAAGCTAAGACATGTCATTTTATAACATGCTTGCTTGCCTGTTGTACCTTATGGTCATAGAATCTTTGTGTAGGGTTTTGGTTCAAGTTTTTTAATTGACTGATATTTCCTAAACTCCTTGATAGGTCTCATCATCCTTGGCATGAATCATTATGAAGCTAAGACAATTCATTTTGCAACACGCTTGCTCACCCCTGTGACCTTGGACTTGAGGTCACAAAGTACATTTTCATTAGGCTTTTGGTTCTGGTGTTTTTTTTATTTGGTAATATTTCCTAAACTTCTAGATGAATGTCTTCGCATTTGGGATAATCATTATAAAGCTAAGACAATTCATTCTGTGACATGCAAGCTTGCCCCTTTGACCTTTGTGTCAAGGTTACAAAATTTGCATTACTTTTTTGGTTAAAGGTTCTTCATTTGCTTTTATTTCCTAATCCTCTGATGGATTTTCTTCATACTTTGGATCAATCATTTTGAAGCTGAGACAGTTTTGTTCTGTGACATGCTCACTGAATCTTTTGACCTTGGGGTCAGCGTCATGCATTTACAGCAATGCTTTGATCATGGGTTTGACATGCACAGCATGGCCTTCTTGTAATATTTTAGGGACATTGTATAAATTTTTCACATTGTTCTCAATTGTTATAACTTTTTAGACTTTTTAAAAAAGTTTTTAGTGGTGGCATGTGTTTTACAAACATGAATCTTATTTCATTCTTTTTTTGTGTTAAACCTGAAAATTGATATAAAAATGTATGAATCTACAGACAGAAGATGTCAAATTCATAAACTACCATATATGCTTGCGTATACGCTGGATCCAAATGCAAACAACATAGACACTGATCTGCATCATATAATGCGCTAGCAGATCAGGGTATATGTTGTTTGTTCTACTGATTAGTCCTTACAAACTGCATAGACCCAGATCTGCTGGTGCATTATGCAGTTGGTATTGGCTTATGCATGGGTATATACGGTATGTGAAGGTTCTTTTGATTTAAGTAAAATCATGTGAACACATAAAGCTAACAATATGACACAAAAACTTTTAAAATTACCTTTATTCCGAATTAATTGAAAATCAGAATTATAGAATTTTGAGCCTGAATTTAAATTTTGTGCCAAAGAGGTATTATGACTAGGGTCAGGTCAATTTAAATTTAAACAACCTTGAAGCCTTTTGAGCAAATATCGAGCAATATTTCTCATTTGTGGGGGTTCTTTTACAGGGGAAGATGCAGACACATTAGATCCTACAGCAGGAGGATCAGATACTGCACATAATGTACCAAATTCAGAAGTTGGGAAAGATAGTGGCAAAGAAATAGAGATTGAGGAGGAGGAGTTTGAAGAGGAAGAAGATATTTGCGATGGCCCTGATTCTCCAGTCAACATCAGGGAATGCGTGAAACAGAAATTCAAGGTGGAAATGCCAGAGGATTTTTATGACTTCTGGGAATTCTGTAAGACAGAAAATCCAAAGAAACCTGAAGGTATATCTTGAACATATTTGTAAATTAACAATTTCTTTTTAAATTTCAGAACACAACATTTTATGCCCTTTTTATTGTTTATAAAAATGCTGCAGTAGTTGATGCATTTCCTTAGCCCATTAAGAGTCCCATGTTTCAAACAAAACTTTCAAGAAATATTTGAAAGACTCCTCAGTTTTTTAAAGGATTTGTATAGGCAACACTAGAACATTGAGTATGACTCTAAAGGAAATAATAATAATAATAATAATGATGATAATAGTATCAAAAACAACAACAGAAATCATTTTATAAATCCTAATAAATATCAAAAATATTAAATTGTCTATTTCAAACATTTGTTCATTTCTTTCTAAGCTTTCTCCAATTGTGGCATTTTCTCAATAAATGGCCTCTGTTCTAGAACTGAACATTTTGGGGGCGAATTCCCCTCTCCATTTGCAAAAGAGGAGGGGGGTCTGAATATAAGAGGGATTTAATGAATAAATAAAGGTAGGGCTTGAAAATATAAATGCGGTTTTCACATTCTGTTGATTTTTCAGGTATAAGCGCGAATCTCTCAATCTCGTGTTATAGAATAAACCCTGAATAAAAATGCAAATTATTTTAAGAAAATATTGTAAGAGATGGTCGACACAGACCTAATCTACTTGACACATTATTCAGTGTAGAGCTATCATTAATAGGAAATTTCAGTATCTGTATAACAGTTGGGAAATATCACAACCTATCCATAAATCTTTTGATTAGAAAATAGCTTCCTAAATTTTGCAAAATGTTCTTTGGTCAGCCTTTACAGAAACTTGAGCCAGCCAGTACACCAGACTGCAAATCAAGTTGCTCCAATGTCGTGTTCATTTGTGATCAAAAGTAGAAGTAACATGCATTGGAGCCAAAATAAGTTTCCATGTAAATTCATTACTGTCATATGTATGTAATAAGCATATATGATTAGTTTTTAAATTAGTGAGGCAATATACGCTTATTTTTATATGCACTTATCAATAGTGATGTGATATACATCACAAGAAAACTTTGTAATGTTTTAATATCCATGGTAACCAACCAGATTTTGCAACATATTAATTCAGTGTAGATTTTACCACTGGTCAATGGCCTGTGGGTTTTGAGGAAGACGAGTTAATACTGACAGCGGCAGACCCATGGGGCCAGTTAAATTTGGAATAAAATTATTGTTATTTGACTGGAAGGGACAGTTTATTTCCATATTTCCATTGACCAGCAGGCCAATGGAAAAATCTGTGTTAAGTTGAGCCCGGTTAATTTACATGGAGATGGTTTATAAAGAACGATAGTAAAATGGAAAATGCATGAACAGAATAAGGTAAATAAATTAATCAAGCTAATTACAGAATAAAGAATTAAGCAAATTGTTAGAAGAAATTTTTTTAACTTAAGACTTTTTCATTATTTTACACGTGCACATATTTTTGATGCATATATGTGCTTATTATTTTGAATTTACATAATTGTTTTTGATGCCCCCACTTCGATAGCAAAAGGGTGCATATTGTTTTGCTGCCAAACATTCTGACATCTGAACGTCCATCCCAGAGCCACCACTCATAACTATGAGCAGATGAGTGGAATTTTCAAGCCCAGACATTTATATTTTTACGTAGTTAAGGGTCCATGCAAAAAAAAAAAAATCACTTTAAACTTTATAGGTCGGTGTGCATTTTCATGCATTAATCTTAGTTGATTATCAATCGCAAGTAAGGGTTATTTTATTGAAGAAAATGGGAAAAATACCCTGTCACTAATTGTCTATTAAACAAAAGCTGATTGAGTATTTAACAATTCAACATATTTGCACAGGTTTGAAGATCATCAACTCCTTGTATCAAATATAGGTAGAAAAGTCTGTTGGCAGGTGACTTTTTTTATTGTGACACATTTATTGAGATCATGACACATTTATTGAGATCAAATGGGATTTCAAAAGTGTCGTTAAAACCAACCAAGAAACTGTAATTTTTTTTATTATTTAGTAAGAGATAGAAGCTGCAACCATTTTTCTTTATATCCAGGCTCTCCCAGATTTTGTAAAAAGCAATGATACACTTAGATACCAAGAGATGTCATATTGATGACATAATGTAATTATCATTCTGTTTTAAGCCACGTAGTAAGCATTGGTTTTACACAAGTGAACATCCTTAAGATGCAATGTTAAGGTTTTGAAAGTCATATCTGTTATATCAGTTAATGTATCATCTAAAACATTGGCAAAATATTATCATTGATGTCAGATATTTCAATCACAAAGTATCGTCTTTGGATTTGGTGTGCCAATTATATTGGCAAAAGATATATATCAGTAATATCATATATTTCTTACCCTATCGTGGTTGACATAAGTCCATTTCCAGTTCATGCAATACAGAACATTGGTAATGAGTAGATTGTTAACCACAATGAGCCATCTCTTTAACATTATGGCTTTTCAATCAGTACATTTTTGTCAGCAGCAGTCTACATGCAATGGACATTGTGGAAAAACCAGAAGACAATGGAATGTTCCACAAGCTGTAATCTTGGCACTTGGTGAAGCATGTGTCTTCAGTGCGCTTCGTAGAAAATGACTCTTTACTAATATAAACATTGTGACATGATTGCAGTAATATTGTCATCAAATGGCAATAATGCTTTAGACAAATGATGACATCACCATATATTATAATGATTACATCACCATATTATATGTCAAAAATGTATACTTGATATGCTAGGAGTTTCTGTTTTGCCTGCGTAAGCAGAAAGCTATATCATCATAATGCCTTTCACAGGCAATATGCAAAATTCGACAGGATTTTTAAAATTCTTTTGTTTTATTACTTGTATTTGCGATAATAAATTTAAAAAAATTTCAGATGCTTTGCTAAAGCCTCTTGGATTTCAATTGGTTGGACCGTATGATGTTTTGGCTGGCAAACACAAAGGCATCACAAAGAACAAGGATGGAAAGCGTGTAAATTTTCTGCTACACTGGAGATACTACTATGACCCACCTGAATTCCAGACAGTTATAAAGGGAGACAATTCAAAACAGTTTCACATTGGCTACTTCAGGTATTACATGATGTAATTATGTATAAATTCAGAACTTACACATCATTTCAATGCTAATTATTCTTCATGTAATTAGTTATTACTCTTGCTATTATGTAAATGTAACAAGTTATGAAATCATGAAAGACAAAGGCATAACATCTGAAAGGTTCAACTAAATACAGTAAAGATATTTTATAACGTTTCAGAGGGGACTGGGATTTTGTAACGTTATAACCGAGAAATGTTATATCCAATATCGTTTATTTTTCAAAATGTTTATGTACTTGTCCATGTCGATGACGTCGGACATACATGTAGCAAACAATTTATAATGGTATGATTACTGTCAGAACTTGTATGTAATGTTAATAAAAGTTTCAAGAAACAACACATTTGAATAATACATGTTATCATGAAGAAAAAAAATGACAAACCAGCAAGTTTTACCATCTGATGAAAGCATCAACATACATGTACATGTATAAGCCGGTTTATCAAAAAAATCACTTTTATGTGAAAACGTCTTTGTTCAATAACTTAACGGCTAATAAATTAGTCCTTATTTATTTGGATGGAAAGTAATTGTCAATAGTCATCTATTTTCTATTAATTTGAGATTTTTTGTTGATATGTTTTTCAATGACATGCAAAGGCTCCTATACAGTACACGCATTGTGTTTTTATGATTCACCACGAAAATTGCGTGGGCGTGGAGAAAAGGCAGGGGATTTAAGTGTCCACTATGAGTAGTTTAAGTCCACGCAGTCTGGTGGATTTTCACACTAATTTAGTGAAAATCCACTCAGTCTAGTGGAAGTGCATGACAGATTTTATTGCAGTCGTCGTGAGTCGTAGTGGGTTTTATGGCACCCCTCGCTGATTCTATTGTATTCGCTCCACGAGTCGACACACTAAACAAACAGATGGGAGAAACTCCGACACCGTAAACCGAACATGGCAGGTATCAATTTCATACCTTTACTTGTACCTTTACAGTGGTAACATTTCCTGTGTATTTATCAGTAGCCTGGCTGAGGATACATACAGATGAACGCGCGTAACGTAGAACAAATGAGGTTTTATATTTCTTGGATATCTTTCCACCCCTGTCCATGACAAAGCGTACATCAGAAATAATTGCTTAGCTACAACGTACATCCCTGCTGATTTAATAAATGTATATGTACCTGTTAGCATTTACAGATGCGGAAATTGACATTGTTCTGCATCAAGCGGTAACTTCGAGGTTCTTTCTCAATAAATGATATTTCATAAAAGTGTGTTGTGTACTGGTTATTAATTTGTCAGTTTCCCTTTAATTTCCATATCATTTCCAAGACTCACCTTGAAGAAATCATTGAAAGCAGTAATACATATAGAACTCGAAAAGAGATTACAAACGAATGCCGTAATATTTATATCGAACATGTACGATCATGAAAACTGGCACATTATGACATGTATGTCATAATTCCTGCCAAAGTATTTTAAAATAAAAAAGATACAGGAGCTATACTACGGAAAGGTTCTTCTGTACTGTTACCCTTAAACTTTTAAAATAACATTGTTTATGAGACTGTACGGCAATTTTTAAATGCACGGAATTGTGTACACTGTATTGACTGTTGCGCTCTATCAGTGGCCATTCATGTCATAAACAAGTGAGTTCAATGAGAAAAAAAGTTATTTCCTGTCCACACTATTTTCACGAATCTACATTGCATCACCAAGAACTGGCTGAGGAGTATCATTCTTACTTTGAAGCCAGCCGCTATTCCTGTTGCTGTAGCTTCCTGCCTCGAGTCAACAACAGTCCGTCATGACAGTTTCTACATGTCATCAGCTGATGTTCAATGTCGCGCTTCGATGTTTCAAAATGTACAGTACAATAACTGTTGAATGAAAATATCACAAAACCACACACCTTAAAACTAAAAAGATGTTAGTTTGTGAAAAACAAATTTGGACTAAGAAACGCATTTGATGTTAAGTTCTCATATTATCGAGTAAAACATTTAACTTAAATTTGGGGGGGGGGAGTGTACTGGTCTTGATGCACGTCTAAACTATCTACAAATCAGAAGAAGTCTAGTTGTTTTAAGCTATATCCCATCTCCTCCGTCTCTCTTTTTCTCCCAGGATACAAGCCCCCCCCCCCCTCCCTACTCTGTTGCGTAAGAAGCAAATAGAGTTGAAGTCTTAAATGACTTAAATTAGAACAATTCCTAGCAGCTACTGGTCAGTGTCGCGCTTCTGTGTTTTAAAAAAAAAAAACACTGTTGAATAAAAATGTTTCTTGTTATCTCAAAATCAAACGCTTTAAAACTAAGAAGATGTTAGTTTGTGAAGAGCGAATTTAGACAGAGAAAGTCTCAGAAACACATAGCTATTAAGTGTTGATATTATAGCGTAAAACTGGTTTCTAGCGGTATATAAAGCAAACTATATATAGTATTGTTATTTTCCCGATAAGGAAACAAGCATTTAAATGTAACAAGCTGCAATGGTCCTGAGTCACGTAAAATTATTAATATTTTATTTTCTAAAATCACAACAAGTGTAATTTTGTTAAAGCTAAATCCTATCACACCCGCACTCCCAGTAGCACATAGAGTAGAAGTTAAATTACTTAAATCAGAATACAAATATGTCATGGGAATATTGTTATGAAAACACCAAGGGTTTCTGTTTAATGAAGCCAATTCAGCTGGCATAACATCCTGTAATGCAAGCGCAAGAAAGACGTGAATTAAACAGCATTAGATAAACAAGTAGCGCGTCAACCCTGCCTCTGGGCATAAGCGGCAACTTCAGTGTGTTTTCTCAATAAATGATATTTCATACAGAACTTCTTGTACTAGTTATTAATTTGTCATAGTTTTTCTTTAATGTCTACACAGTTTCCAAAACCTTCTTTAAAGAAATTATTGAAAGCAGGATACAAATACCTTTATCTGTAGACTTAGAAAAATGACTGATTATTTCAGAGTATGATAATTTTTAAATGAGCCGAATTCGTGTACACGGTATTGAAGGTTGTTCTCTTTCAGTGGCTGTTCATGCCATAAACGAAGTGATTTTTTATGAAAAAGGTTACTTTCTTCGTCACTTTATTCATGAATCTATTATCAAGCAGCAGCCAAGAAGTGACATTTTTACTTTGATGTTAGCCGCTATGCTTGTTAACCATAACCATTCATGAAGTGTTGAGCTTCTATCTTATTTTTTGTAGCCCCAATGTTTCAAAAGAAGCATTAACTTCTGAATGAAACTATTTTTGTTGCGTGTGGAACAACGAATTTTGGACTTGTAATATGGAGTGAGAAACGCAATGTGGTCAAGTTGTGATATTTTTGCATAAAACTGGTTTCTAGCGGTATATAAAATAAACCATATAAAATTTGTATTCTCTCAATTAATCTTGCAATGCAGCGCATATAATACAAATCTATCGCAGCAACACAAAGCTATTACATGTTTAAGAAAGCTTTCTGTTTTTTTTTTAAAAATGCATCTTTTTTGTAATAAAATGTGTTTATCACATGCAAACATGAGAGAGAGAGAGAGATATTATGCACCATAACTTTCGATCGATGTTAGCTGTAGCTTTTATCGCAAACTTGGAAACAGGCATTGCTAATTAGAGAGTATGCATTTTAGAAATGTGCCTTGTTCATCTTCATTTTGGAATCGTATACTGACAAAATTTAGAAATACAGTTTTGATTCCACTCTTTATATAAGTAAGTTAATATGTAAATCGCTGCTTGGCAATTCATTTTGTATTTAACAAGAATTTATATAATTCATTGGGTTATTCACCTGCTATTAGTGTCCTTTGTCTTTTTTTCTTATTATC
Source organism: Margaritifera margaritifera (assembly GCA_029931535.1). Taxonomy (NCBI): domain Eukaryota; kingdom Metazoa; phylum Mollusca; class Bivalvia; order Unionida; family Margaritiferidae; genus Margaritifera; species Margaritifera margaritifera. The sequence goes on along the minus strand of JAQPZY010001629.1, from coordinate 2,754,336 downwards.
TATTGTCGAATCTGGTCATAATTAACCATGTACGAACTTAATGCTTCAGAAATTTAATAGACTGAAGGTCCAATGAGAGAGCATTACTGCAATAATCAAGGTGGACCTGACAATATTCGCGACCACCTTAGAATTAATATGAACGGTTCAAAATGAACAGGAAATAATTGGGATTTACAACCTCTGAAGCCAAAACTTTTCCACCTCCAGGTCGGAGTAGTTAACGAAAAATAAGAAGCCACATGTTTACAGCAATGAGTGCAATAATAGAGATAGATTTTATAGTCTTGGCAAACACGTGGTGTCGCAATTTCGGGTGATGTACAAGGCATTATTGATAGATATGATGTGTTCAGCTTGCGTGTAATACAGTACAAGTTAAACAAGGGGAGAAAGAAGTAATTCTAAAGCACAAAATAAATCTTACTGAATGATACATTAATTAAAACACCAGAAATTTTAAAAGTTTTGCCAATTGAAGCAAGTTAATCATGATTACACACTTTTTATCGCTTTCACCAGTCCATTTGGTAATATTAAACTCGTCCGATGACCAAACCAGCAATCTTAAGTATATTTTTTAAAGCTGTTGGTCATAGAATGCAGCATCACTTTCTTCGTAGAATCGGAGTAAAAACAGTAGGTCTACGGTAAAAGTAAACACGTGTCTAGTTCCTGAGAAAATGTGTCGCATGGACATGTATATTTGAGTCGCAAGTACTAAACAGGCTGGAATAGTAGAGGTTGTATATTGCATAGCGCCGTGTATATTTCATTGTGTGGGAACATTTTAAGCAGACCATTTAAAAGTGACTGGGGTAATTAAAAACAAAATCACAACATTTCTCGCATTCTTTTATTTTAATAACGGAATGAAACCCGCTAATACATGTATTTACGTGTGATTTCTTTTACCCTTTGTTTGCTTAAAACAGAATCTCCCCCCTCCCCTCATTAAAATTAAGATAATTAAACTTTGTATAATTTGTGAAGCATCATTCGTGACTCTTTTCTCGGCAATTTATCTTTCATCTCTTTCAATACACGTATGTGAATGCGTTTTAGCGACCGAGTCTTTGAATATTAAATGGCATTGCGTACAAATTAAAAAGAGCATTCTGCACTGAGTGCTGTAGCTGAGCCGATAGGTAAGTTCCATGCGTGGTAGTGGGGGTCCACTATTACATAATTATATTGCTGCGACTTTCAAATGGGCAATAAAACTTAATCCGTCCACTACGAGCCACGACGTGGACAATCCACGACGACCACGATATCCTGTCCACGACGACATCGTGAAAAGGATTAAGCTCCATGCCCACAACGTGTTTTTTCATAAACACACGATGCGTGTACTGTAGCTTGGTGTCTAAAGACACATTTTTCTTTTTCTGACCGGCGAATTTTCAGCCATTTTCACAACAGTCAGAATTCAAAATGAACATGAAAGAGATTTACTTTGAGAGGTACTCAGTTAGTCAACATGCAGGTAGAGATTGATAGTTAAATGATATTTCTAAATTCTTTAGTCAAAAAGTACAAAACAAAATCATTTCTTTTCATGCTTTAATGCTTTAATTCCGTTGAACCAGCGACCCATGATTCTCAAGTACCAATTATGAATTAGGTGTGATTATCATGCCTTTGTCACCTGGCACCTTTGTTAGACCTTTGTTATTTACTGATTATGAATGACATGTTATTATCGCGCTTTTGTTACCCAGTGCCTTTGTTATTTAAATGACCTTCATTGTTTATCTGGCCTAGACGCGTCGGGTCATAAAAACATAATCTAGCTAATTTTCTCAAGGGGACCACACAAATCAAATGCTATAACCAAATACATATTAGTTAGGAATTTGGCTGGGGAATTTAAGTTAAAAAGTTACAACAGAGGCATTGTTGTATCCAGGAATATAATAAACAATCTTTATTGTACATTCAAGTGAAAAACTCAATACTTTTATTGAACTAAGTTGATTTCTGTTGCATCATGCAAAAGTAATTTAAATTATTTCAATTACAGTGCTTTCCAAGACACTTAAAATTGTCAAAATTATTGAGATTTAAATTTAAATTTGAAAGGAAATTAGAGCTAATTTTGAGATTTCTTTACTTTAATTGCACACATTTTTACAACTTTAAACTAGGCACTCTTAAATGCAATTTTGTATCTAGTATGTTATAAAATTGCTTAATTTAAAATGTGTTTTGAAGCACAGCTCAGATAGAAACATTTTTTGAATGCCCTTGCAATATCTATGGCGAAGCATATACATGTAGTGTGATTCCTGTCCATCTGTCCTGTTACATTCTGACCTGCCCCCATGACAAATTTCATTCCTGCTCAGTAACTTTTAAAAGACTTCATGGATTGAAACCAAATTTGGTATGAGGATTAAAAGACTTCATGGATTCAAGCCAAATTTGGGATGAGGATTTAAAAGACTTCATGGATTGAAACCAAATTTGGGATGAGGATTTAAAGACATCATGGATTCAAACCAAATTTGGGATGAGGATTTAAAAGACTTCATGGATTCAAACCAAATTTGGTTTGAGGATTTAAAGAAGATCTAGTTCAAGTTTGATTTTTGCCATTTTCCATCAAAATTTATTTGAGTTGTGGCCTCTGCTTGACTAAGAACTGTGCCAATTTCCATCAAAATTTAAGTGAGTTGTGGCCTGTGCTTGACTAAGAACTTTGCCATTTTCCATCAAATTTTAACTGCGTCGTGGCCTCTGCTTGACTAAGAACTTTGCCATTTTCCATCAAAATTTAAGTGAGTTGTGGTCTCTGCTTGACTAAGAACTTTGCCATTTTCCATCAAAATTTAACTGTGTTGTGCCCTCTGCTTGACTAAGAACTTTGCCATTTTCCATCAAAATTTAAGTGAGTTGTGGTCTCTGCTTGACTAAGAACTTTGCCATTTTCCATCAAAATTTAACTGTGTTGTGCCCTCTGCTTGACTAAGAACTTTGCCATTTTCCATCAAAATTTAACCGAGTTGTGGCCTCTGCTTGACTAAGAACTTTGCCATTTTTTTACATTATAATTTGTTTAGGCTCAAAAAGTTTGAAAAGACTTCACGGATTGAAACCAAATTTGGCATGAGGCTTTGCATTTAGAAGATCTACGTAAAATTGAATATTCACCATTTTCCTACTAAATTTAATGAGTTATGGCTGCTTTTGATACTGAACTTTGGCATTCAGTTGTAATTTCATTTCTGCACGACTCTTGAAAGATTTTATTGATTTAAACCAAAATTGGTATGCGGCTGTACATTTAGAAGACAGATAAAGTTTGATTATACAAATTTTCCTACAAAATTTAGTGGAGCAATGGTCCCTGTGTTAACTTTGCCCTTGAATATCATCAGAATTTTGTTTCTGCTCAATTCAAGGACTTCATGCACTGAAGCCAAATTTGGTATGAGGCTTTATACACAGTATAGTCACCATTTAAGTTCAAAGGATACTAACCAATCCACATTTCAAGGACTATCATGGAAAGAATTAACTTCCACAGAGTGCCTTGAAAGTCAAGTCATTCACATATTGAACTGTTCATGGTAAAAACTAAGTTTATTACAGTAAAGTACATGCAGTCATCATAAAAGAGGAATAACTTGAATTTGTCAAATTCGTCCATCTATGTTTGATCATTCTGTGATAAGATCATCATTATAGGATCTTTATCACATGTGTTGAATCACCAATACATTGAAAAAAAATGAACCATCACTTGGTAAATTTATATTTATGTTTAAAATGTTCATACCGTGAAAATATTCCAGTGCATAATTTTGTCCAGTTTTGGTTACAGATATTGAGGGCACATTCATTTTAATACATGTACAATAAATATTAATTGGGAACACCCAAAATGTCATGAATCCAAATCCAACACATACATTCTTCAATCTGTGTGTTGGGTGGGGTGGGGAGTGTTCCACCCGATTCCACCCGATATATAATTTGTTTCAAGTGAAAAGAAAATTAGTAATGATTATTATTTGTTCTCTGTTGTTGCTGTTAGTTTGGAAAATCATCAGAATACGCAGTCATGGCTTACATAACACAGCATAGATATTTATCTTAATGAAAAGCAGTTTTTTCTGATTCTAAAAATGAGACTTTTGGTATTCTCTAATAAAAAAAATCAGCAACTTAAAATTAAAAATTTAGAATGTATATAGTAGATTATAAACTCTAATACCAGAACTCCAGTGCACAAAAAGTAGACATTTGCCTTGTTTCTCTCTCTCTCTCTCATTCTTGTACAAATGTAATTTGTTGGAAATGAAAATTTGTTATATTTATACTGGTTTTTAAATGTCAACATGCAACATTCTTAGGTTTAGTTATATTTTTCATGTAAAAAATAGCAGATGTATATTATAATAAGAGAGCTGTTTGCAGATTTTTAAAAAGATTTTGTTTTTTTTGTTATAAAGGGAGATTATAAAGGTAGTAAAGTAGCCACAGTGGCCATCTTGTCAACTTTTTTATCGCTTCTCCTAAATGGATGGTCAGATCAGCGACGGGTTTTCACTTGCCAACTTTACCATAAAAATATCTAATCAACAGCACTGGAAGAAATTCTTTAGAAAGCATTCTGCTGACCCAGATTTCTTAGCCAACTGCTCTTGAATTTTGCTCTTAGGCAGCTGTCAGCCAGGTGAACAATCTCAGTTCCACTTGGGCCTCTTGTTAAATCATGTTTTCATTATCCATTATATATCAGGAATTACTAAACTCATGGTACCCCTTTTGTGCTGATATATAAATACTGCAGTACACATCAGTATGAACTGTTCAAAGGAATATACAAAAAAAAGCACATGTTCATGCAAGAAAATGTAAACACTCTCATGTCCACCCAGAATTTCCACCTATTAAATTGGAAAATTGACCTAAAGTTCTGAATGAGTGCATTCCTCCTGCTGAATGGTCTACCCAGGTATTTCTCTCTTTTTTTTTCTTTACCTCTTTAATGCTTCTCCTGTTTCTCTCAAAAAGTTTAAATTTCAAGAGGTTACCAATGGAGGTTCAGGGTGCAAAGTGAGGCCTTTAGTTGCACAACATCATAAGTGGTCCGGACAAATTGAGTGGGGAAAACAGTTCAGTTGTGAAAAATATTTGTAATAGATTGTATATCTTTTACTACTTAAATTTTAACACTTAATCACTCTTAGAAGGAACAAGTTAATAACTTTTAGAGAGCAATCAAATGCAGTAAATCCGGCTTGCCTTTTAGTCGCATCAATAAATGTGAGTAGTGCCTGTTTAATTTTGTGTACATATTTCACCAGGATATATATATATATATATATATATATATATATATATATAATCTCCATTAAGGAGAGAATTTTGTGGTTCCTTGAGTGCCCTTTATAGACGGATTTCACTGTAGAGCTGTAGACTGAAAATATTCTTCCCTGCTAGTTGGTAACTATCAGTCATACAATGTGTACTATTAGCCAATGCAATATTCCCATAACCTATTTATAACATCACTGCTGAGGGTGTTTGCAGCACATGATCTCAGCACACCTACTAACTTGCCTTATTTGTTCATATCTAAAGTACAAGTCAGACAGGTCTTGTAGGCATTTGGTACACATACCTTTAACATACAATTATACACTTTATTTCGCTTCTCATCAATCAATATTCCATGGAAGATCATTATATAAATGCCTCAAGAAATACATGACAAAATCATAGTTAAAGTACGTTGACATTTTTACACGAGACCAACCAAGAGGTGTGATACAGTGCAAACCAGATTGAATGTAGCACTATGATGTCACAATGAAAGTGCTGCATATTGGACAAAAATTGAACTACCCAAATATTGATTAGACCCAACATCTGCTTTTTTTGACCCAGTTTACATTTTTTAACTTAACCCTTTGTTGACACTACATAGCCACTTTTGTGCTGAGGTGCTATAAAACACTGCTACATACATTATTGTCAGTAAAAGTCCATAGTGATTGAGAGTTTTTGTTAAGAAGTTTTGTGTTGACAACTAAGGTGCAGATTACTCAACAATCAGGAATGAACAGACTTTGGTAAAACTACTTAAGTATAAAATTTTAGAACAACAATTAATATCTTATTTAAGATAAGTAAAGGCACCTACATGACTACATTGATGTATACTTGAAGAGTGTTGCGAACCTTGTTCTGTTTATTATGTGTGAGAGAGAAAGAATTGTGTTCACTATCTTGAGAAACATTTAAGTTTTAAATATGTTACAGACATTGCATGTGTCAATAGCTGCATTTAATTTGGTTCTTCTTTTAGATAGGGGGAGAGAGAAAGCAAAATTCAGAGAAAATAATTCTCTCTCTATCACACACTCACATAAACAGAACAAGGTTCTTGACATTCATAGACATAAACAAAAAAGGCAAGTTAATAGGTGTGCTAAGAAGATCACATACTATAACAACTCGGCAGTGATGTTATAAATAGGTTGTGTGAAGATTGCATTGGCTACTGGCACATGCTGTGTGACTGCTAGTTACCAGCTGGCAGGGAAGAACATTGTCGGTCACAATTCGTAACAATAAGTGGCAATTGGGTCAGTTGGACAATGCAATCAAAATTCGTAGTTGTACAATTTGATTTGTCTTTTGTTAAGCAAGGAGGGAGGGGGGAGATGGATAACTGATAACAGCTTTTCTCCAAAACTGCCTGTTTCACTATATTTTGTTTTCTTAAGGGATGATCCAAATGAAATGCCAGTGTTTGTGGCAGAGAACTCTGCCAAGGTTAACTGCACCATCACAGCAAGGGGAGATAATTTATTTGCAGCAATTCAGTGAGTATTGACTGATATACATGTTTGTAGCCCTTTATTTCTTTCTTTTTTTTTTTCTTTTTTTTTTTCTTTACTCATGGCTAGAAATGTTTGTTATTAATTATCATAAAGTATGAAGTATTCCATGTTTCTCCCAGGAAAGCTAAGCCTAATTACAGGACATTTTTCACACTGTATGGGCACCACTGCTGGGACATAACTTATTTTCTGTTTTTCTTTGGATGCTGTTTGTTTACGGAAACCAACATTTATTTACCAAAATAATTTTTCATGCCTTGTAATTTTTGGACATCATATTTAATGAATTTTATTTATGCATACTGTTTGTACTTGTACAATGATAAGGCAAGAGAGACAGACTTGTACTGCTTTTTGGAAAGTGGAGGAATGGCTTGCTTATCATCTGAAAAAGGCTTAAAAAGTTACAAATATGATTCATATTGTTGAAAATTGGGAGAACCATGTTTCACTGTTCATTAGCTCACTGACGCTGATATAACCAATAATATTTGTGTGAAACTATATTACCTGTAGAGAAATTGAAAAAAATCGACCATATATACTTGCTTATAAGTGAAGTCCAACTGCAAACTGCACAGACCCAGATCTGCCATCACATAATGTACCAGCAGATCTGGGTCTATGCATTTTGTTAGGAGTAATCAGTGGAATAAACAACATAGATTCTAATCTGCTGGTGCATAATGTGATGGCAGATCAGAGTCTGTGTTGTTTGCATTTGGACTTCACTTATAAGCGAGTATTACAGTATATCGTAAAATCATTAGAAGATTATGTCATCCTTTACTACAAGAGAAAATCTTGAAAGTCTTGATCTTGAAAATGTTGTTGAACACTTCCATTGTGGATAATATTAAAACCTGCACCCGGTCAAATATTTAAATCAATAACCTGGCATAAAACAGATCCTTATGTCATGTGTTTTATATATTGTTATGAATTTATAAGTATTGGAATTTAATTTAGTATGCTATTAGTCTTTTACATGTTTTGGTACTAGAACACACAAACTGGGATCGGTTCATTGGTTAAGTTAATATTTAGGGCAGACATTATACTTTCCCATCTGCTACCAAAATACACTTCTCTAACTACCTGGAAAATTACAATCAAGATTTGTCCCATCATATCTGTTTTTATTTTATTTTTATACACTGACAAACTCTGCAACAATTCTGAGTTAGGTTTATAAACAATTTTATGGGCAGTAGATGATGGTAAGAGATTAAAAACATGGGGTCTTCTTTTACTTCATGTATGAAGTTGTGTTTTTCAATATGTTTGCATTTTTTGTGGGCTGAAATTAGATGAAATTAGGCAAGTAATGTTGGTTTTTCATTTATTAATGTACACATAATGTGTGATTACTTTGCTGTGTGACTTAAGGAATAACCTAATGTCAGCCATGATTTTGCAGATTTCATATGAATGTTTAGTGAAAAAATGCATTCCAAATCATATCGATGACATTCTATAAAATCCAAATTTTATGGGATAAAATATTGAACAGGAATTTTTTATGTAGACACAGGTAGGGACTAAAGTGCTTCAGCATGAATATGATGGACTGGTTCATGAAATGAAGTTTCTCAGTGTTAAAAAAAAAACTATACAGAACAAGAAACCAGTCAATTAGACTGTTAATAGGTGAAAGTGGCATCTGAGATGAAGAGAAAAGAAAGATGCAGATAATTTGTGAAGAAGCTAATGTTTATGGTTATTGTTTGGGCAAAAAATATTGAAGGAATTCAGGGTTATGGAATTGAGGAACAGATATACAGTTTATTCTCATTGGACCTTAATTTTTCCCAACTGAGTTTAGGTATGTAGAGCCTTATATGTAGTTGTTGTATAGAAGTTTGTTACTTTTAACAAACGTGTTATTCATTCTGAGATTTCTGATAAACATGTTAATGAGTTGGCATCTCCGCTAGTATCATATTTGTGGGTTTGGTTGCTTGGGCTTGGATTTTCCATTCATTTGTTTGTTTTCCAGCACTGAATTAAATATTTTTTTTGTTTTCAACTTTAAAAAGTAATTATATTTTATATTTTTTTGCCATCTGAAAACATGCAAAAAATACAGCAATATGTTTTTTTTAATTATTCGACAGTTGGTAAAAAAATAACATTCAGTTGACATATTAGTGAAAATTAATTTGAGAAATGAGAATTCATGTAGAATTAATCCATTTTAATGAGGTGTCCTAGTCATTGGGACTCTGTAGCTGGCCTATCTATCTATCTGTCTCTCTGTCTATATCTATCTTTCCATCTGCCTATCTGTTATTTATTTATGCCTATCCATCCATCCATCCAGCAAATTGCTGATCCACACTGCTCTTTTGTCTCTTTATGCAGATATTACATTGATGAAAGACTCAAGTCAAAAGATCTAGATTCTACAACAAAGTCAGATTTAAAGAACCTGCGTGAAAAAGTAAATTCCTGTGCCAAAAAGAAGGATTACAGTTTAGATCAAAAAAGCAAGAGCATGAAAGCACGTGACAAGAAAGTTGTTTGTAAGAGTTTTCATGCAGCGGGGATCGTAGTGCCAGTTGATGATAATGGAGTGGGTTACAGGGAAGTTCCAGAGACTGCAGGTAAATATACAATTCATAAAAAGATATTTTATAGTGTAAAAAAATTTGCTTGTACACGGTTGTGCATGTTGTTATTACTTCTTTTTCAATTTTTCAAAAAATGTTTTAAAATCAAATCAAACTTTCTTTCATCTCTGGGTATCAAGTAGAGTGGCCTTTTGAAAGGAATGGACATCATCAGAAATTTACAATGCATAATGGCTAAAACTTCTTGGAAGACAAAATGGCACCATTTTTGTTTACTTCAGTATGCATTAGTGTTGACTTTGCTGCTAATGTTCTTAGTATTGTTAGTCTATTAATAAGGGCTGGAGACAAGTCTTTTCAAAAATAGATTGAACTTTTGAAATTTTAAATAAAAAAATGTCAAAGTGGAAGAAATTTTTTACATTAATCACAACACCTGCAATGTCATTGAGCAGGTATACATTCATTTACATTCAATCCATTAGGTTTGTTTTTAATAGATTGCATTAGCAATCATCATCAGAAATATGTGCTTGAGTGTGTGCATATGCGTGTAAGTATGTATGTATAAGAGAGAAAGAGAGACATTAGAAATTGACAAGCTACAAACTTAATAAATTAGAGCCATTAAACTTGATGGTGGAAAGAAATGGCTTATCCAATTTCTTATCCAGTTTAATTTTCCATTTTGCATGAAAAGAGTTAGAGCTTTTAGATTTTGAAACATTACATTTCTATGAAACTACCCTGACTTTGTATAAATCCGCTACTGCTAGACTTAAAACCCAATGCTTAATTTAAATGACAAGGACCATGAAGCAGAATTTTGAATTATTTGAACTTCAGTGTCAGTCCATTCTTTTGTAATTTCCAGCCAGGAATGTCAATGATGCCTCACTTTGGCAAAAGATTTCCGTTGACATAGCGCTAGATCTATAGGCCTTATCCCACTGTAATAATCTTTGGGATAATCATCAGTTGACTGTGACTCTGAAAGTTTTATACAGTTTTACAAAAAAACTTTTTGAGGACAAATGTAAAATCTCTCTCTCTCTTTAATATTATGCTTGATCCAACAAGATGTCAGCTTGATTTTACATCTTTTATTATTTTGGGAAAAACAAATAATATTTTTGGTTCTTTTAGTGAATTTAATTTTCTTTTTAATATTAAAAATAGTGTTTGATATTACATGTCACTACAATATGCAGTGTTCATTCTTGACTATATCGGTTCAATAAAAAATTGTAAAATTCAAACAAATGCTTGACTTGTCATAAAATATTATGTTAAATAAATGGAATAGATCACTAAAATAGCTGTTTTCTGTGTGAATCAGTCGATCACACATGACAAAAGTAAAAAAAATTGACTATGCAGAGCTAAATGTCTTAGTTTTAGTTTCGCATTTGTTTGCATAACAAATGGTGCACCTATGAAAATAAGCATGTTCTTATTAGTTTTTTCTTTAACATTAAGCAAAAAATTATACCGTTTATATGTTATTCTTTGTTGGTTTTGACAAAAATGGCTGAACTTTTTCCCAATTAGTTTAGAATCATGTCTTTAGGATGATGAACAAGTTGCCGGATTGACTGTTGTGTCTTAATTGAAAACATTGGCTGCAACCTCATGTTGACTGCTAACTAAATCACCAGAACGACTTTTAAAAAATAAAAAGGTTTCAAGTTTCATTGCACCTAACACAGACGATTGGAAAAATGGTAAAGTGCAACTTATGTAAAATTGAAGTAACCACCTCTGGCAAAACAACTAACATGAACACAGACTAAAGAAGGCAACATGATATGACATTGTCAACCCTTCCATGCCATTACCATCATTTCAGTGTAATATGTCTTATGACATTGACATTGTTAACCCTTCCATGCCATTACCATCATTTCTGTGTAATATGTCTTGTGACATTGACAATGTCAACCCTTCCATGCCATTACCATCATTTCAGTGTAATATGTCTTATGACAATGACAATGTCAACCCTTCCATGCCATTACCATCATTTCAGTGTAATACGTCTTATGACAATGATAGTGTCAACCCTTCCATGCCATTACCATCATTTCAGTGTAATATGTCTTATGACATGGACAATGTCAACCCTTCCGTGCCATTACCATCATTTCAGTGTAATATGTCTTATGACAATGACAGTGTCAACCCTTCCATGCCATTACCATCATTTCAGTGTAATATGTCTTAAGTTAGTCAAATACTGCAAACAATTTACAGGTAAACTTGCTTGAATAGCATTTAATGTGTATCCTCAATACATTTTCTGATTCCGGAGTTGTGTATCGTGATAAGTAACATATTGAAAGTGAACTTCCCGTACCCAACCCTTGTCATGACAGAACTCTCATCCATTTCAGAATGGGACTAGAAAATATGCAAGATTTGAAAAAATTGAATAGTTCAGAACAGATGAATCTGTATTAATCATTGGAAACCTTTTTTAATTTACCTCTTGCAGCTGACCTGAAGAAAATGCTGAAAAAAATTACAGAGAGCAAGACCGAATCTGAGAGAGATAAGAACTTCGAGCCACTCCAGGAGCTGATGACATTAGTGCAGTTTGCAAATGACGAATGTGATTATGGAGAGGGATTAGAATTAGGAATGAACTTATTCTGTTGTGGAGAAGAAGTGTTTCACTCCTCCATTCTGCGGTTATTGCCACTGGCTTATGAACTTTTGAACCGGGATGTGTTTTCAAAGATAATAACAGCACATTTGCCGAACAGAAAGCATGGGAAAGATCTCAGTCAGCTTGAATAAGACTTCAATATCTTATTTTTATGTACAAATGTTTTTATATGCCCACCATAAGGCAGAGCATATAATGTTATAACATGTCTGTCTGTCTGTCTGTTCCCTAGTTCATTTCCACACAATAACTCAAGTTCTTCACCATCTACCATTACCAAACTTTGTAAAATGCTTGCATTTGGGGTAAGGAAGAATTTTATCAATGACAGGGTGAAAAGCTAAAAAGTGATGGTCACCAATTGTAAGAAGAAAAAGTGGTCCCCACACAATAACATTAGTTCTGCATCACAGAACTGGACCAAACTTTGTAGATGGCTTGCTTTGGGGGGGGGGTAAGGAAGAAGCCCAATGATTTTAGGGTCAAAAGGTCACAGGTCAATGTCACTTTGACTACAAGAAGAAAAATGGTTTCCACATAATAACTTTAGTTATACATCACAGACCTGGACTAAACTTTATGGATGGCTTGCAGGTGGAGTAAGGTAAAAACCTATTGATTTTGGAATCAAAAGGTCAAGGTCATTGGCTGAAAAATAAAAAATGGTTTCTGCATGAAAATTTCAGTTCTTGACCATGTACCTCCACCAAAGTTTGTCGATGACTTACACATTGGGTAACAAGGGTAAAAAGTTTTCAGTTACTGTGATTAAAAGAAAAACAGGTTTTGCACGGTTACTTATGTTCTAGAGTAAGTTCCATAGACATACCTTGTGGATCATTTGTACTTGGATAATCAAGCAACCTGTTGATTTAGGGGCTAAAGGTCAAAGATTATGGTCATGCCAAGTCTAATTAGAAAATAATGGTTTCTGCACAGTACGTGTAGTTCAAGACTGCATACCTTTACCAAAGGCAATGGTCATTGAGACCAATGATGCCCTACTAGTACCTGCATAGAGGACGATTAAACACGGGAGGCATATACTGTGCTGTTCATGGTACTCTTGTTCTAAATTGCCTTGAAATTCCTCAGGGATATTGACATTGTCATGATATCATCATATTGGATCTGTTTACATTTTCATGTTCACTTTGATATATTCTGGTATTTTATGTACCAAATTTATTTAATTCACGTGTACAAATGTATTGGAATAAAGTTCAAATATATTTTACATAATCAGCAGGCAATGTCTTTTGCATGAAAGTTTCAAAATCTGTGAGTTTCTGAATGCATTTGGAATACTATATAGGAATGACCATTTTAAAGTCAAGCTTTACTAGATCCTTGTAGCTAACTTTTGGGGGTGGGGGGTGGGTTTAATGACTAATATCTTCTATCCCGAGGCAATTGGAGTATAGTGTCTTGCTCAGGGACATGCTGCAGCAGACTTTTCAGATGTTTATTGTGTTACTGAGGATGAAAATGGAAAATTTAAACATGTACAATATTAAATTTTATATAAAAGGTAACACATTTGTTTATGATACAATATAAACATGATAATAGCCTTCCAATATTGACATTGTTTAAAGTATGAAAAAAATATCATCAAGTAGTGGAGGGGTAGAGCAATATCACAGGTATATACAACTTTTAAGAAAAGTTAAAAAATTTAGTTAGTTCTTCCTTTGTACATAAAATGCTTTGGAATAAATAATATTATTGTATTCTGTTTTCTTTTTCATTTGTTTTGAACATCACCAGTTCTTGAAACAATTTAGAGGCACATCTTCCAGTATAAAACGCACTATGATATAAGAGTCTCTTCACTGTTATAGGGGCTGAAAATTCCTTTGCTCAAGAAGGCATAATCATTGATTTTTATTACCATATATACTCGTGTATAAGATGATACCAACTGCAAACTGCATAGACCCAGATCTGCCGTCACATAATGCGCTGGCAGATCTGGGTTTATGCAGTTTGTAAGGACTAATCAGTAGAACAAACAACATAGACCCTGATCTGCTGGTGCATTATGCAATGGCAGATCAGGGTCTGTGTTGTTTGCATTTGGACCCAGCTTGTATGCAAGTATATATGGTAATTAGTTAAGACCAGCTAGATTTCAATAACAAGAAAAAATATAAGAAGGCCAAAACCTGCACGTCAAGCCCACAATTACAGTATTGCATTAAAACAGGTGACCTTGATCCCAAGGTCAAAAGGTTGAGATGTTGCAAAATGAATTGTCTCACTTCTTAATTATTTCATCCCGAATTTGAACAAAATCCATGAAGGGGTTAAGGAAATAAAAGGCAATGAAAAAACTTGAAACAAAACCTTAATGATAATTTTCTTGAACTGTAACCTTGATCCTTGGGTCAAAGGGGTGGTCAAATATAATGAATTGTCTTAGCTTCATAATAATTTATCCCAGGTATGAAGAAAATCCATGAAAAGTTTTAGGAAAGAAAAACAACTTAAAAAACTTAAACCAAAATATTTTTGCAAATTTTCTATGATGGACTTTGACCCGAGCTCAAAGGGGCAAGCGCATGTGCCACAAAATGAATTGTCTCGGCTTCATTATGATTTATCTGTGGTATGAAGAAAATCCATTAAGGGGCTTAGGAATATAAGCTAAAGAAAAAGTTTCACTGAAACCTTAACATATTTTCTATGATGGTGACAATGACTTTGTGGTGAAAGGGGCAAGCAAGCTTGTCATGTTATCAGTTGTCTTAGTTTTATAATACTTAATGCCAAGTATGATGAGACTGTATCAAGGGATCTAAGAAATATATGCAAATGAAAAACTTGAACGAAAACCTTAAGAAAAACTGTTGATGCCGCGGGAAAAATGACTGCTATGTCTTGGTTCACATTCTCATGGGGTCAACAGAAAGCTTTATTAACAGAGTCCCATCAAATTGACAAGTATTAATATATTGTGACTTTTTATGTTATCTTTTGTTTTCATCCCTTTTCATCTTTTTACTGCCAGTTATTTGTACAGCAGTGTTACATATGGACTGCAGGATTGAGGGATTCACACCTTTCTGTAAATTGCTTCTGAAAAAATGTACATAAAGGATGAGAAAAATTCTGTAATAATATCTATACTCCAGTGCATTTTAATAATGTCTGCTAGTCTGTGGAAAATGAAAGTGAATAATTGCTGAATTTAGTGTCTGTGATGATAATTTCCTTGTGAAAATGAAAGTAATGCTATAACAGCTTGGTACATGCACACTACAGCTTTGTACGTGCACACTACAGCTTTTACCTAGAGGGGTTATACAATATGCTGATTCTGAAATCCATGATCTTTTACTTGTCTCTCCTGAATCATAACTCGATGGTACAACAGTAGTTCCGGGGCATTTGAAAGCATAGAGAAATTTTTCATTATTATGTTATTACACCATTCACTTCACGTATACCTAATATGATGATTTTGATGTATAAATCATACTATGCTTAGGATAATGTTATTTCAGCATAACTAAGATAGTTAATTGAAAAAGTTTCTTGTATGATTTAAGTGATGAATTGCATTCTCTTTTTAAATGTCCTTTTTTGTAGACATGAGAAAAATTTTCATACCCAACATGTTTATTAGAAATCCTAATGCTATGAAATTTACCAGACTATCAATATTTTGCAAAAAAGTTATACTGCAATTCAAGAAGTCATGCAGATCGTTGTATCTTAATATGTTCTTTCCCTTGATGTATATTCGTATATTTGTAAGCTTACCAAACTATCCAGGTTTTGTAAAATTACTTTGCACTTGGACAATAAAGGCAGATGTCAAATGTCTATTTTTAGCTCACTTGACTAAAATCTAGTGTGCTTATGCCATGTGCCCATTGTCCATCTGTTGACATTTGCTTGTTACCTTTCTGGAAGACATGTTTTTGATCCAGTTTTTATAAAACTTGAAAGATAGAGTTATATCATCAATATCTTGGGTGAGTTCGAATGTAAGTGTGATTTATGCATGTTAATGAGATGATCTGGCATCTCATTAGCTGAGACCATATTTCTGATCTGAATTTGATTAAACTTGGAATTTATGCTTATATCATCAAGATCTTTGACAAGTTTGATAATGAGCAAGACCCATGGATATTAATGAGGTTATCTTGCATCTGATTAACTGAGATTGTTACCGCTCCGAGGCCTTTTGATGAAATTTGGAATAAAGGCTTATATGATCAAGAACTGGCATGAGTTCAGTATTGAGCTAGAGCCACACATATTAATGATGGGATCTTGCATCTGATTGCCTGAACTTGTTACCACTCTAGAGACTGCATTTTTTGTTATCTGATTTTGAGTTAACCAGGTAAATAGACTTGAATCATCAAGATGCCCAATGTGTTTTATTATGGGCAAGATCTGTTCCTATTAATGAAATTCAGCACAGTTGGAAATGGTTCTCAAATCACATGTTATTTATATCAAAATTTTGCTTTTAAATGCATGTTCTCTCTCTCTCAATTAGAGCAAGGGAAGTAACCCATGATATTGGCTATAGAAAATAACAGGTTTGGGTTTAAAGAGTTCTTGTCCATGCAAAAATTATGAAAACCAGCTACAAAAAATAAAGTTTAGAATACAAGTTGTGTAATTTCAATAGAACAATTTGAAGAAATTAGCAAAATAATACACCTTAGGGATTAAAATGAATAATTTTTAATTTTTATAACTGAAAAGTATAAAATAAAAATATTTTTAGAGAAAATGTAAAACAGAGTGTGTACAAAACAGCAAATTTAAACTGCTTTTTCGTTTTAATATTCTTGCTCTTACCTAGCACTCCTTGAACAACCGGTTGAATGAAGTTTCCCAGTTTCTTCAATACAAACATCATAGTCGAGTTTCACGTTTTCCATCAACATTGGCAGGGAAGGAATAACTTTGCACTTGACAAATCCATGGGTACAGTCTTCCAATATGGAATGTGCACATGGCTGACTTCATAAAAGACATGGGTCTTAAGCTGTTTTTTGGCTATTGTAGTTTCCAAGGGAAGTGTACATCTCCTGTTAATCACTAGCTGATTATATGTCATTTTCACTAACATAATGGTATATTTTCAATATTACATGTTATCCAGAAGATGGTTCAGGTCAGGTAATTTCTCACCAAAAGTTGTCCGTCATATTTTAATGTTTCAAACTCTCTCATTTTCAGTTGTGTATGTATTTCTTTCAGTGTCCTTATACCTAAAACCTGCTACATTTTTCACCCATTTCAATAGCTCAGCTTTAGTCCCTGACACATAGGCACCTCCATCTTGTAAATATGTCTTGATACACTTAACACTTTGATTTTCCAGATCACAGGTTTCATTCATCTCTTTGATGCCATAAAAGTTTAGATTTACTGACCAGAAATAATGTTGCATCATGAATACATTGGGAATTGATAAGTCTAGGGAAACAATAACCATTATTGAACAGGTCTATTGCAGGCTAGCATAAACTGTCTATAGTGTTATAATTAGGAATCAGACTTTCTTTAAACAATTATATTTGTCTTCAGTTAATTGTGTTTTTTTTTTATCTAATATTGATTTTGCTTCAGTAAGAACATTATTCTTGCAAAAAAACCAAGTCTAAGTTATAAATTTATTTGCAGAGAATTTCTTTCAAAAACTTTTATACATTTGAAATTTATAAATAGTTGGAAGCATGTTTGATGTTTGATGAAACAGAGCTTGACCATTCCTAGTATTGACATATTAATGTGCCTGAAACATTTTTCATCTATATGGTATCACATGTATTGTGCATTATTAACTAGCATTTCATATATTCAGCGCCATTACTTGGAAATTATTTGGATTTTATGTTCTGTATTTACAACTTTTTATAATAAAAATACCCCAATATTCTTTTCTCACTTCAAAGTTTTAATTACCAAGAATAAAGAAACTCATGGCCTCAAACCAAACAAACTGAATGATAATTTCAATATGTGTGAAAGACATGTGATTCTGTAGACAACAAATATAACTTCACCTGTAAACTTCACTTTTTAAGAGCTTGGATGACATCAGGAAGTAATTATGCATATTAATTGTGTCTTAATCTTTTGAAAGAATTTTATCAGACCGTAATAAAAAAAGGAGATTATATTAGTACAATACTACATAATAAGCTTGTTTAGTGAAATGGTTAGCTGTCAAATCACGTGAGCCAGATAAGTGATATCAGGCTCACTTTGACCTCTTGTTTGCGCTATTTGCTGTGTATTAATTGTTGTGCTGCTCACCATTTAATTTTCAATTAAATTGACTAACTCGTTTAAATGTCATGTATCACATTCACCTCCCAAGGACATGGTTATCAACAAAAGTTAACAAATTAAAAATTCAGAACTTTAAGACAGACGGAATTACAGGCTGTGCTGCTTTGTTCTCCAATTTGCTTCTCAGCATGAAAAACCAGTAAATAAATAAATGAGACCTGCCCCCTCCTCCTTTTGGCCTGTAAAACTTCTTTATGTCGCCAAGAGGTGTGTGTGGATTCTTAGTACAGATGTTTTACATCTACCTTATACACACCCCAACCCCCACCACCCCTAGTGGAAAAAAAAGAAACCGTAAGATATGGCCCACCTACATATGCAAAATTAAGGCAAAGAAGAGATACAACTATTTAAAATCGGCAAATTTAAAATTTCCATTTTCTGTAACCTTACAGACAAGTTCAAACTTTAAACGATCAAATTTAGCTGCAATAAAAGTTACTGGTTTATAGTTAAGAAACTGCTTTAATAGCTGACAATAATTGCTGTTATTATAACTTTGTTTTGATGGAGCGCCTTATTTGTATTTGCACTTTATGAAACATGTTAAACTGCTGTGCCATACAACCTGCCACGAATTACAAATAATTGATTGTGAATATCACCAAACAAATTCCTAGATACTGTAATGTGCACCAAAGTAATTGAATGATTTGTTTCTGTATACATGACATAATCTCCCCAATATTGTAAAATATTCAAATTATTATTACTTATAATCTTTTCTTTGTGTTTACATTGATTTTGGAAGAATTTATGTTGCTAAATCAATTAATTACTCTAGTGAATTGATTCAAACTACAGTAGGGTATGATTGTTTGCATTTTGTGTCTTTCATTCCTTGTCTTGATGTTTTTTAATTTTGCCTTTAGTTGGCATCAAATAGCCACAGTTGTGTTGAGGTGCTCTAAAACACTACTATATACCTACATATTTGTTATGTACATGTATAATCAATTTTATGTAAATATGGTTATTGTACGTTTTTTTTTATTCTTGCAAATATATTTGGTGACTAAACTTCAAAGTCCTTGCTGTACCATGTTGAACGTCCTGGAAGTAGTGGGTGATTGATATGCCACCTGTTATGTGGGCAGATAACTATTGTGGAATAGGCCCATTGCAGTCTCAGTGCAGTCCATCATCCATATTGTGCCAATGTATACTCATGAATATGCATTGAGACAGATTGCTGACTTCTATGCTAGGGTCAAGATAATGGCAATAATTTACAATGGCTTTTGATGCAGTCACATAAATAATCGGTAAATTTGAATTTATATTTACTTTATTGCGCTTAAATGTTTACTCCCCCCACCTTTTTGGAGAGGGAGTTCACACTCATTTGCAAAGCCCTGGTTGCAACACTGGTACAACAGATACTGTATATAAATGTTAAAAATTTCATTAATAAAATATTTCTTAAGGCTTTTCCTGGAAAGAAAAAATGGTGGGGGTTTGGAAGACACTTTTAAAAGAAATTATATCTGTGTTGACAATTGGATATTAATGGGTAGTTTGGTCTTTGAAAAATGTTCCTTCCAAACACACAAACAGCTGCTCATTGCCGTCACCCCCCCCCCCCCACTCCATTTCTGAAGTAGCTTTTGGTTCCTATTTGAACCCAGATGCCTTTGTTCTGGACTCAAATAATATTAAAGGAAAAGAGTCCAAGATCCTGGTATTGAAATAACAAAAGACAGTTCCTGCCTGGAAGTTATTAGTGACTTCTTTTAAATGAATGTACATGGTACGCAATAGTTTAAACTTATCTAGAGATAAGTTCTTGGTCAGTAGTTGTAGATGTATTACACTAAAGAAAATTAATTGATAGGTCCACTATTTGCTCTAAGCCATGCCAACTCTTATTTGCTTCAAAATATTCTTTCTAATAGAACAAAAGTTACTAGTATACAATTTAAAAATATTTGTTCCCCCAATCTAAAGTGAGACAACTTCACAATTTGAGCAAATTCCAAATGATAACCTTTTGAGTGTTCAATCTCAAATTTACAACTGTGAATTTATTTATTTTTGTGGATATCAATTGTTGTGGTTTGGTGAAAAATGACATTTCGTTGTTACTTAAATTTGTGGTTTGAGGAAAGGATCATTGTTTGCACAGAAGGGTTCTTATTTGTTGGGTCCTTAAATTCATGAATTGTAGAAAAACAACCTGCAAAAATTATATACCCCACAATAAACAGAATTGACACTATGTATTCTGTACTTTAACATAGTTTGTGGAACCTTGTCAGTTTATGGTCCCACAAGCTAGTCTGTTTAATGAAATAATATGCAAAGAGTCACTACAAGTAACAGCTAGTAGCACTGCTACTGATCATAGCTAATGACAGTTGGGATGGTACTAAGCAGCTATTAATTCATTTTGGTCACCTTAAAAATACAAAGTACAAAATAATGTATGTTCAGCCTCCAGGGCTGATTGTTCATGTTGGAAAAAAGAAACCTTCCAGATCAATAAGGGATGCACCAAATTTGCATGTTATTATTTTGTTTTCTTTATCTGCATACCAACACCATTAAAATGTCTATGCCGAATGGTAAACTAACACTAGAGAGACAGATGGGGAAGGAAGACAGAAAGAATTGATGTGAGTCAGACTAGGCATGTAAGAATATATACCATGAAAATGTTCTTTGACGATACATGTACTTTGATATATAAAATCCTGATAAAATCAGATTTCCATAAAATGAAACAAATGTTTGAAATACCTGTAATGTAATATGTTCCTTTGAGTTGGATGGATGGATGGACTGGTCAATCGATAAATATAAAGAAAGGCAGAGAGGCAGTTGAACGTATGTAAAAAGAAAGTAATGAAGGAATAAATAAATAAATATTGTACGGAAATAAAGTAAAGTGTAAACATTTGTGCAATAGCATATAATAGAAATAGTAAATCTGATGCCAAAAACGTCACATGAGTGATAAAATACAAACTAAATACATGTGTACAGGTACATTGCTCAAATAAATATTGGATACATACTGGCTGATTTTCCTCAATACTATTTTCCCAAAGTGAAATTCATAAAAAATTATTTTAACAAAATTACTTTCCATTAAAAAGGACTGGATTAAAAACAAATATTGTGTGAAATTTGTCAGTGGAAAGGGAACGTACATGATTCTGCTTTTGCGACTCTCGAGACGAATATATCCGGATCATAATGTGTCGGTATACGGTTTAGTTTTGCCGCAAGGCGATAAGAGCATAGAAAAAGTTTCAAGTAGTCCGATATAAAATGGCCTCTTTCATAGCATTTGAAAGTTGTAAGGTGAAGGAAAAACAAAAAGAAGAATTGAAACAAGCTAGGAAACGTACCCTGGAAAAGGTAGTATAATTAATCGACATGTGTCAATTATGCTTACTTAAAACTGGCTTGTGTAGTAACGTTACATATTTTCGATGTTGACAACGTCCCGCTTACACTGTCCACATTGCAAAATATTCGGCGTTATTAACTCAGTCAAAACCATTGCGGTATTTCCTTTGGAATTAATACTGAAAAAGAATACTACGGGATGAATCAATCACTGAACAGGATGTAACTGAATTTGTCTATTGTGGTTCCTCCAGTATTTAATCTCGGTCAAACTGATGATCGAAACAAGGTAGATAAATAACATTCGGTGACAATAAATATACAGTATCAACAAGAGTTTACCAGAAAGTATGAAGATACTATATTTAAACGTTTATATTGCTCTTATGAACATCAAAGAGACACGAGGGTTGGCATTGTATTGAGAATACAAAAGCATTCAGTGCCAAAGAAAAGGGTAGGGTGAAGACATTGGCTCATGAAAAGGCAAAGTCAAGTTTGCTTTCTTTGTGTATTTAGGTGAAATGACAGGCAATGGGGAAACTATTTCACCTGAATCACCCGCAAACATGGACAACCATGCATCCGTGGTAGTTTTTAAATGTCAGTTATATTAATTTATTTGGCAGCAAGCCTTTTTTTTTCTTCATCAGAGATTACAATACATGAGGGAATGGAAACTCCCTACATGGCACACCAAATCTGACCCGTTCCCAGTTGTTATGCAGATGTGGTTTCTGTTGCATAGTAAGATCACAAGGCGGATTGTTGAATGGGCTAGAGAAACTCATTCCTCATAGTATACATTTTGTGAACCACATTTCTCCAATATTTCATCATTAATACAAGTCATAAAGTTATCCATTGATCAGTAAAAGATATGAGAGTACATTAGTGTAATTTATTTCGACATTTAAAAATAATATATACATGTCTTTGTTTAAACCCATTATTAAGTACTTACAAACCCCATATCCGTATAAAATGATGTTACATACTGTGCACATTATTTCATATGGAAGGGTTAACCTCACTAAATTTGGATCAAGCATTCCCCCACCCCTGCCCAATAAGTGTACGCAAGTGATGCATCTATGGAAGAATTAATCATGAATATCAGATTTGCAAAGATAATTTTAGTGAAATAAAAAAAGGTAAAGATAAACATAAATACAAATAAAAAAGCAAATGGAATTGTTGTGAAGAAGTGTGATTATGGTATGCAGTGCAATCTATGCATTTATATAGTGAATTTTCTAAGATTAATTTGTTATTCTCAAAGAAAAATTATGTGCATAAAAATCTGTTTTGTCAAAATTTTCAAGAATAACACTTTGGGGAAAAAAAATGCTGTAAATGGAGATAGTAAATGGGGAATATCCCTTTAAATATCATTCTAACATAATACATTTCTTTCTGTAATTTTCACCATGTTCTGCTATATATTGAACAATTTTATATTTCTTTGTAGTTATTTATTAAGGCACAAGAAAACTGAAAAGTTTTTTAGATTTTGATTTTTGACCCTTATATTTGGATGCAACTAGTTTTTCTATTCTTTATTTTATTTGCTTTTTTTTTTCATTTTTTAAATATCATCTCTGTATAGTAAGTAAGGTTTCAGCTGTCAGAATCTGTCTGAATCAATACTCGGTGTTTAGAATGATTTGCGATAATTTGGCTGCCTGAAATAAACTTTGAATGAAATTGACAATGTGCAATACTCACTGACCTCTTGATTAGTTTCCAGTCAACCTCAGTTTCATTGGTTGATCCATATTTTCTGCACCTTTACTCAAGAAACTAAGAAAACGAAAATCTTTTCATTCTTGTTTTGAAAGTTTTGGCTGCATGCAGCACATAAGAACGGCTATTCCCATCAGAAATAATCATTCTATCAATACTTTCTAAAGTAATAGATAGTCGGTTTGATCTGCAGTGATGTCACACATAGCAGTAAACAGTCTTATTCCGGGGGAATTGGGGGGAGGGTAAGGCAGTCAATAATTTTGGACTTGGTCACTTTGCATTAACTTTAGGGCTAAATATCTGCAATTTGGTGGGAATAAATGTACAGGAAAAGTGGACTTGTGATGCATACATATTTGTCCAGAAAATTCATTATAAATACAGTGAAACCCTGCTATAACATGCTTAGCTATAACATGAATTCGGATATAGCATGATTGTTATGTGGCTCCCACAATTTTGAAGTAATTTCACCTATTTTTTGAAGTTTTACAAAACTTTAGTGCCAGAATAAACAAGAATTAGATTTAATAATTTGGCAAGATATGTGTTGTATTTTTGAAGGAAAAAAAATAGTCTTGCTTATTTTTGAAAAGACATTGGCTCCTTAACAAGCTGATAATTGGTATTCTGATTATTATTGAACCATCAACAATAAAGCCATTAGGTCTTCTTTGTGTTTGTCTTCAATGCATCCTGTAAACAATTGTTGTTCATTCCTGGGTAAACAATAGCCAACAAATGTTTGCGCAGTCATTTGGCTTACTCAACCATGCACCAAACAATGTGGAGGTCTTACAAGTTTCTCACCTGAATTTATAAATCAATTAATTTACCCACCTTTTTAAGGGAAACAATAGACCACCAATGCCTGCTCAGTCAGCTGTCATACACACCTGTTGACAGAAGCTCCAAATCACTCATATACACAACCCACTGTAATGGTAAAGTTACATGCATATGTGGACTATTGACTGGAACAGAACCATTTAAATTGTAGGGTTGAAGGGATTTTCTGTTATAATCAAACATACAACTCCTTGTTTTGCCTCTGCTGTAGTGCAAAGTCATAGTTATAAATAAATTTCAATTAATATTGGGTTCATTTTATTTATTTTTTTCCTCTGTCCTTTTGAAAATGACTTGACTGTTTTTATGACGATCACTCTTTACCCATGAAATTCAATGGTTTACTCCCATACTGGGTCCAGGCAATTATACACAACTGTAACAGTGTTAATCAAAAGTAAATTACGATGTCAATACCTTTGACCTAGATACAAGATACAAATTTTTTTATTTAACGTCAGTGGTCTGGGTAAAATACATAAAACACTGGCTCTGTATAAGCTATTTTACTGACATTGTATGCATTTTAAGTTAAAGTATTTTTCAAGCCTAAATACAAGTTTTTTGTTAGAAACTGTCAATCTCTGATATAAGCATTTTATTTTCTGTAAAAAAAATCAGACCCTTTGGACATGTCCAGCAATAATGAATGTTTCGGAAATACAGTGTTTCCTAAGTTAGTGTGAGTGTATTAGCAAGAAATTAAACATTTGGATTCAAATGGAATCCAGCAGAAAAATTCTATAAATTTTGCTTCTTTGTGCATATTTTAGATTGAATTATTATTATGATGGTATACCATCAGGTGAGTACACTTAAGTTGCCAGTTTTCTTGTACACATATATGTATGTATCAATGAATGGTTCTCTGCAACGACAACAAAAAAATTAAAGAAGTAATAACTGTTTCAAGTACTTCTCATTTTAAATGCATCAAGTTGGTAACTGCATGAACGAAGTTTGTAATTTTGCATCCAACCCCCCCTCCCCCATATTGTATACCTAAGAGGATACATATTCAATATTTACTTAAGTGACTTGGTTGGATATAGCACAGTTCAGTACATAACACAATAGCACCTTGTGGACCCTGACCACCATGTTATAGCGGATTCACTATACACACATTAAAGATTTTCTCCATATTTGACCTTGAAGCAAGACTTGGAAAATGAGAGGTAAAAGATAAATTTTGAATTTGCCTAGAAAATGTGCACCATGGCTTTTTGCAGATCACTTTACAAAATGTATGCAAGAAACATGAATCAAATGTACATTTGTACTCTCTGAACATTGAAAAGTCCATTGGTAATAATTTGAACTCCAAGTCAGTAATCTTTTTCATATACTTTAAATCAAAGTTAACATCATGAGTAGCAATAAAGAATGTTTTCATTGTCATTATCTTTGTCACAATATTTCATAAAATTGCAAAAAATAGGTCAGAATGGAGGTGAAAAGTGTAGGGTTCTTTTGATACTGATACTGTATTAGTAAACTTAAATCTTAATTTAAAATAGGAAAGTTAGTAAGTATAAAATTGCTTTCTAAATTACTTTCAAATAGAACACACAGCAAACTTTAGTTGGACTCCTAGGTGAGCACGGCTAGGTTTCTAGCATGAGGGCAAATTCACCCCTGCTTTGCCTTTGATCTTACTGCTGAACATGCCATTGGAAACCTCATGTACATATTAAAATGGAATTTGCGATACCTGGTACATGTAGTTCTCTGGAGTGTCCAGTTTGTGTTATATATTGTCCCAGGTTTTCATACATTTATCAGTTATTATCTCGATGTTCCTACTATTATTCAATTTCTTTCTAAAAAAAAATAACAGGTTTTCGGTAAAGGACGTCTCAGCATATTATACACCTGACTTCATCTCCAGGAAGTCCAGAATTCTTCCACTGGATGGCCTAGGGACTTCCATTTTTTTGTCAATCTATAAGCCCAAATAATAAACCCCTGTCATCCAAACTATTCTGAAATGCAACTTATCTCTGCCACCAGAACCATTTAATTGCACCTGTTATTTGATTTACAGTACCCAAAAAAGAAAATGATGCTGATTTTTGTGTAATTTCCTTCCTAGTCGCCATTACCATGTCAACTTTCGATGGGTATTGGTAAGGCAATAATTAAGTTTATGGTGTTAGTCATATATTTAGGCCTATCTTAGCAAATTGTCCATGAAAATTATGTTTACTCCCTGCCAGCCTAACTACTGCCAGTATCATTAAAAACGATCACTTCCAGGCTTTTGCCAAAGGTACATGTACTACATCTCAAAGTTCAAAGTGACAATGTGGCTGACACTGAATGCTGACAAAGATGACTGTACAACCTTACTAGGCTGCAGACTTAAGAGGCATCATTGCAAGCTATGGGCAATAATCCACTACGCGTCAGTATCACTTATGGCTGTCTGTGCAGAGATTTCCTCATTTCTTATGAACATGTATAAACCTGCTTAAGCAATCACAGTGAGCATGAATAAATATTTCTCACAGTTGTGACCCAACATGACCTTTCATACTGTTTGAAAGAGCTAGTCAAAATTTCTCTTCCAAGCACAGTCACTTGTCAATCGAAAATATGGGCACATTTATTGATGTGTAGAAGATTGTTACATTGTGTTGCTGATGATGTATTTTTGTTTATGCATACTCATGAAAAGTGAGGAAATCTCGGCACAGGCAGCCATGGGTGATAAAGGAGTGTAGAGGGTACATACAATAGTCACTTTCAGCTCTGCTGAGACTGGTACTAATGAGACTGGTACTTATGAGACTGTTGAATACTGTAAATACCATATGGTATGTATGAGACTGATACTGATGAGACTGTTGAATACTGTACATACCATATGGTATATATGAGACTGGTACTTATGAGACTGTTGAATACTGTACATACCATATGGTATGTATGAGACTGATACTGTTGAGAATGGTACTGATGAGAATGGTACTGATGAGATTATTGAATACTGTACATATATGGTATGTATGAGACTGGTACTGATGAGACTATTGAATACTGTACATATATGGTATGTATGAGAATGGTACTGATGAGATTATTGAATACTGTCCATACCATATAATACAAACTCAGCAATTTTAACCAAGAAATAGAGCTCAGCTGTATAATCATGTGTTGGAAAAAGTGACAAACTTACAAAATTACAGATTCATAATAAACAGATTAAATAGACCCTGGAAAGTTGTCCGGAAACTAGAATAATATTGGTATATATTCATAACAATTAATGATGTATATGGCAACATTATTGAAGGCCTGATTAATAAGGAACTTGACTAGGTAATACTATCTTGTTTATGGTCTTGAATTAGTAGATAAATGTATAAATTGTACAACTCTTGAAGTCTTTATTAAGTTCAGAATCTCATATTCAGTCTATGTTTAGAAGTAATGTACTATTCCAAGACGATCTTAATCACAGGAAAAGTGTGTAATGTGTACATACTATACAGTTATTTTTGGGGTTTGGTGTTCTGTTAAGGATAAAAGTTTTTGCATTCTTTCTAAATATTGTTAAAATAAAAAAAATGGATAGGCTGTCTTTTATACATTTTTATTTTTTATTTGTTCTTTATTGTTATAGTAATAATACCTTTTTCATTTTAAATCCAATTATTTTTATCCATAGAGAAATGACTAAAATTTTAATAAAATGACATGCTTTCAGGTAAGTGCAATGATGGGACTTCCAGGCTTGAGGTATGGGACTTACAAATTTCCAACCATGGAAGTCCATGACGTCCAAAAATGAAAACTTAATTGAGCTCCAGTACTTGAAAATGGATGAATACAGGAAAAAAAAAATAAATCCACTCGGATAATTTGCTGTTTTCATAGTTTTGTATTTGGGATCAAATTTACATTATGACAAAAATGTAAGGATATTTATCTTTTTTAACCAAACTATGAGATTTACAAAAATTGTGCTGTCTTTTTAATTTCCTTCTAAAGTGTTTAGAAATGTTCTACACAGTATTGGATCCTGTGCACATGGATTCTCTTTTTTCAGGTAGATCTGTACAACTTTTCTTTTGGTGTTTATGACAATCTGTATGAAAAGAAACAACAAAAAGTTGCACAAAATTAATGGATATAACATAGATCAGTGCACAATGTACTGAAATAAGACAAATCAGCCACACAGATTACTGGAAATAAAATGAGAGGTTCTGATACAGTGCTCTAGTGTGTATGATAATTTGTATATCTTCAGGCAGAGAAAGAATTTCACAAGGATCATTATGAAAAGGAACAAGCACGGCTGAGAGGAGAGGACACATGGATACTTCCATCAGTTGATGACAGGATCAAGCGGGAGCACGAGGTACATTTCTTCTTGTATTCCAGGTTTTCTTTTTTAAATCTGTCATGAAAGGGTATGTATGTGATGTATTTAAAACAGTGTTTCTGTCTTGCTTGCAGAAAATACAGTAAAATCTGCTGTAGTTGATTTCTCCATATTAAGGACACTTTACATAATGGACAGATTAAACTATTTATAAACCCTTTTTATTCAACTTTACTTATCTCTATATAGTGGGCACCTGCCCATAAAGGGTAACACTTTGTTGTATCATTAGTGTCCTTTATACAAAGTTTTTTTAAAATTACAGTCAGGTTTGTCTATAGAGGACTGTGCAAGGACCATATCATCATGTCCCTTATGGACAGGTAAATGTGTTCCTTATAAACATGTTTCCTGGCTATGTACACATCTGTAATGGCAAATTTCACTATCATTAGATTTCACATGTTTGATAAATATAAGAATTGATAAGCAGAACACTACATTGCTGTGAAGCATCAGTGATGCATATTTACATCAGGCTTGATGTTTAACTTTTTACAAAATGGAAACACCACATCTCTTTCTTGCAGGAATTACAGAAGGCCAAATCTAAGAAACACAAAAAGGAGAAGAAGAAAAAGAAAAAACACAAGAAAGAGAAAAAATCAAAAGAATGTTCTTCAGTTTCAGTATGTATTGAAATCTTGCAACAATTAATTCTTAGCTCACATGGTCATGAGGCCAAGTGAGCTTATGGTATGGCCCTACATACATTGTCTGTCATCTGTGGTGAATCTGTCAACAAATGCTTATTACTACTCTGAAGGCCATATTTCTGATCTGATCTTGATCAGACTTGGAATATGAGCTTATATCATCAAGATTTCAGATGAATTGATAATTAGTGTGATCCACATATATTAATGAGGTGATCATGCCTCTGATTGGCTGAGCTTGTTACCACTCTGGAGACTTATTCAAATCCGATTGAGATGACACTTAGAATTTGGGCATGTATCATCAAGATCTCGAATGAGTTTTATAATGAGTGAGACTAGTGCATATGAATAGGCTGATCTTGCATCTGATTGGCTGAGCTTGTTACCAATCTGGAAGCCATATTTCTGATTAAGTTTTGTTCATACTTGGAATATATACTTATATAAAAAAGATCCCTAATGAGTTTGAAAATGAGCTAGATCCACACATATTAATGAGGTGATCTTCTATCAGATTGGCTGAACTCATTTCCACTCTGGAAGTCATATTTCTGATAAAACTTGGAATATAGGCTGATATGATCAAGATCTCACATGAGTTCAATTATGAGCAAGATCCACACATATTAATGAAGTGATCTTGCATCTGATTGGCTGTGTTTGTTACCGCTCTAGAGAATGTATTTCTGATCTGATTTTGATTGAACTTTTTTAATGGACTTAAATCATCAAAATCTTAGATGAGTACAAATATGAGAAAGATTCACACATGTTAATGAGGTGATCTTGCATCTGATTGGATGAGCTTGTCAATGCAGTAGTGATCAGTTTTTAATAAAACTTGGTAAATAGGCTGCCTTATATCATCAGATATCCAATGAATTTTTTTATGAGCTAGAACTATGCATATTAATGAGATGATCTTGCATCTGATTGGATGAGCTTCTTACCACTCAAGAGATGGTATTTCTGCTAAATTATTGGATAAAAGTTTACTTATTCCTACTTTCATGTTAAGAATCCAAGTTTTTAAAGCTGACATTTCTATTTCACATTGGTAGATGTTGGCATCTCTGATATTTATGAGGTAATCTTGTATCTGATTGATTGGGCCTGTTACACTCTGGAGACTGAATTTCAATTGGATTTTGCTCCATCCAAGCTTATATCATCATTATCTTAGATAGGTTCTATAAATAAGTGAGATATGTGCATATTAATGAGATAATCTTGCACCCGATTGGCTGAGCTTGTTTCCTCTCTAGATCTAAAGACTGTATATCCTAGCATGAAGACTTTTCATTTTTTTTTAATAAATGATGCTGATCTACTGTCCCATAAGTTTGCTGTTATTTAAAGTAAAATAAAACCTTTAAATGACTCCTCAGAACTGCTTATTAGAATTTTTCAAATTTTACAATGCATCCTGAAGTAAAAGCCTTTTAATTTTGTATAAATTATGCTGATTTGCTACTTAACATGGCAACTGTTACTAAAAATAGAAAAATCTTTGAATGGTTTCTTCGCAAAGAGTGCTTGAAAGAATTGGACTAAATTTGACATAAAGGTCTTTCAGATTGATGCAGATGATGCTAATCAGCCATCCAATATAGCCACCTAGATTAAAAATAGAAAAATCTTTAGATCACTTCCTGTCAAAAACTACTCAACAGATTTTAACCAAATTTGACAGAAAGCATCCAAACACAAAAGTCCTTCAATTTGATAAAAATGATACTGATCTGCTGTCAAATATGAATCAAGATACAAAAAAAGATGAGTCTTCAAGCAATTGGTTTTGTAATCAGTCATTATAATTTGAAGAATTCAGATTTCCTGGCCAAGTTGAACTGTTCTTGCATTCAGCTATTAGATAAATATCATCAGATGAGAGATCTTAGGCCAACTTGGGCTGCTTGTTCTTCTTAAATTACATTTTGTTGTGAATTATATTTAAAAAGGTTCCATTTGTAGTTATTTGTGAATGTATTGGTCTCAAAGTTGCTTAAGTTCACTGTTGATCATATTAAATAAGTCCCATTTGTGGTGATTTTTGTGATGATATGCTATCAAAGTTGCTTAAATTCACTGTTGATCATATTAAATAAGTCCCATTTGTGGTGATTTTTGTGATGATATGCTATCAAAGTTGCTTAAATTCACTGTTGATCATATTAAATAAGTCCCATTTGTGGTGATTTTTGTGATGGTATTGCTATCAAAGTTGCTTAAGTTCACTGTTGATCATATTAAATAAGTCCCATTTGTGGTGATTTTTGTGATGGTATGCTATCAGAGTTGCTTAAATTCACTGTTGATTATACTGAATAATCATTATCCAGTGATTTTTTGCAGCGGCCCTCAGGGGTTGAAAATTGGCACCCATCCAATTAATAAATAAGTAGTATCTCAATGGTTCAAGCACCCAAGGGACCCAGCAAATCAGTTTGAGGGATCTATTATCAAGTTAATGAGAGTTAATATAATTATGTATATAATAATGTTATAATTATAAATAATTCTGTCTTGTTATAAACACAAGTTCATGTGATCCAGGTGTTCTAGCCAACTAAATTAGACAGCATTTCCAAATCATGCAGAATTCCCAACTTTAAAGTTTACTCCTAAAAATTTTGGTCCCAATTGGTCCAGTTGTTTTGCAAAATAATGGGACCTGGTCCAGTTATCAATTACTGCAGAAAAATCGCTGTTATCACCTAGCTTTTCATAAAAATTGTATTAGGAATTTTTGTATTTTTGGGTGGATGAATGGATAGTGGTTGTTATTGGTTGATAGAGGAAGCTTTTACTTTTATGCCATTTTCTTATAAACATTATGATGACCTTTAAATTTACAGGGTTCAGAGAGTGATGAGGAAGTTGCTTGGGTTGAGAAAGGACAAGAAAATACTCCAAATGAAGACATTAAAAAAGCTATCAAAGGGCCAAAATTGGAGGTTTGGTTATGTTTTTTAATTCATTTGTTAGTTAAAGTATAGTCAATTTGGTCCCAGTATTTACTTTTGTAACTGAATTTCTCCTGCAGTATATTGATAAGGTCAAAGTATAGCAACACAGATTTTGATCTCACCTGTGAAGTATAGGTGAGGCAAAGAGATAACTTTTCTGACGGCGTTCTCATCATCGTTATTGTTGGAATCAACATCAAGGTTTTGCATTTAGCTCTATTTCTCTCACACCATTGTATGTACAGCTATGAACCTTGAGGGTCTGCTCACCATGAGATTAATAGGTCACATTGACATACTTTTCATGCTTCAGCGATTATAATAAGATTTTTAATTTAGCTCAGTTTCTCAGATACTGGTGTATGTATAGTCGTGAAACTTGATGGGTGCATTCATCTTGGAGGGTACTACTTACAACATGCAAAAGTAGGTCACATGGAACTTGATGCTTGTATTCATATTGAAGGGTATTACATACTGTGGGAAAAAGTAGGTCACAGTGATGTACCTTTCATGCTCCAGTGATTACATTAAATATTTGTATTTAGCTCAGTTCCTTACACACTGCTGTGTATACAGTCATGAAATTTTATGGGTGTATTTATATTAGGGATATTATTCACTTAAATGACCTACCTTTAAGGTCACAGTGACCTTCTTTTCTTGCTGTATTGACTGTGCAAGTTTTTTGGATCATGCCTTCCAGAGGAGGCAAAAGATATCATTCTGCGGAATTCTTGTTCTAGTCATAAATTTATTATAATATTAAATAATACCCCTTAAATTAATGCTTATTGTCCATCTATTTATAAATGTAGAATTTGAAATACAGACTTTTTACTTGGAGATACAATCTGAATATGACTACAGATATTTTAGAGTTGATTCATACCCAGATGGATAGGTTGAAAGTGGCAGGGTTGGGGAAAGGGTGGATAGATAATTGAGAAAGTAGTGCAGGTATGTGGTTTCTTTGCCAAAAACTTCGAATATGATACTAGTTTAATTAAATAATTATATGCCAGAAATTAAGCAGTGTGTTTTTGAAAATTCATCTTATATCAGTTATTGCAGACAAAACAAGTGTTTTGTGTCAGTGTATAATTATTATTATGTGTTTTTATGACCCCAGAATGCTTTTTAAATCATTTCGGAATCACTTGCAGAGTCTTTAATTATAGACACGAGAGAGAGAGAAAGAGAGAGATAGAGAGATGTTGTTTTAGTATTATCAATATTTAAACTGTACC
Organism: Margaritifera margaritifera; assembly: GCA_029931535.1. NCBI lineage: Eukaryota > Metazoa > Mollusca > Bivalvia > Unionida > Margaritiferidae > Margaritifera > Margaritifera margaritifera. The sequence goes on along the minus strand of JAQPZY010001629.1, from coordinate 2,720,679 downwards.
CATTTTATGTTGCCTCTCAGAGGGAAAGTTGGATGGAGGCTCCTGTAGACTTTATTCCCACCATCACAAGACAGGAAATAAAAGAGAGGCAGAAGAAGGAAGAGGAAAAAGGAAAGCAGGAGCTAAACATACTTGATCAGGTAGTGTCATCAGTAAGATTCAGAGTAATTGATCAGTATACCGGTGTTTGTACACAACATTCCAAGTTGACATTGTTGAGTACTTTTAGTTAGGCTGATTCCATATATAGAGAAATTTCTGCATGGTTTAATGTTTGCCATTTTCTCAATTTGGTCACAAACTGCAAAAATTTATATAAAAAGAACTGCAAAAATTTAACCCCTTGGAAACTCATATACCAGAACATGTTTAAATATTGCAAAAAATGCAATACACAAATAGTTAAAAATTGTACATTCACAAATTTGACAACTAAAAAATTGTAGTTTGTCCAGATAAATTGTATCTGGACACATAACTTCTAATTCTTCTGGCCAAGAGAACTTGTCAAATCTCTTGTAGCAAAAATTAAATGACTTATGAGGGACTGGTTTAAGGTGTTTGATAACTTTGATAAGTAACTTTATTGAGTCTAAATGACCTCTGCAGTGTTGAAATTAATCTAAAAACAATCCCTGTCTGGTTACTAGATTGCTTTGAGCAAATGGTAGATACCACCGCAATAATTCATGACACATTCATGAGAGAGGTTGACACGGTTCAAGATTGTTCAGAACTTGATGCCCAAATGAATCAAATGCTGGGATGGGATGAGGCCGAATTAGACAAGGAATCCAAGGCAAAGCAGCAGTGGGACAAGTGGTTTTATGTTCTGGTATAACAATGACTGACCTTTTGTAGAAAGTTGACCAGGTTGTTTCAAGCAGAATAGATGAAGGAGGTTTAGAAGTGCAACATTACTCTATCCATGATTCTCATGAAGCCAGAGAAAGTAATATTCAGACCGAAAGGGTGTGCCTTGAACTGGTAGATGGTGTCCCTGTGCACGATTTCTAGAAAGATGTGTGAATGGAAATAGGAAGGTATGCGAGATGCATACCTTCTCTAGGCTGACTGTGGCAACGACCTTCTAAACAGCACTGAGAATCACTCATGGTATTTCCAATCTGAACATGGTGTCCAAAATGAAGCATATGAGAGTGTTAGATCCATGAGCAGACAAAGCTTGGGTTTTAGGTCCAGGAAAAAAGTCTGGAGTAAAATCCCAGTGAGCTTATGATATGAACAATTTCAGCTGCCCTTTTCATAAGGAGAATGTTGATTCTTGCTGCCAAACATCCACTTGAATGGGTCTCTTTTGACTCTTCAGCAAAGGGAACCCTTGATAAAGGGAAAGGGGCACAGAGCATGGTCTAATGGCCCTCTGAAAGAACTTGTAACTCTAGTGATTTGGAAGGGATTGTCTCTTCCATTCCATAGAAAGTGTTGAATACCTTGGCCCACTGGGAAGTCAATAAAGCATGTCATCCTTTCCACTGAGAGTTGATGGCAAGAGATGCCGGGATGCGACTGGTCTTTTTCTCCACCTGTTTTGTCATCGGAGGCCTGTGGGAACTGGGTCTTCATTGAGATGAGGGGAGGAATGGATGGTTCCTGTTTAGCATGCCTTAAGGGTTCCTTCCTGCTTTGCTGGTCTTTCCTAGGAAACAGGGGTAGGGCTTTGAGTCTTTAGACCTTTGTGAGTTCACCTGTTTGATGGCTAGCTGCAAACAAAAAGGGGCTTGTGATGGTACTTAGCTCAACTGTCCATAAAGCCAAGCAGAAAGACCAAGTGAGCTTATGGTATGGCCCAGTGTCTGTTGTGTGTCATCTGTTGTGCATCATCCTTCCATCAACCATTGCTTGTTACCACTATGGAGTCCATATTTCTGATTTGATTTCAATTATACTTGGAATATGGGTTTATATCATCAAAATCTCAGACAAGTTCAGTAATAAACGAGATACGTGCATATTAATGGGATGATCTTGCATCTGATTGGTTAACCTTGTTACCACTCTGGTGACCATATTTCTGATCCAATTTTAGTCAAACATGGAATATATGCTTATATCATTAAGATCTCGGACGAGTTTGATAATGAGTGAGATGCATGCATACTAATGAGGTGATCTTGCATCTGATTGGCTGAACTTGTTACCCCTCTGGAAGGCACATTTCTGATCTGATTTTTTACCAGACTTGAAATATGGGCTTATATGATCAAGATCTTGGATAGGTTTAATAATGACTGAGATCCAGATAAACTAATGAGGTAATCTTGAATCTGATTGGCTGAGCTTATTATCACTCAGGAAGCTATAACTCTGATCTGATTTTTATTAAAATTGGAATAAGTGCTTATATCATCAAGATCCTGGGCATTTTTTGGTGAGCAATATCAGGTCCACTTAGGCCTCTTTTTCAGAATAGTTGATGTGGAGAGAAAAGCATATGTTGCTGCAAGCTGAAGATTAATGGACACAGCTATCGCATTGGAAGTGAGTGTTGAGCTGCTTTGTTAGCACATGGAGACTGACCTTCAAGTATGGCTGATAGTGTGTTTCTCAATGGAAGGGTTTGGCTATGTTCAGATTGCTGAAAATTAGCCATGGAAACTTAGTCGAACATGGATCCTATCACTATGACTTTTTCAAAGCAGTTTTTACTTGTCAGGGAAGGGCTTCTGATTCATAAACACAGAGAAAGATTGGACAGTCCCAAGTCTGCAGTGTCTCAACAGACAGCTCAACACAATGAAGCATATCCACAACTTAACCAGACTGTAGTAGTTGCTTGAAGGACTTGACCAGACTGTAGTAGTTGCTTGAAGGACTTGACCAGACTGTAGTAGTTGCTTGAAGGACTTGACCAGACTGTAGTAGTTGCTTGAAGGATTTGACCAGACTGTAGTAGTTGCTTGAAGGACTTGACCAGACTGTAGTAGTTGCTTGAAGGACTTGACCAGACTGTAGTAGTTGCTTGAAGGATTTTACCAGACTGTAGTAGTTGCTTGAAGGACAGATGCTCTTTCTTGACTAAGAGATCAGTGGACAAAGGAATAGTAAGAAAAAGGAAGATGGCACTTGCGAGTATGAATCTTTGCAAACAGAAGAGTGGAGTGATAAGAGAATCTCCTATGAAGGGTCACAACTGAGCAGGGGAAACAGGTTGTGGAGGATGGAAAATAAAGCCTATGAGTCTGTCTACTTTGGGACACAGTTATCTCCAGGCATTCATTCTGTGCATTACCTTTAGTCTGGGACTGGCACTGTGGTGTCACTGTAGCTGGTACAGTATCATGATGGAACTGGGTTCATTGATGGAACTGTCCAGTGCTGGTCCATTGTACTTCTATGAGCCTGGTACTGGGTAGCGTCGGATACTTCCTGTGATGGTTGCGATAAATGTACTGGTGAAACAGCCTGAGCAGGGAGGTGAAAGAGACTTGGAGTCCATTCTTGTTGGGATACAGTTATCTCCAATCATTCACTCAAACATGCCATACCTGGTACCAGGTCATAATGGAGTCAGGAATGGTGATGAACCTATCTGTTGTTATTTTAGAGAGGTGGTGATGATGAGCATGATAGCTGGGAAAGGCTGTGTTTTCAGGGCAGAGATGGGGCTGGAGTCAGGAAAGGTGATGAACCTATCTGTTGTTATTTTAGAGAGGTGGTGATGATGAGCATGATAGCTGGGAAAGGCTTGTTTTCAGGGCAGAGAGGGAGCTGGTGTTGCTATCGCAAGGTGTCGAGTGCTATCTGGCTGTGGTGAGGGAGGAGATAATGGGACTGAGTACTACCAAGTCTGGCTGTGGTGAGAGAGGAGATAATGGGACTGAGTACTACCAAGTCTGGCTGTGGTGAGGAAGGAGATAATGGGGCTGGAGCTGTAAGAGACCTGTGATGTTGATCTGATCAATTTCTTCTTGATCAGTAAACTTTCTGCCCTCAGAGACTTGACAAGGAGAACGTTGGCTGCAGGGGTAGTTGTATTGGTGATACTAATGGCATCTGAGTCTCGGATTGATCTAGTCTTGCTCTCTCGTAGGCCTTGGAAAAGTTACTTGGTGGCAATGGATGCCTTTCTTTCCTCTGACCACAGTGTACACTTGTCACTTGTGTCCAAAGTTGCACCCCCAACAATCAATTATCCTTTGCCAGCTTGAAATGCTTACAATTGCTATACTTAATCCTGCCCATTGTTCTTAGCACCTGTAATTAAAGAGAGCAACAACAATGCATATACAGGTAAAAATCAGACAAGCTTCACATAATACCTGTGAAGGGATATGCTAACACCAGTGTAATACTTCATGAAAATTCATTAAAATGCACTATACTGAACTATAGAGGCACCAAAGTATAAATAAAAAACTAATTATTGTTGAAGTTTACAAAGAAGGGTCAAGTACTGAAAAACTAACGACCATCCATTCAAGCAATTAGGTGCCAAATGAATCATTGCATGACCATTTGGACAAATGAGGTGATAAATATTCATCAGGGATAAAGTAGAGCAAAATAAAGGTAGAAAACATGTGGAATATACTTCCTTGAAACGAGAAAACTCCAAGAATTCACTGTTATGTATGATGTTTATATAATATTATAAATATTTTAGGAAATTATAAATGTTTCTTGACTTTAATATTTGCTTAAATTTTAATGTTGTTTATCAGAAAAAATATGTTTAACTAGTGTCCTTGAATTAGGTTGTTTGCTTCATATTTGAGCTAAAGGATAGTTTTGATAAACAAAATGTTTACTGAATTTGAGGTCAAGGTTGATTTTGTTTACAGATAAAACTGGAAAATCCTTAGAGTTATGTGTTAAAAGTCATGTCCTTACAAGTAAAATTCCATTAAGATGACACATATTCTAGAACATTCTGTCATGTGACCAATCTTTATATATACCATGTTTAGTGGACAGTTTTTTAGTTTCGACATTACTATCAGTCTTGTAAAGAGCTATTACAGTTGTGGAAAGTAATTCAAAATTCTGAGAGAGGAATTATTTTAAATATTCATTGGATTGTAACAGTGCTCATAGACTTTTGGATTTTGGATTTTGAATTGATGATTTTGGAATTTATGTGAGCTTATTCAGAAATATTCAGAAATATTTTGGAGTACTTCATTTTGACATAGCACATTAAAGACTACTAGTACATCAGGACATTAAAGACCATTGGCACATTACAACATTCAAGGATACAAACGTGAATTCAGAACATTCTATATTCAGGACTTGTGATTAGGACACTAATTCTTATTGGATTATTTGGATTTTTCATTTTAATTATCTAGAAATAAATTGCTTGTTGATTTTTGCTTGATTTGTTGGTTTCACCTTCTTTCTGTTACATTTTTCTCGACCATAAAGTCGTAACATCACTCCAGTGCTGAAAAGGCATTAAAAGAAGTGGAGTTTGTGAGGCTTCCATAAGAGTATGTTGCCTGGCAAAACAGAAGTAGTAACTGACAACTACAGGGCTTTTGGTACCAGCCCCTTTATCCAAGGGCTATTTTCATTTAATTTCCATTTTATGCAAGCAGATGACCTTTTAGCACCATTTTTACTAAACCAAGCCAATTTTTTTTGGTGGGGTGGGAGTGGGGACTTGGAATAGCAAGGTAATTGATGTATTCTGAATGTATTATGATCAGGTAATGTTTTTACTTGCCCAACAATTAGTTTTAGCTTGCCCGGTCATAAAGCCAAGTGAGCTTATTGTATGGTCCTGCATCTGTTGATCTATTTATGACATCATGTTCAAGGTCATAGGTCATGACAAAGACTGTTTTACTGCACTTGTGAACATGTTAATGCAAAGATTTAAAGATATATTTTTAAAATTAATCTGGTATGTTGAGTTTCTCAAGAATAGTCTATATGGTTTCAATGCAAAGTAGTTAAAAAGAATAGAAGAATGGAAGAAAGAGTCTTTTCATGAATTTCCACCAATTAATTTTGGCCAGTAGAGTGTCAGTACATTTGAGGGACTCTTGTTTTAGAGAAAACTTGGTGAAATTAGATGATCAAAATCTATCAAGTTAACAGAATAAATTTACATATTTTATGTATCCATCTTTCAGCCTGGAATGCATTCAAGGGAGTTGAATCCATATTGGAAAGAGGGAGGTTCTGGGCTTCCTCAAGAAAAGAAGAAAGAGAAGACCAGGTCAGTGGCCCCAAAAGTTCCCAGCATAGGGGATGGTGGGGTCTCCTGGTTAAGAAGGGCCTATCAGCGCTGTGTAGAACAGGCAAAAGAGGAGGGACGTAGTCTAGAGGATGTGGCTGCAGACAGATGGGGAGTAAGTGTACAATTTATAGCTAGCATGTATATTTATACCCTTAAAAAATTGTTCTTTTAGTGTGTGTATCATTTAAATCATTGTAAATCATGCAAGTGAGGGTGATTCACGAAGTTGAATAACATCAAAACTGATTGACTTTGACATATGCTTATGTAAATACAGTGGAACAATTTCGAATTTAGGAAAGTTTTTGATGTTGTATTAGTTTTAGGTAACATGCAGATTTGCTGTCCCATAATGCAACTGCAGATAGGATTTATTATATTCACTTGAAATCATAAATATAATAAACAGCCTAGACCTCAGTCTGCTGGTGCATTATGAGTCAGCATATCTGGCTCTGTACTGTTTTCAGTAAGGGCTGCATTATACATGTATACATATGGACTAGGAAAGATTTGAAATGAGACTGAATGGGTTACAATTTATTGATTAATGAACATGTGTTTATTTATTATAAACACATTTTCATGGACCCTTGGTCCATGTGATAATCATATAATATCACTGGTCTGTATAATAATCATACAGTCTCACTGGTCTGTGTAATAATCATATAATATCACTGGTCTATGTGATAATCATAAAGTCTCACTGGTCTGTGTAATAATCATAAGGTCTCACTGGTTTGTGTAATAATCATAAAGTCTCACTGATCTGTGTAATAATCATATAATATCACTGGTCTATGTGATAATCATAAAGTCATACTGGTATGTGTAATAATCATACAGTCTCACTGGTCTGTGTAATAATCATATAATATCACTGGTCTATGTGATAATCATAAAGTCTCACTGGTCTGTGTAATAATCATAAAGTCTCACTGGTCTGTGTAATAATCATACAGTCTCACTGGTATGTGTGATAATTATACAGTCTGGTATGTGTGATAATCATACAGTCTCACTAAGTAATCATTTTTAATGGAAATGGTTAGTAGCTGGAGTCAAATTAATCATGTCTTGACAGTTTAGTGGTGCATGTACATGTATGTTACTGGAATTCTTATTGTTGTACTTTTTCAGATGACTGACTTTGTATTGGTAACTTTTGCCTTTAAGATATATATTTAAGTCATTTTCTAGGGGTGAAAGGGCGAAGTTATACTACAATAATATGGAGATTTGTATTCTTAAATTTCCATGTGAACATGCCATAACATATTATTGCAAAGTTGTGTATGATTGAAAATATTAAAACTATTGCCACATATGCCCCCAAAAATTGTGAATCTGTAAATGAGATATATGGGAATTATAGCCTTTATGGATCATACATATCACATGACATTAATAGCCTCTGGGTAACAGTCATAACTACTTGTACTACAAGTTTTTCATTCATCAGTGCTGGATGAATATTATAATAATGAGACAACATTGAAATAGAATAAGGAGTCTGAAGGAATCTGACTGGATTTACATACCTTTTGTCATTTTGCAGCATAATATTTACACATAATACTTGTTTTTCAGTCGCTGCAAAAGTTAGAGAAGATGATTAAGGAGTCAGAAAAGGGATCAAGGCATCATGGTGATGATAGGGGCGATCAAAGGTCAAGCAGTAATCAGCCATCCTGGAAGAAAAACATATTTATGAAGCCAGGTGATGATGAACACATGGATAACAGTAGGAAAGGGAGAAATGATGAAAGAGAAAATAGAGACAGAGGTCATGAAGATAAATATAGTCACAGAAGGTCAAGGTCAAGATCACTGGAGAGGAGTGGTAGTAATAGATCACATTCACATTCAAGGTCAGGTTCAGAATCCAGGTCAAAAATGTCTAGAAGATACAAAGCCAGCAGAGATTCATATTCAGGCTCAAGTGACAGCTCAGCCTCAAGATCAAGATCACAGTCTCCAAGGAGATATAAATCAAGACATTCAAGGTCAAGTTCTAGATCTGGGTCAAATAATAGAAAGAAATCAAGAGAGAGACAAAGGTCATGCTCAAGATCAAGTGATAGATCAGCCAAACAAGAAGATAAAGACAGAGACAAAGGAAGATCAATAATAAAAGATACAAATGCAGCAAGAAGCTCTCTAAAAGGGAGGTTCTTAAGGCCATGTGACATTGACTCTGATGATATTAGTGCTCCTGAACAACAGGGCTCTTCAGCTAGATCTGCAGAAAAAGTTCCAGCCTGGAAGAAGAAGGAGTTCATCAAACCAGTCAAAAGAATAGAAGATAAGGGATCAGAGGGAAAATCTGACAATATGGGTCGGTCAGTGGGAAAAAGAAGGTCGCCATCATCAAGTGGGTCAGGTAACATTTGATAGATTGATTTCATATTTATTATACTTATCTGTACAAAGAGTGGAGGAGCCTTAGCTAGAGAAGGTAAATTTTAGCAGGTGACAAGAGTATAACCATGATCACTAGGGATGACTTCAGTTGGAACTCAAGTTCTCACTCACTTGACTTAAGTTACTATCAAACAGGCAGAGTTTTGAATGTCATTCTCTGCTTACCATTGATAAGACAAACTCTGCTAGTGAAAAGTCTCCAATTGAACTAAGGCTGCAATTTTTACCAAATTTCTAAATGTGTACACGGCATGCAATAACTAAAATTATGACATTTAATTGAAACAATTCAAAACTCAAGCTTTCTCCCGATCTGCACATTAGGCTTAGAGCTGAAGATGCTTATATGAAAACCACTGACAATGTGCATGCCATGTGTCACTCAACTTGCGATTGTTTCATTTGCTCTATGCCTTGTACCTTGTATTATCACATGATTTAGTTTTTAAGACCTGTCTTTGCTGAATATATCAGACAATTTAGGTAAAGCATCTGCAGGATTGTCGCAATATTGTTTTGCACTGCTACATATATGTACATGATAAAAAAAATCGATATTGCAACCAGATGTACTGCTTGGACATGCACATAGGATGCTTTTGCAGGGTCAACAATGATGATAAAGAACCTGCAGTGGCTTACAAACTCGAAATGGTGTTTCTTTAAAAGTAAATATTACTCATGAAAGGTTAAGTTAATGATGTTTTTCAAAGATAAATAATGTAGTTTAAAGAAATTTGTATCAGCGTTATGAAAAAATATACTTAATGTGTAATGTTGTGCAGTGTGTGTCGTACAACAAATTCTTCTCAACCTCCCCTTTTCCTAGTGATATCACATTCATTTTGAAAATCATCCATACTGTAAGAAAAGAATGAACAGAAAAATCTTACTAAACAGTTGTCTTAAGCAGAGATGTGAACATATGTCATTTAATTGGAATTGGTAGTTCCTGCATCATTGACAGCCACTTGCATCTTCATTTACATGGTTATTGATTTTGTATATGTTTACAAGCGGTAAACTAAACTTAGCCATATACATGGGTAAATGTTGTAGCCGTGGATTTAACCCAGTAGACACTTATTAGCCGCAAAAGAAATGCATTTCAAATGTTTTTGTGGCACATAACTGTTTCAGGTAACACATTCACTGTGCTCTTCTTGAGATCCCAGGTTTGATCCCATGCTTTGGAATGTGCAAGGGTAAATGGTTGCTCATCAGCAGCTAGTGGTTTCCTCAAGGCTTTCTTGTTTCTTTCAGCTTAAAGACCACCCATTTCCAACATCAAGAGACATAAAGAGAACAGTGTATAAGTTATTAGAACTACAATGAACACTAAATATATGATATTTAAAATACAGTAAAATCTGTCCATATAGAACACTCCAGCAATGGACCATGAAAAACAGTTGTTCATTGGACGGAGGTGAAATGTGTAATTAAACTCAAGACAGAGGGGTTCATAAATGCTGTCTTTGATGAAGAGGTATTCATTATGTGGAGTATGTCCATTAAGGCAGGTTTCACTGTATATATATTACATTTGTGTCTTTGTAGAACTTGGTAATGATTGCACACGAAAAGTTAATTTAAAATTGATAGTGTATTTCAGGATCTCTATGCCCCCCCCCCCCCCCCCCCCCCCTCAGCGAGAGGGAGATGTAAGTTTTGTGCTGTACATCCAGCCATCACACTTACCTTGGAAGCAAGGTATCTGAAACACATTTAAGACAAAACCAGACCACAATTTGATATTAGATATCTTAAGTGGGTCCCAGGACCTGATTAAGTTCTACTGACTGCAGCCTTATTTTCAAAGTCACAGGGCAGTATTTTGTGTTAAGCAAAGGGCATCAATTTGTAAGTAAGACATCTCCAGTATAGTTTGATTGATTTTGATTAGATTAAATTTGATATGCAGATGCCTTGAGAGAAAGGTGATGAGGACATGATTTTGTTAGCTTTTGATGACCTTGACTCAACTTTCAATGTCACAGTAACATTTTGTTTGTCAGGGGGAGGTTTGTTTACACAGACCTTCTAAAAAGGATATCTCAAAAACTATAGAACCAAACCAGTTCTGATACCTGTAGAAGGTATCAGTACTTGATTAGGTTGTGGTGACTGTGGCCTAATTTGTAGGGTCAAAAAGGGATTCTTTGTTGTCAGTGAAGGAATCAGCTGACCAAACTGGACCAGATTTGATATGCAGAAGCCTTAGGGGGATTCCAAGACCTTGAGCAAATTTGTAAGGTTACAAGATGACATACAGTGTACTTTGGGCATTGATGCATAGTGGTTGGGTAAGAGAGGCCTACATAGTGTGTAAGCAAGATATCTTGATTGTTTCACTTGATTGCAATATCCTATCATTGTCGACACATCCCTATATAGAACACCTGCTCTTAAAGGACATTTCTGGGTCTCTTCTCTTGTAGCTATGATTTTTGAACCTTAGTATAAACTACACCTGACCATAAAGGAAGAATTTATGTAGTCCTTTTGTAGACAGGTTTCACTGTACTATGTATTGCTTCCCTTTACACTATTATCAACATTAAAAAGATGGCATCATTTATCATCACAAATGGTTTCCAAGGTATGCACAAGTGAACTTTCACTTTGCACAAATTGTCAACCAGTGACCTTGGAAATCTGTTTAAGGTCAGCAGAACCAAAATTTTGTCTGGTTTGGTCCCATGATACTAGAATTATCTTTGTCAGATAATGACTTCCACTTCAAACACAAAATGTTGACCATTTACATTAAAAACTAGGGACATTCTATGTCACACTGCTAACAAAATTTAATTTAATTCACATTGTTAGATTCAGAGTTCTAAATAACAATTTAATAAATGGGGCATACAAAATAGCATAGCACAAACTGTTGATATTAAACTGAGTCATTAATCATGCTTCTAGAATGCATCAAAGGGATTGGCAGCTGAGACAATTTTAGGGCGCATTCAATTATATGATTCAATTTGAGTGTCCTTACATTGATCCAGAACTATCATTTTCAAACATGCATGGAACATAAAAAACTTGTCCTGATAGCATGGTTTGTATTGATCAAATGCATCATCTTAAACATGGACTGTGCTTCTTACAGGAGTAATACACTGACATATTTGGACTAAATGCTTAAAATTAAATTGTTGTGCATAATTTGATTGTATTTAAGCATTTCTTTATGCACTTTTAGTTAGTTTGTTTGTGTAAAAATGCAGATATGCTGATTGTATGGAGTTCTGTTGATTTTTTTTTTCCTTTTTTGTCAAGTATCAGTGTCAAGTACCAGTATCAAGTGTCAGAGAATGACATAAATTCTCATGATGAGTTGGGGGGAGGAATGTTTTTGCTTTCAAAAACAAATTTCTTCTAGTTTTACATTCACCCCTAATGTGTGCATAAAATCAAATCTATGTTGGTTTTTGTCAAGTCAGTCTTTGATAGAAGCTTGACAAAGTGATCATTTTGGCATCCATGTGTGTGTCTAATTGTCTCTACGTCCATCCACCCCCTTGATTAACCTTGATTTTAAAGTTTTTACTAACTAAATATAAGGCAGGCTTGAAAAAAAGGCATTTCTTTTACTGTTGAAAAAAATCTTTAACCTTCTAATATAGTTAGATTGTATTATGATCATGGTGACAGTTCATATTTTAACTTACTGTCCAGCAAGGACATTTTAAGAAAATGATATCTAAATATTTGTGTTTTATTCTGTGTACAAAACCAGACTACAGTCTATACTTGCATATATGTTGGGTGAAACTGCAAACAACATTGACCCTGATCTGCCCTTCCATAATGTTGTTTGTTCGACTGATTTCTCCTCACAAACTGCATGGACATTTTGCAATGGCAAATCTGGGTCTATGCAGTTTACAGTTGGATTCGACTTATCAGCAAACATATATGGTACTTACATGACGTTTCACATGCCTAACAATGATTTTTTTAGTTGTCCTGGCTAGTTGTGCAAGGGATTTGCCCACCCATGATGATATAGTTGGTTTGCTTAATTTAATTGAATGGTTTCATAAATAAATAAAATATCAAACAAGAAATAATTTAAAATCAGTTTTGATTATTGTTATGTATGATGTTTATATAATATTATAAATATTTTAGGAAATTATAAATGTTTCTTCACTTTAATATTTGCTTAAATCTTAATGTTATCAGGAAAAACATGTTTAACTAGTGTCCTTGAATTAGGTTGTTTTGATCAATATGTTTTCTCAATTTGAAGGTCAAGGTTGATTTTTGTTTACAAGTAAAAATTCCATTAAGATGACTCATGTTCTAGAACATTCTGTCATGTGACCAATCTTTATATATGCCATGTTTGGTGGACATTTATTCAGTTTTGACATTACCATCAGTCTTGTAAAGAGCTATTACAGTTGTGAAAATTCATTCCAAATTCTAAGAGAGGAATTATTTTAAATATTCATTGGATTATAACAGTGCTCATAAACTTTTGGATTTTGGAATTTTAATTGATGATTTTGGAATTTAAGTGAACTTATTCAGAGATTTTGGAATACTTCATTTTGACATCAGCACATCAAGATTTCTAGTACATCAGGACTTTGGAGACCATTAGCACATCATAACATTCAAGGACACAGCCGTGAATTCGGAACATTCTATATTTAGGACTTGTGATTAGAACAATCATTCTTATTGGATTATTAGGATTTCAAAACACATTACTGTAAGTGACTTTTTGATTTTTTTTCATTTTAATTATCTAGTAATAAATTGCTTGTTGATTTTTTGCATGATTTGTTGGTTTCACTTTCTTTCTGTTACATTTTTCTTAGACCATAGAGTCGTAACAATTATCAACAAAACAGAATACAATTTTTGAAGTTTTGTGGGGAAAAAGTCAAAATTGGACCCACCCAAAAGGCTCTTGCGTATTATTTTTTATGTAAATAATATTAATGAGTATTTATTATTTTCTCAGAATCATCCAGTGACAGTTCAGGCAATGAACAGTCTGAAAGTGATTCTGAGGGATCAGAACAGGGTCAGAGGTCATCAACCCCTGAGCCAGAAATCAGGATCTTATCTGAGAAAGAAATGAACGACTTGGGAGCAAAGATTATTAAGGCTGAATTGATGGGTGATGATGTAAGTGTATGCACATACTATATTGTCTGTTCTTTTTTGTACACCATCAAACCAATAAAATAATTTTTTTCTTGCATCTGATTTTTCATACAGAGAACTTTTTTATTTCATTCTATGATTTGTAGATAAAAATTGTTTAAAATGACAAACACTTCACAGACAATAGAGTAGTGATTTTACCCAATCTTTATCTACACTTATGATTTTTTGCAGAGTTATTTGATGAATCAGGAATCCTATCCCTAGTAAGTAATGGAGTACAGTAGAACCTTGATTATCCACACTAATCAGGGGACATGACATAGTATTAGATGATCAGGTGTTCAAACAAGAATTCAGCAGAATGATGTGTCTCTCCTGCTCCACCATAGCAGAAGCCAAAAACCTTGCAAGGTCATTAAAGCAAGAGAAGTAGGCCACAGTGACCTACTTTTGCCCTTGGTGAGTAGTACTTTCCAAGATGAACATATCCATGAAGTTTCATGAGTACACACAGCAGCATCAGAGAAACTGAGCTAGATGCAAAAATTTAACGTTATTCAAGGAGCATGAAGAGTAGGTCACTGTGACCTCCTTTTGCCTGTGATGAGCACCATCCATGACAAATACACCCATCAACAAGGCTGAGTAAATATTTTTTTAATCCACTTGTCCTGGATAAACGATTTGAACAATCAGTTGTCTGGAAGAATTTATCGCATTCCTGTAGATTTTAATAACATAATACAAACAGTTGCTTTTGAGAGTTACTTTCTTTTCTTTTGGTATTTAGATGCTTTGATTTTTGCAAAACAAGCTTGATGAATTTACAGAAATATTCTACCCACTTTTTCTGCATCTAGTAATGACAATGAGAAGGAAATTTTGTTAGATAAATAATAAATCAACAGTGGCATAGCAAGGGCTATGAACAGATGAATATGAGTAATGTAAAAAAATGAAAATATCATGTTTTAAAGTTATAAGAGATAAACTTCCCTCCTCTCCAGCCCATTATAGTGTGTCATGATATGACAGGTCTTGATGCCTGGTCTTGAAAAACCCATACAAATTTTGAAAAAGTGGAAAAGCTCTTGAAAAGTACTTACATTTGCTTTTAGAGCCCTTTCAAAGTCTTTGAGTTTTGCTAATATTTGACTCATTACTTCCAAGTGTTTCATTTTTACAAATTTAATCATTTTGGGGGAAAATCTGAGCATTATCATTTGTTCTAATCCTACATTTTATCATCCATTACATTTATTTGAATACCTTTGATATTATACCTTGTCTTATGGCCAGACTGTGCTGCATTTTTACTCGAGCTTTCAAATCATAGTTTGGGTGATCTTATCAGTAAACCAGTCACTGCAAATGGTGGATTAAGTATGGTCAGTGTCAACTTTGTCACCTGCTTTGATGATGGGGAAATGCATCTTCAATTGCAGATGGATCACAGATCCCAAATACCAGTGGATTAGAAAATTCAAATGGGATAAGTCCATGGCAGTGAGTGCTTTGTGTAATAAGTTATTAGATTTTGGGAAAAATGGGGGAGTATGCACTCTCCTTGCATATGAGAAGTAAAATACACCAATTGCTAGTGAGTGCCTTGGAATCCTCTGAACAGTCATTGATGATTTATTTTTTTTAAAGACAGATTCTGAAAAAAATTGAGAAAAATGATATCAGTCAGCTACAAATCCCCCCTATCCTTCCTGATGGATCAAAACGTGTATTTGGGCCAGATATCCCTCCCAAATAATCACAGTTAAAGTTGTCAGCCTCAGTGAGAAGGCAGAAGCCACAGGGCAATTAACATTTACTATTCAAACTGTCTTAGGAAAAGAATAAAGAAAGAGCCCAGGAATTAAATAATCTGGAAGAAAAATTTATATGATAGAATCCCTGAAGGATTGAAATTTAGAGATTGGACATAGCTTGGAAGACACTGTATAATGATTTAACAAAGCACACATGCAACTGGAAAATTAGTAATGACAGTCACTTTTGTTGTCAGTACCATTCTGTTTTAAAATTTGGAAGATGGACTCAAAAATACCTCAGTAAATACAGTAAAAGAGGTTTCAGAATTTAACTTAAAAGTGAGTGAGTTAATTCAAGCAAGCCCTTGACAAATTTTTAAAAAGCCATTGAAAAGTCCTTAAATTTGGTCCTGAGATTTTTATATGAACCATGGAGTGTACATCAGAAAATTGCCTGGTTATGCCCCCTATCAAGATCAGTATATCAGATATTTAATATCTACCAAAAATGTGATTGTATTATTAATTGATTATAAACCTGATTTTCTTACTTGTAGAGCATCAGTCCCTTCGAGGGACTCTTGTTTGAATAGTAATGGAGATATTGTACACTTGATGCTTGTATCTTTAAATTCACAACATAAAAGTTGTACAATCTGTCAATCAATGCACCTGTTGATCCATGATAACAAAAAGGGTTCTTGCAAAGTTTTGCAAACTACAATTGACCTGAGACTAACACCTAGATATTTTATCTTAGCAAATATGGGAGCAGTCAAGTTTTGTATCAAGAGATGCCATCTAGTGTCTGTTACATTTCTTTACTTTGCAATGCAGGAATTGGCTCAGAAGTTAAAGTCACAAATTGAGGCAGCTAGGCAGGCCAAAGTGAAGTATGAAAAGAATGGGAAATCTCAAGGTCAGGGTTGTAGAGGTGAAGAAAATGTTGTTGTTTTGACACGCATGGATAGAACTGGTATGACCAGACCAGTTCCAGAGAGACAACATCCAATGGAACCCAAGAAAGGAAGGAGGAGGAATAGAAAGGTACTCTTCCTGGTATAGCCCTTAATATCTAAGGTGTCACATTATGCTGTTTTTCTCAAATAAATAAATCAATGGTGAGGATTCATTTTATGTTCACATGACTGAAAGTTGAGTGAACTTTATATATCTGTACATGTTTATGTTAATATGGGATAGTGTAGGATAAATTCATTGTTCAGAAGCTCAGGACAAGTTAAAAGTTGTGCTCAGCAAGTAAAATTGTATGATACCCCCCAAAATGAAGAAAAAAATAGCATTGTTCGTTTTTTAGGTTTTTTTTCTTCCTAATAATTTTTTTTCTTTTGTAAATTTATTTTTCCGTTTTTTTTCTTTCTTTCTTCTTAATGTTTTCTCCTAATTTTGGACTTTCAGGAAATATTTGGATTTGTTCCAGCCCTGATTGGGGTATTTACTTTGGCACTGTATGCTATTCCTGCCAATATAGCCAGAATTAAATACCCACCAAAGGACTTTTGAATAAGTTGGCAGATCTCTAGTAATCAAGTCAGTTTGTCTGTCCATCGGTAATTTGGTTTCCACAAGATAATTTCAGTGGGAATTGTTGGATTGTACAAAATTTGATATACAGCTTTATATTGATCAGACCTAGATAGAGTTCATTTCTGGCTTTCTCTGTAATTTACAGGAGTTATGTCCCCTAATTGCCTATTTCCCACCCCAACCTACCTCACACTGTGTTTCTGCAGCTTAACATTCGCAGCAGTTATTGCACTTTAATTAAATTTGGCATGCAGCTTTATATTGATGAAACCCTGAACAAGTTTGATTTCCAGTTTTCCACAATATCATATACAGGTGTTATGTCCCCTGATTGCCTGGCTTGCTGACTTTGGTTTCCACAGGATAGCTTTAACAAGGTTTGTTGGAATCAACCAAGGATGGTATGCAACTTTATATTGATGTGGCCTTGAACAAGGTTGATTTCCATTGTACCAGGACTATATATACAGGAGTTATGCCCCCTGATTGTCCATCCTTCTGACTGTGGTTTCTGCAGCATAACATTACCAAGGTTTTATAAATGTATACCAAATTTAATCTGCAGCTTTATCTTGATGAGATCTTGAATGTGTATGATTTCCATCATTCCACAACATCATTTACTGGAGTTATGGCCCAAGGTTGTCTGTCGTCCTGACTTTGGTTTCCGTAGCAGAATTTTACCAAAGTTTGTTGGATTTCAACCAAATTTGATATGAGTCATTGTATGGAGGAGGACTTGAATGAGTTTGATTCCCAGTGTTCCATGACAATATTAACAGAAGTTGTGCCGCCAGATTGCCTGTTCTCTTGACTTTGGTTTCTGCAGCTTAAATTTATCAAGGTTTTGTTTTTTTTCAACCAAATTTGGTATTGGGCTTTATATTGATGACATCTTGAATGGGTTTGATTTAAACCATCCATGACATCATTTACAGGAGTTATAGCCCCTAATTGCCCATCCTTCAGACTTTGGTTTCTGTAGTATTTCTTTACTAAGGATTGTTGGATTTTAACCATATTTGGTATGCAGTTTATATTGATCAGACCTTAAATGTATTTGCTTTCCAGCATTCCACATTATTATTGAGAATTGTTATGGCACATGATTACCACTCATCCCTTGGTTTTTGCAGCATAACTTGAGTAAGGAACCTAGGATTTCAACCAAAGTTTTCATTGATGAGACCTTGAATGAGTTAGATTTTTAGCATTCCATATCTTCGTTTAGAGGAGTTATGTCCTATGATTGCCTATTATGATCATTTGGTTTCCAAACACATCATCCTTTATTTAGGGCCCTGCTGAGCAAATTGTAGTTTATTGTTAATCTATCAAGTTTATTTCTCTCTCTCAGTATAAGGTAAAGATGTGACACTTTGATGAGAGGGTATCTTTGTATTAGGGTTTACTGGCATGTCAGCACAATAATGGCTATATGGTGCAAATTAAAGGTAAAGTTGAAAAATGTAAATACAAAATTGCACCAAAAACTTTACAAAGATAAATCCTTCCAAATTAACATGAAGTACTGCAAATACTATGAAAGTAAAAAATTTGAAATACTTCAACTATATAGCATTTGATGAGAGTATTTCTAATGAAATATTACACCTTTGGTGATAAAAAATTAAATGGTAGTGATCTTTGTGATGTGTTAGCATTTTGTTAGCTTTTACATTTATATACTTATAAATGCTTATGGTAAAATTAATGAAACTTGTTTTGGGCTGTATCTTTATTGGTACAACTGTTTTGGGTTGTATCTTCATTGGTACAACTGTGTTGGGCTGTATCTTTATTGGTACAACTGTTTGCGGCTGTATCTTTATTGGTACAGTTGTTTTGGGCTGTATCTTTATTGGTACAACTGTGCAATGGTTGTGACTGCTGTTCTATCTATGCAGACCTGTTTATTGAGGCACTTGTAAAAACAGGCCTATATGACCAGGTAACCTTCATATTCAGGTAAATAGTTTATAATATAGGTATAAATGAAACTTGTGTACTTTTACTTAATGTACAGTATGTTTTTGTCAACTGCCATGTAGTTTATGAGTTAAATTGTCTTGGACACAAGCATTTACATCAAAAGCAATGAATTTGCGGTACCATATTCTGACTTAATTTAACCAACATGAGTCGGAAAGTTAAGTCTGAACTTAAGAAATCATTGATTGGTCAATTTTAGGTCAGACATACCGTATATACTCGCGTATAAGCTGATACCAACTGCATAGATCCAGATCTGCTGTCTCATAATGCACCGGCAGATCTGGGTCTAGCAGTTTGTAAGGACTAATCAGTAGAACAAACAACATAGACCCTGATCTGCCATTGCATTATGTGATTGCAGATCAGGGTTTATGTTGTTTGCATTTGGACTTGGCTTATACGCAAGTATATATACAGCACATTTTTGGCAAAACAGATTGCTTTATTCTAGATTTCGGTTTAAACCCAGACTTAAATTCTTTTGCTTGTAGTACAATAAAACCTGTCAGAGCTAAAAAAATTTATATAAAGGACAACTGCACATGACCAGCAGCAGTTATAAATGCCTTAATATCATTTTCATTTTTCAACCTCTATGTAAAACACACATGTCCACAAAGGACAAATTGTGTGAGACCTTAAGTGTCCTTGCTAGGCTGAAGCTGCGGTGGCTCGTTGGTAGAGTTCCAGACTCTCAACCTAAAGGTAGTGTGTTAGAATTCTATCTGGACCAGCCTGGGTCAGCTCCAGTGACATGTCTCTGGGCAAGGCACTTTAATGGCATTGACTTGGCACCATATAGTCTTTAATGTGCTGACATGCCAGTAAGTATATACCAACCAACCAAGTAACCATCCTATATAGGCTGGCTTCATTGTACCAAGTTGAGACTTAAAATTTGTCATGTTTAGTGAAATGTTTTCTTTATTATAGGTTGAAACTCATGGAAATGCTGGAGAGAGGAAAATGTACTTTGATGATGATGACAGATATGATCTCAAAGCATTGGTGAGTACATTGTTTGTAAACAAAGAAAATAATCTTTAATCAGAATTTTGTGTATATTTAAAAACATATACTTATGGCGTTTGGTTGGAGAATTATTTCATATTGTAGTATAATCCTTGATACAGATTTATTTTTAGATTTCTTAATGTATTTCATTGAAGATGGCCTAATTTTTGACAAAATAATGAAAACCTGCAAAATAAATTCAACTTTGCAGTAATGCCTGTCACAAAGATGAAAATTTGATAAAGAATGTAGAAAATCTGTTCGTACCCTTTACATTATGATGAGATTATGACTACGTGACTGTATTGAAAGATGTCAACCATTTTGACTTTGTCAGAATCATTCCGACTGTATTGAGAGATATCAACCATTTTGACTTTGTCAGAATCATTCTGACTGTATTGAGAGATGTCAACCATTTTGACTTTGTCAGAATCATTCTGACTGTATTGAGAGATGTCAACTGTTTTGACTTTGTCAGAATCATTCTGACTATATTCAGAGATGTCAACCATTCTGACTTTGGCAGAATCATTCCTATGTTTGACATCAGATTATGCCATTTATGATCACTTCCATAATATTCCGATTTTGCAGTCAGATAAAATTGTATGTAGGCAAACTGCAATTTGAACAATGGGTAATGAGGATTATACCTTGATGAAAATATGAATGCTACAGAAATTCCAAACAGGATATTCAAGGTATCATGACTGAATAAATACCAAGCATTTTGCAGTCTTTTCTCAGTGGAGTAACATGGCAGTAAAGATGATTGTAGAAGACATGTTTCAACCAAAGAAGCACTTTGAATCAGTGAGGTTTAATTCTTAAAATAAATCTTAAAAGTATTTCTTCAGTATTTTTATGTTCCGATTCCAATTTTTTAAATCTGACATACCTGTTTCACAATGGTAAGGGTTGGCATCTCAGTGTATTTATTAGTGTATTCATTGTTGAAATTCTTTACATAATCCCCTTATACTAGTGCATTTGGGGATTATTTAAAATCACAGCATTGAAAACAGGTATTTATCTTTTGAAATAGATATCTCTTTTCAAGTCATTATTTCTTAAGTATGGCAATCTGAATATGACCTATGGTATGGCATACCATCTGCTAAGGTAACACAGGTTAACGGTGAACTGAAGTAAATCATGGGCAAGTAATCTGTATGTACATTTCTTCAAAGTGAGTATGTTATGCATGCAGATATTTTTGGAAAAGATATTTTCTTTTAATTACATTCAAAAATGTCATATTTTACTTAATTTACTGTTTGGTTTTGGATGGTAAAAACTAATTGGTCTTTTTTGTTAAAAAGCATACCAAAATATTTCAGTGAAAACAAAGAAAGAAAGAAATTCAAGCCCTAGCAACAAAATCAGTGCCTATGATATTGTGTTATCCCTGAAGTCAAACAGCAAATTAATCACAGTTTATGTTTACTTTAATGACTGAAAACTGGCGTTGCTTGACTAGTTTTATCTAATTATTTCATTTACAGAAAAATGCAAGCACATTAGACAATACAACTTTATACGTGAAGAGAAGATCTTCCACCAATAATGTAAATTCCTGTTATCATCAGCCATTCATGAAACCTACACAAATATTACTGAAATAGCTTTCAGAGCAAGTCATTGAATAACAGAAGGGAAAACACAATGAAAAAAAGGGGAAACAGAAAAGCCAAGGCAATAATAATAGTATTTAGGTAGTGGGAATGAGAGTAGAAGTATGAATTGGTCTAAATCTAAATATTACTAACAGAATTAATGAACCAATACCAGTTCAGTAGTGAACTTGTATAAAACAAGTCACAAAATGAATTGCATTCCAATGCAGTTTAATGCATAACAGTATCAATCACATATGACATAAGAGTCAGTTTAATGCTAGATTATTTTTTAATAAATTATTCTGCAATGAAAGTGATTTCTTGATACGTGATCACTCCATGACTGGGGTATACCTTTTAGTATTATCCACAATGATGGTGTTAAACAAAGTGTTACCCATGTCTATCCATTCTTTTGTCCCTCCTTCCATCCATCAGTTACACCAGGTTAAGATTCTAAATTTTGTCAAGGAACTCATATACCTGTGTGTTGCAAGACTAGGGGTGGCAGGGTATTCATGTTCTTTGAACATATTTTGGTTGGATGAAATGCAGATGAGATTTTTTTTTAGAAGGCTAATTTTTCTCTTGATCCAGTGTTACTGCATCACATATATATGTATGCCACAGTATGGTTAAAAATTATTATGCAATAAAATGTCCCTACACATGACACCATTGGACAAAAACTTTTGGCCAATTATATAGGGGTTGCCAGTATACAGAGGTTTAATTAGTATTAGACCAACCTTATTGGACCCAAATATAGGGTCATTTGTAGAGGAAGTGAGGTTCCAGTGTTTTCGTGTATTTTCAGTGTGTTTTAATATATCAATGTATTTTAATAGTGTAGAGTTGTACTGACTTTTCAGGTCCAGCGTGAGAAGATGGGAACTGCTGAGGACCAGAATCTTATGTTTGCTAGACTGGCTGGAAGAGTAAGTAGCCATCCCTTGTGTGTTTATTCTTGTACTGTAGAACCTCAATCATACAAACCAAAATTATGCATATTTTTGGTTTATCTGAACCAATGTAATGTCCTCCAAAAACATCTTTAAACATTAGAGAGTTTACTTAATAAAATAAAGACCCAAGCATCCACACCATTCTTTTTCCCCTGTATTGGTTTTTGAAAATGCAAATTCTGCTGTGTGTGTGTGTGAGAGAGAGAGAGAGAGAGAGAAGTGTAAATTTCAGTGGATGTGGAGAAGGGCTAGCACTGTGTAGAAAGTATTTAATTTCTTGCTGATTTCAGCTTTTTCTCCATCAAATACATAACCGATCACATTAACGTTAGGAATTACTTTCTGCTACCACTGGAATGCAGCCCTTCTATAGACGTGAAAATGTCTTTTTGTCTATAGATGATATTGTCAAAGGGAAGCAACTCTTATACATTAGCTCCCCTTATCCCGCTAGATGGCGATCCGGAACCCAGATGTCCTTAGTTTTTAACTTTCGCTTGCGCTGTCAACAGACCTAGGAATTCATTTGATTAAGTCTGTTTTCACCCATCCACATAGTTTTGTTGGTGGTGCAGTAAGTCTAATCATTGTTAAAGGTAATATATACAACATTTTTGCAGTTTAAAGTCCATTTATTGATATTTTGCAATTTGTTATGTTTTGAGAACACATCAACTTCATGGCATCAAATATTGACAGTTCATAGGATGTCTCATAATGCGAGGTTGCCTATTTGAACTTTAGTTGTAATAATAATTGTGATGATTATTCATTATTTACTTGCTGCTTGGTTATTGTCATTCATGTTTCAATCGGTAACTCTATATATTTTATCTGCTTTGCAGGTGCATTGGAAATTTCCTTTTCCTTGAGTGTAGTCTCATAACTAAATATATGTATACACACCATGTTAATTTTGCACTTTGTCTCCTTTATCATTTCAGGTACAGTATTTGAAGAAATGTCAGTCAAGTGCAAGAAATGCAGATGCTTCAAAGCGGTGGACGATAATCATGAAACAAGTCCGTCATGCTCAAAATATTTGTCTTCAAATACCTGTAAAGCCTGCTTCTGTTGGTCTGAGCAGACATGGGCCATAGTCCTAGCTAAACAGCTCAAGGGTAGAGAAAAGAGAGCCAAATCTAAATCTTCCAACCCAGACATCTTGAACCTACACCCTGACTCTGATTCAATGAATAGCTTAGGGGATGCAGAGATGCCTCCCCCTCCACCTGCTAAAAAACTCAATCTTCCACCCTCCAACTCATGAGACATCTGCACCTGCAGGGGAGGATAATCATGAAACAAGTCCGTCATGCTCAAAATATTTGTCTTCAAATACCTGTAAAGCCTGCTTCTGTTAGTCCTAGCTAAACAGCTCAAGGGCAGAGAAAAGAGAGCCAAATCTAAATCTTCTAACCCAGACATCTTAAACCTACACCCTGACTCTGATTCAATGAATAGCTTAGGGGATGCACAGATGCCTCATTCATTAAGTCATTCAGATTTCTCCTGCATTCTTCCAAGATTGCTGAAATCTCTGGAACCTTTCTGACAAGATATACGATCAAGGCAATAGCAATGTTTTTTTCTCAGCCAGTCAGCTTCCAGACGTTTTTTCACCGAATTGGTATAGGACACATACCAATATTTATCACACAGAAGTTCCTACAATGGATAAGGCTCTTATGACCGTTAATATGTCTGTACCACTCTTCTTATAAGGTGGACAGACAAGTTTTTAATGACACTTCAAAATTGTTTAGAAATGTCGTTTCGATTTAATCTCTTCTTGATTTGGTATCTCTGGTCACATTGCTTGGCGGAAAAAGCAGGAAATGACCATGCTGGGATGCTGTTAGCTGCATCTCCAAGGTGATAAATAGGGCAGCACACCACACGATGGTAAATGCTCTAGACGCTACCTGCAGTTTAGACCTGGTTAGAAGGGACTCTCTGTTGCAGTCGTCATCGCTCAAACAACACTATACCGCAGCCCTGTATTCTCTCCATTTTGGTTCTCCCCTTGTGTTTAGGGGCAGTATTGAGGAAGTTAGAAAACAAGCGGCACAGGAACTGCCCCTTCAGCTATCAGTCCAGACCCATTTCTCGACGCGCACCCTAACAAAGAGCTGTCTCAGAGAAGGGACAATAAAAGCCAGCAGAATTATAGAGGCTATTCCCAGGCAAGACCACCCTATAGAGACCAAGCAAGTAATAGATGGTCGCACCCACCTACTTCTCATTGACAAACGGGGAGTGGGGAGAGAAAACCAGTTTTCTACTTTCCTAAGCCTCCCAACAATAAACATTGGCTTGCCCTCCCTACCGCCCGCAGTCACCCACCCAGTGGGTGCCAGACTCCTTGTATTTCGAGATGCTTTCAGCAACTTGTTCCCACAAAACAACTGGTTGCTCCAGTTAGTTTCAGAGGGGCTTGGGATCCCATTTGTTCAACTCCCTCTCCTTTCGTCTAGCCCCCTCATGACAGACACTCTCAGAGATCCCATGAAGGCGGAAACACTACAGAAGGAGATCAACACTCTGTTAGAGAAACGGGCATTAGAGGTAATTCAAAACCTGGCATCCTTGGGTTTCTACTCCAGACTCTTCCTGGTCGCAAAACGCAACCAGAAGCTATGACCAGTAATAGACCTAAGCAACCTAAATCATTTCATCAAAGCACCCAAATTCAGAATGGAAATGGCAAGGTCTGTCTGTTTGTCTGTCTGCCACGATAAATATACCATAAGCCTAGATCTGTCTGACGCTTATTTTTATCTCCCCATTCACGCCAAATCCCACAAATACCCTTATTTTGGTTACTGCAGAGTGATGTACCAGTTCTGAGCACTCCTGTTTGGCCTCAACATCAGCCCATGGGCGTTCACAAAAACACTGGACTGCGTCGTAACACATTTCAGACTAACCTCATCATCCACAGCATCGGCATACCTGGATGATATCCTACAAAAACATGTGGTAAGTGGTCAAACCAGGAGAAAACTTTTCATATCATGGAAATGAAAGGCATTCTCCATGCTTCCCATGCTTGGCTGAATCACATTAATTCCAAGACTGCCTTGATTATGTTGGACAATTCAACAGTGGTGACCTACCTCAACAAACAATGGGGAACGAAGTCACCAGATCTTTCTTCTGTTATGGAAATACCTCTGCTGCATCAGATCAACATTCAAGTCTGACACATTCCGTGCAGGTTCAATGTCCTGGTGGACTCTCTCTCAAGGAGAGGCCAACTGCTTCACTCGGAGTGGTCTCTCCATCTGTCTATCTTCCATTGAGTCTGCACAGTGTGGGGACAACTGATGGCGGATTTATTTGCGACAAGGTGGAACAACAAGCTGCCCACCTTCGTCTCACTGTTCCTGGACCCATCGGCATGGTCTGTAGACACTCTAGCAATCAACTGGAATGAAATTTGGGCCTATGCTTCCCTCCATCAGTTCTAATTCCAAAATTGATTCAAAAACTGAAGGGCACAGAATGCAAGATGATTCCTATTGCCCCTCTTCATTGGGACAAATCATGGGTAACCGATCTGCTTGACCTAGCAACAGATGTACCTAGACAAATCATAGCAACCCCGACGCTACTCAAACAGCCGAGGTCGCCAGTATTCCATGTGTCCAGAAAAGCTACACCTTCACGCCTGGCCTTTGTCTGGCACGCGTTGCGTAGAAAGAAGTTTGATGTTGCAATTGTGGAGAGGATCTCATCAGCTAGAGGTCCCTCCACCCTAAAAGCATGCGAGGGAAAGTGGTGAGTCTTCACTGATTGGTGTCATTCACATGATGTCATACCCCTGTCAGCCGACATTCCACAACTAGCGAACTTCTTTCACTTTCTCTTTGAAGAAAAGAAATTAGCCCCATAACAATTAGGGATATCAATCCATGATTTCCAATACCTTCAGACATCATGGAAGAGAAAGACATTGGTCACAACAAGGACCTTTCTGACCTGCTGACCAATATTTATTGATCCCAACCAAGCTCACTGGCCCTGTTCCCAAAGTGGAATCTGTCATGGGTCTTGACATGGCTCAACTCAGTAAAGTTGGAGTCCTTATCTACTACTTTGCTAAAGCAGCTATCATACAAAACATGTTTTTTGATAGCCCTCGCTTCAACTTTAAGAGTGAGTGAACTGCACACCCTGTCCACGGATCCAAACTATCTACAATTTCGATCTGATGGGTCAGTCACTTTAATGATGCAGCCTGGCTTCATTGCAAAGAACTGACTGCCATCCACTGGTAATAAAAAAATAACATTACATCTGCTCTGCTCGATCGATCACTCAAGAGAAGCAAACTTACAGGACCCAGTCCATGCTCTCAGAATATACCTGAAACGCACAAAGAACAGTATGGTCCAGTCGCCAGAGACTCTTCCTGCCACTTAAGGCAGGAAAGCAAGATATAACCCCACAAGCCCTCACAGCTTGGCTCATGGGAGTTATTAAATCCACATACTCTGACCTCTCACAGGACCAGGTACGAATTATGAAGATTTCATCCCATGAAATTCAGGTGATCTCTACCAGCTTGGCATTCGAATGCAACGTCACCATTCAAGGCATAGTGGAGTCAATGGGCTGGCATGCACAGTCCACCTTCTCCAACTTCTACTTGCATGACATGGCTTCACAACGAATTGAGTTGAATCTAGTTGGACCTCTAGTTGCTGCCCAAACAATCATCATGCCATGTCAATGATAGCACAACCTCCTATTTGGGTAATAAGAACAAACTTTGGCTGGATTCACCTGAAAAACTTATATAAGAAATTGATGTGTGTGGGAACCCACACTCTCATTCTTTGCACACATAATACCTCAGTCATAACGTTGTGCTAACTAATGTTGGGAGAATTTCATCCATTTAGTAGAGCATTTATCAGCTAGAGGATGGATGCTGAACATTTCCTCCTCCTTATCTATTCTCCCGATGTTAATGTGATCGGGTAATGTATTTGAAGGAGAAATTGAATTTTGTAGTAAATTATGTTTCTCCGAAAATACTTACCTGATGACATTATGAATAAGCCCTCCCACCCATCCCTGCAAATGCGAGCATCCTATTTCGTGGATCACTTGAGTTAAAACTAAAAACATCCGGGTTCCGGGTTGCCACCTAGCAGTATAAGGGAGCTAATGTATAATAGTTGCTTCCCTTGGTCTATAGAATACATTATATATATATATATATATATATATATATATATATATAGACAAAAAGATGTTTTCATGTCCGTAGGAGGGCTGTATTCCGGAAGGGGCAGAAAGTAATTCCTAACATTAATGTGATCAGGTAAGTATTTGACGGAGAAAAATAATTTACTACAAAATTTACTTTTCATACTTACTCGTGACAGAATTCTGCTGATAGTTTCTCAAACATTTTTGCTTTTAATGCCCATGCCATGAATTAGGCTTGTGCATATGCCCCTACATACATACGTACAGACGTATATACATCCCACAGTTCATGTCTGTGTAACTACTCCTGCATCCTTCCATGGACAGTATTGAAACTTGGAGACATGTCAACGTGCACATATCATTTTGTCATCACACTTAAATGCATTTTTCTAGAGTTATGCACCTTTTTGGTGTTAAAGGTACATGTAAATACCAGAAATTCCAAAGTTTGAATGGCTCTTGCTGGACATCCCCCCCCCCCCAAAAAAAAAAAATAATGTGGCACCCAGATATTTGTGAAATTTGATTTGAAAACATTCAAAGGAAGTGTGCAAATTTATTGAAAAAGAAGGCATTGATAATTATTAAATGTACCAGAAAATGTGTCATTTTTAGATCCAGATTTGATGTTGCTTTAGTTTAGTATTATCCTTCCATGCTTCACCAGTTTTCTCTCTCTATTTATGACAAAAAACATATTCTTTAAGAAAACTGTAGTATAGAATTTTTCACCCCAAACTGTATTTTATTACACTCTTTCCATCTATC
This sequence comes from Margaritifera margaritifera, assembly GCA_029931535.1. Lineage (NCBI taxonomy): Eukaryota > Metazoa > Mollusca > Bivalvia > Unionida > Margaritiferidae > Margaritifera > Margaritifera margaritifera. Next base: position 2,692,004 of record JAQPZY010001629.1, on the reverse strand, counting down.
CACACCCAAGATTAAGGTCAATTTGAGCATTTTTTTACATTAAGCTCAATGTTAAAGTTTTTTTTTTACTTTATAGCTAATAAAAAATGGTTGGCTCAACAGAAAGGGAGTCTGTTTTCTAGAGTAATGTACCTTTGTTTTTCATTCTTTTCATTTGCATGAACATACATAAATGCATACATTCTGCCAGCATTATTGCTCTATTCTACTTGCACCACTCATTCAGAGTTGGGGTGGGGACATTCATGTCCTATGGACACATTTATGTTTTTGTGGATTTTATTACCATCTCTTTCCCCAATTACTTTTAGACTGTAGTTCTTCTTTTCAGGATGAATGCATTACAGTTTCTTAACATGAATGGTTTCAACTTCTGTCAAAACTGGCAGCCTAAAATTAAATTTGTTTAATTGTGTGTATGTGTGTGTGTGTTCAAGAGGTTTTATTCTGGTTTCAAACATCATTCCTATAACAAGTGTAATACATAGTTTGCAAAGTTAAAATATTTCTCAAAACCTGAGGAAACATTTTGAACCTGATGGTGAAGCCTGAAAGTGTAAATTCTTTCTCAGAGTGTTACAACATATATTTGAACTCAGCAAAAAATTATTATTCTCATATGATCAATTGCCTTATGTATTGTACAGTTTCAAAAGAAAACCTTTCATTAACAGTTTAGTTTAAACATTTGTTTGTTTGTTACAATATGATACAATGGTATTGGGCACAAGTTCTAACAACTTAAATTAGCCCTCTTCCTACATGATACAAGTATTGCAACATATTTCAACATGACAACAGTGAATAATAATGAAAAATGATTGGAGAGAGAGAGATTTGAGACACAATGACAGCGTTTGTGATTTGAACAAGTTATTGAAATCATCTGGTATCAATTATATATTTGCATACATGTTGTAGAATTCTATATTTTTCATTTGCATCGACCTTTCCCCAAAGCAGTAAATCTAAGCTAACAGCTGGATATGGCACTGAGAATAATTTCTTTATAAACTCGGTTTGTTGCTGACTATACTTGGGACAGAACATGAAGAAATGCATGGTGGTTTCTGTTAACATCTGGCTATGTTTATATTTTTAGCAGATTTAGATTTTTTTGTACAAATATACTGCCCAGTGCTATACACGGTAATGTAAAATTGTGACTAGACCTTGTCACACATCCATCTTTATATCATTCTGCTACTTGCTTGACATGACTCTGAATGATAATTAATCATCAGCTGTATTCAGGTGGAATTAAAATATTTTAAAAAGGCTCAAGGCACAAAATTAATCTCCTCGAACCAGCTGAATTATTTAAGAATTACTTTTATTACTTCTGAATTGTAAGTGTGTTTGTAAAACTTTAATTATTCTAAGTGTGTTTGTAAAACTTTAATTATTCTAAGTGTGTTTGTAAAACTTTAATTATTCTAAGTGTGTTTGTAAAACTTTAATTACAGTGGTCCCTGACTATAAAGCCACTCAGTATACTGCAGCCTCTCTTACAATATGGGGGACCCCAGTTGTCCAAGTAGTTTAAGGTGCTTGCCTTTACCAATCACTTACACATCTTACCTCTGTCTGTGTGAGTTCAAGTTTCGGCTCAACCAACATGGGTATGTGAGAAAGCTTTCCAGTAGCTTCCTATGGGTCGGTGGTTCTTCATGGGTTCTTCCTCCACCAAATATACTGGCTGCCATGCATAGCATATCATGTGCTAAAAAATGGCATAAACGCCACAAAACGAAACCAAACTTACAATTTGTATGATCATGGATCCCATTAAATTGATCCAGTTTTGTTTTATCAGTAGTTAGAACCAACCATTTTTTGATTTAATATCATTCAGTACTCTATTTTTGAGTTTTTATGCTTTATCAGGACACATCCTTGTTGGAACATCACTCAGTAAAATGTACCCTCACTTATAAGGCAGGTCACTTTTATGGCTCTCATGAATGGCTTTATAAAGAGGGAAGACTGTATTTACATGGAGTTACCAGTAGTGTCTTATTCACTATGTTGCTTCAAACATGTATTATCAAAACAGTTGGTGGTGATTTACAATAGATAATTTCATCATTACTTTCATTATTTCAACCTCTCCAACCATTGCGAAGCCTATTCTCAGGTAGGAATTGAAATTTTATGTCATCCCTGCTAGCACTAAATAGAGAAATTACACCTGGCATTTTACTATACACTCAATTAAATCTAAAGTGCTTCTACTCAATCAAAAGCTAGGTTAGACAAATATGCCACACACATCACTAAATGTAATTTAGAAAATACAATCAATTAATACTAGATTAATTAGGTGTTCCTGTGCCTATTTCTTGCCTGGAATTAAAAAAAGACTTTTTTCTATCTAAACACAAGTCTCAAATATGCTGACAACACTGTCACTATTGACTTGTCAAAGTGGATAGCAATCCTTTTACAATGCAGACTACCAATTTGTACCTGATGCTAACAGGTTAGTCACGTAGGGGAGGCAGCTCTTGATGTTTCTAGAATCATCTATTGAATTTATTTATTATAATACATAAACATAAGTCTGTTTTGTTGCAACTAAATCTGCATGGATTGACTATCCTCATTCTAAAAGAACAGAAAGAAAAATACTTAGCTAAATATGGATTTTATGTCACTACTTTCTTATCATGTTATTTTTATCATTCTTTCTTATAATTTGTTGCATTGCATTCTAGCACATGGACAAAGCTGATGAAGATTTCCAGGTAGATGACGTTTTTGTGCAAAGAGCTGCCAAGCAAATGTCTGAGTCTAAAATGGAGGAAAGGGAGAGATCAATGGCTATTTTTGGTCAGTTCTGGAGATATCTCTCCTGGTATTTATTTCTTCAATTACATCTCATGGTTATTATTCCCTCGCTTTCTAGAGGACTATTCCATTTATATGTACCTGGAGGAGGGAGACCTCACTTTTATTGTTTTTTAAGCTAGAAGTTGGGTTTGAACCAATCTTTTTTTTCTCTGTATTTTAATTCTGTTAAAGCAGTAATACCTCCCTCCTCCACATGATGTTCCCCAACCTTTCCAAGAAGATTTAAATGGAAGAGCCATAAGGAAAATTAGGGATATAGTGATAAATTCAGTTGGTCCATCTGACAGTCCAAGAATCTTTTTGTCCACCCCTCTAACCATTTAACACTTTATCATGTCTTCACATACACCAGTAAGCAAAAGAACTCCAAATATGGTAGTAAATATCCCTGCATAGTGATGGGTTGTGGGTTTGGGTCCTGGGAAAACTTTGTAAAATTTACCCCCTCCCCCAAAGAAAGAATTTCAGGGATTTGGGAATATTCTTTTACAAAAGTAGAAGTACCCTTTAGGCATGAAGAAAAAAACTAAAAAGTGTGTTACAGGATTTGAATACCTGGTTTCAACATTCGCTTGGAGTGTTTTTGTTTCTGGATGATAACTTACATTCTATTGATTTGGTCATCAGTAGCTCCAAGGTCACTGTCTCAGTTGCTAAAAGTAGATTTTGCCCATGCATTTATTTTCCAGAAAATAACTTGAGTTCTAGATAGCAGAATTCAGTGACATTTAGTACATTTGTTCCCATTAGCCTCGGGGGAAAAAACATATTGACTTGGGGGGTTATTAGCTCCAAGGTCAAGGTCACTCATTGGAATAAGATTTGGTAATTGTATTTCATTTCCAGACACTGACTTAAGCACTACCAAAATAAATGCAGAATTAACACGAGCAAAGTGATGAATGCAATTTGAAGAAAACAGTACAAATGCAAAATGTCAAACAATGAATAATAAATGAAAATGAAACAAAATGCAAATACATTGCATGAACAGATTTGAAAATTGATTATTTCCAAGCTACTGCGAAATTTCCTTGGTTCAAAGCCCTTTTGCATGATAGTCAAGGATCCTATTCTTTATACTGACAGACAACTTTTCACCCCTTATAATCTGTGACATTATTTTTGCCAAGGCAGACGTAAAAAAACATACACCATTGATGTGATGATGTCATCACTGATGGTTGTATCTGTACAATCTTTATTTGATAAAAATGAAATAAAAAATAAAATTTGCTGACAAGTACTCTTCAGCTTTTTTTTTTACACATATTGCAATTTGCAGGTATAATTTAATTTATGACAAATTTAGCACTGTCTTTTGCATTTTATGCATTTGCTATTTCATTAAAGCACACTCGCTTTTGATCAGACAGGATATGAAAGTTAAAGTCCTTTTTAATCAGACAGGATATGAAAGCTAAAGTCCTTTTTAATCAGACAGGATATGAAAGTTAAAGTCCTTTTTAATCAGACAGTATATGAAAGTTAAAGTCCTTTTTAATCAGACAGGATATGAAAGTTAAAGTCCTTTTTAATCAGACAGGATATGAAAGTTAAAGTCCTTTTTAATCAGACAGGATATGAAAGTTAAAGTCCTTTTTAATCAGACAGGATATGAAAGTTAAAGTCCTTTTTAATCAGACAGGATATGAAAGCTAAAGTCCTGTTACTTTAGCACTCTTGAAAATGGAAAACCCAACAATGGTCAATGCATTTCCATTTCATTGAAATGAGCAAAGACAAAATGAAATGATAAATGGAAAACCCAACAATGGTCAGTGCATTTCCATTTCATTGAAATGAGCAAAGACAAAATGAAATGATAAATGGAAAACCCAACAATGGTCAGTGCATTTCCATTTCATTGAAATGAGCAAAGACAAAATGAAATGATAAATGGAAAACCCAACAATGGTCAATGCATTTCCATTTCATTGAAATGAGCAAAGACAAAATGAAATGATAAATGGAAAACCCAACAATGGTCAATGCATTTCCATTTCATTGAAATGAGCAAAGACAAAATGAAATGATAAATGGAAAACCCAACAATGGTCAATGCATTTCCATTTCATTGAAATGAGCAAAGACAAAATGAAATGATAAATGGAAAACCCAACAATGGTCAATGCATTTCCATTCCATTGAAATGAGCAAAGACAAAATGAAATGATAAATGGAAAACCCAACAATGGTCAATGCATTTCCATTTCATTGAAATGAGCAAAGACAAAATGAAATGATAAATGGAAAACCCAACAATGGTCAATGCATTTCCATTTCATTGAAATGAGCAAAGACAAAATGAAATGATAAATGGAAAACCCAACAATGGTCAATGCATTTCCATTTCATTGAAATGAGCAAAGACAAAATGAAATGATAAATGGAAGCGATAAAAGCACAAATCTGAATTGATTTCAACACAGTAAATGAAAAACGAGATGATAGATGAAATGCAAACAAAATGCAAATGAAACACAAACGGAATGCAAATAGAACACAGATGGAATGATGGAATGCAAAAGAAATGCAGACAAATGTAGATATGGTCATATGATATGGTACTGATGACCAAATCAATAGAATGTAAGTTATCATCCATATTGTAAAATTAGCCATATCAGGGTACTTCCACAGTGTTGCACATTAAGCATGGGCTTGCAGGTTTCCTGCAATTATTTGTACTAAGTCCCCCTAAATCTTGACCCTGTGCACCCCCCTAGACCCACTTTTTCATCAGAAAATAATTAAAATGTATGGCTACAACTTTTCATTAGTGGATGCCCATCCATGTCTCTGTTAGCACTAGCAATGGCCAAAGTTGCGAAAGGTGATGAAACTGTGAGATGGCAATGAAGCAATGTATCTGACAATGAAAACATTCAAAGTTTGTGGTAGTTGGCCGAGTTGCAGTGTAAAGTGTTTGATGGCTGTTAGTGTAATGTAGTTTTGAGGTTAAAGTCACCCCCATGGCAAGGAAGATTTAATTTATTTTGAGGTTGAAAAAATGACAAAAGAGACTTAATTTTTGCAAATACACAAATTGTCATTTAATTAATTATTTTTTTAGGTTGGAAAGAAAAGTAATTCAGAAAACATGGGTATTTATTATAATATATGCTTATAGATAATGAGTGTACACTAAAGTTAAATGAGAGCAAAGATCCGGAATGGAAAATTCCATAGTTCAGCTCATTTCAGGTTAACCAGATATTCAAACATGTTAATTATGAGGAACTTAAACCTCACTAAATGTACCCCCCCCCCCCCAATTTCTTAAATGAACATTGCGAGTATTATTCATAATATGTAATTTTGGAAACATTGTCCTCACATTACTGTAAATGGGTACTTTTAATTAAACATTGTCCTCACATTACTGTAAATGGGTACTTTTAATTGGGCCCAAATTTATTGTATTCTTTTATAGTATATAGTTATGATTGATTTGATAACATGTAGACATGTTATGTATTTAATTTTCTTTATTTCAGAACACAAGAAGATGAAAGAGGCATTGGACAAATGCCATTTTTGTTTTGAGAATGTTGCTAAGCATCTTATTGTTTCCATTGGTATTAAGGTAAATGAAATTTGCATGAAATTTTTCTATGCAAACTGTAGGGAATTCCTGTCATTTTTTAGTTTCATTTGTTGTAGGCCCCAAGCGAGCTTTTGTACGAAAAGCCATTAAGTTTTATGTCCCCACCACATCTATGGTGAGGGCATATAGTGTTACTTGCATCCATGTGTTACAGACATGTCACATTCATCATAAAATTTGTTTCTGTTCCATTCGTTTACTTTTGAAGAACTACATGGTTTGAAGTTCTTAATGCATCGAAAACAAATTTTGGTATGAGGCATTACAGTAAAAAAAGACCTTGGTCAGGTTTGATTTTTAGAATTTTCTGGTAAAATGTTTGGACCTATGACCCCTGTTTAAATTAGAAATTTGCCTTTCAATTTGTTCCCACCCAAAAACATTTGAAGGACTCTATGAATTGAAACCAAATTTGGTATGAGGCTTTATATTAATAAGATATAGGTCAAGTTTGATTTTTATCAGTTTTATATGCCCGCTATAAGGCAGAACATATTATGTTATCAAGTTGTCTGTCCATTCATCTGTCTGTCCTTCTGTCTGCTACGAATTTTGTTTCCACACAGTAAGCATCTATAGTTACAAAACTTTGTGAGTGGCATGCACTTGGGGTAAGGAAGAACCCTATAGATTTTGGGGTAAAATTATGTAAAGGTCAAGGTCACTGTGTCTGAAAGAAGAAACATGGTTTCCCCACAATAATTCGAGTTTTCCACAATCAAGAGTTACCAAACTTTGTGGATGACTTGCACTTGGGGTAAGGAAGAACTATATTGATTTTGGGGTCAAAAGGTCAGAGGTCAAGGTCACTGACTGAAAGAAGAAAAATGGGTTCCACACAATAACAGTAATTCAGCATCACATACCTGAAACAAACTTTGTCAATGGCTTGCAGATGGCTATTAAGAACCCTATTGATTTTGGGGTTGCAGAGACTGTAAGAATAAAAATGGTTTTCACACAGTAATATTAGTTCTATATCTCATACCTGGACCAAACTTGTGGATGGCTTACACCTGGGGTAAACAAGATGCCTATTGATTTTGCAGTCAAGGTTAAAGTCATTGTGACTACAAGAAAAAAAATGGTCTCCACACAATAACATCAGTTTTACATAACAGACCTGGACCATACTTTGTGAATGGCTTGAAGAAGCCTGTTGATTTTGTTGTCAAAAGGTCAGAGATCGAGGTAACTGTAACTGAAAGAAGAAAAATGGTTTCTGCACCAAAATTTCAGTAGCTACATAGAGCACTATTAAATACATGGTGGGTGTATCCTGTGCCATTCAAGAAACTGTATCACGTTATGGTCTCTGTTTTACTTGGAACTTTAATTGCATGATATTGGCAGGAGCATTTGTGGCATATGGACACATTTCTAGATCTTAAAAGTATATATCTAGTTTCATTATAAAATATAACATATTATGGACACCATGTTACTGATACTATCTGAAACTAGCAGGGTGACAATGTAGCTTTTGTAGTGCACACTCTGCATCTAGATACCTTTCATTTTTTGTTTAAAAAATGGCTAAGGTTCTGGTTTAAAGTTAAATTTTGTGCCTGCAGGTAGTAATGTCTGTTATAGTAGACACTTCAGAAAAATGGAAACTTACCATGTTCAGGTCCAGTGCCAATATTTTCTATGAATTACAATTATTGCATTTAATTTTTGCCCAAAGAAAATGGAGACAAGTAAGAACGAAATACACATTTATTACATATCTATATTTAGAATAAGTACCAGGTAGTTGTACATGAGAAATTGTTAATGTATGGTTGAGAGTGGAAAATGTCCAGAAAACTCATATTTCAGGTGTGCATAACCTCTATTGTACAATAAACATATTTCACATGCACATAACCTCTATTGTACAATAAACATATTTCACATGCACATAACCTCTATTGTAAAATTGTACAAAAACATATTTCACATGCACATAACCTCTATTGTACAATAAACATATTTCACATGCACATAACCTCTATTGTAAAATTGTACAAAAACATATTTCACATGCACATAACCTCTATTGTACAATAAACATATTTCACATGCACATAACCTCTATTGTAAAATTGTACAAAAACATATTTCACATGCACATAACCTCTATTGTAAAATTGTAGAAAAACATATTTCACATGGACATAACCTCTATTGTAAAATTGTACAAAAACATATTTCACATGGACATAAGCTGTATTGTAAAATTGTACAAAAACATATTTCACATGCACATAACCGCTATTGTAAAATTGTACAAAAACATATTTCACGTGCACATAACCTCTATTGTAAATTTGTACAAGAAACATATTTCACATGTGCAGAACCTCTGTTGGACATTGATGTCACCATCATGGTCAAAACTTACATCATGGTAGGAGAGACTAACATTGTCTGATGCTGGTTCTAAAACATTGTTGGAGCAGCAACATTTAATCATTTTCTGCTGAGACAAATTCTGATAAACACCAAAGTCAAAACCTAAACTAACATTTCAGTGTTCAACAAATGGTTGCTGAATGTTTTTACAGATAAAACAGAATTACATGAAATTCCACTGGCTGAGCTAAGATCATTTCAGTTTCATTTTGGAGATGAAAGAGAGAGATGAGTGTGGAAAGAGAGAGGATATCTACTATTGTAGTAGAAGTATAGATATACAGTAAAACCTGTCTAACCTATCTTGAGAGATCACTGCTAACAAAAAGTGGTTGATCAAGACAGGTGATCTGTCATAACAGGTCTATAAAAGAGAGCCAGTTCTCAAGATCAAAATTGAAATGGGTTTAAGAAGGAAACATACCCATAATTACTGTACATACATTTTGGCTGATCTGTGGATTGTTCTTCAAACTTTGCAGTGATACATTCAAAAATAACTTGCAAGTTCTACTAAAACTTACATATTGCTGATTTTTCTCTTTTTCTTGCTCTATTTTTTTTCTTCTATCTAGATGTAGTGTTCTGGGACAGTGCAACTGCCACATGCTGCATTTATTTTGACAACTGTTGAGAACTTAAGGGTCCTTCAAAATGATGATACAAGCTGATTAACAGATTGGTTGTCTCTAGACAATTACAGTATAGGTGTGAACATCACAGTAACACCTGGGTGTTGATCAGCCTTATTTCTCGTTCAAATCACACTCTTTAGACAACTCCTAAGCATTTGCCTTTGGCAAATCTTTGAGTTGTTCTTCAAACCTTGCAGTGATACATTTGAAAATAACTTGCAAGTTCCAATAAAATGTACATATTTCTGATTTGTCTCTTGTTTTTGGTCCATATGTTTCTTTCTTCCATCTGGATGTGTGTTTGCTGACTGCATTTATTAGTACTATGTTAATTATTGCTATTTGCTGCAGATAAAGAAGGGGTGACATTTAAAATTGGTATCTTGAGGAATTACTCGATGCAGCCATATTGATGTGTTTGGCTCCATTAATTTATGCCTGGAATTGTAGCTATAAAGCTTTTAGTTCCTTTGTGTTTGCTTGTGATGGATATACATCGTTTGATACTGAGATGGAGGCAACTCAAACTTTACTGATGCACAAATTTGTGAGTACTGCATGTCAGCTTGATTTATATTAAAAGTCTGTCATCAGTTATTAACTTCATTTGACTTCTTAAGACCTAACATCCCAAAATATTAAAATCCATTATATAAATATTTGTGTAGGACAAAGGAGATTATAATTTTCATGTATCAATGAAAGGTGTTAGCACTGCCCCGCCCTTCCCCCCAACCAACTGTCAGTGTTAACCAAAGATTGTTTCCCCTGGTATCTCATGCCATCGCTTGTGCTGTTGTCATTGTTTATGGACCCCATTGTTCACAAGTTATCAACGGAGAGGTGTATGTATGAAATATTTTTCAGGTATATTTATGTCTGCCAAACTGCCGCTCTTTGACTGAGGGACACTGCCTAATTGTCCCAATGCAGCATGTTACTGCAGGAACAGCTGTTGATGAAGATGTCTGGAGTGAAATACAGGTAAATCCTAATGTATGTCTCAGATCCTTTGTAGAAGAATATGAGATATAGAGGCATTATTAGCTTCACTAGTTGAAGACCAGAAGAGCTTAATATGCAATGGGCCTGCATTCATCATCCATCCTTCATCCATCCATCATCTGTTAGCAGTTGTTTGTTATCACTAATCCTCCTAAACTACTGGAAGGAAAGTCATGAAACCAGGAACACAGTTTCATCCTGTGGTCTAGTTGGTCCTAAATGAAAATGGTGTCCCTCGAACATCCAATATGGCCACCATGGTGGCCATCTTAAAAGAGAGAGACAACTTTCTTGACACTGTGATATATACCCATAACTTGTAGTATGTTTAGACAGTAAACAGCAGTGATTCACATGGCTTCACATTTAATTGCCCATGGAAAACTATCACCACTGGGCAGGTTATACAGTTAATTGTCACAGAGATGATTAAAAGGGACAGGCAGTCAGAGATAAACAACAACCATTCCACAGATTACTTAAATGACCAACACTGGTGAGGGTGATTTGGTGTTTGCTAGTCCTTTGTACATTGCAGTGGGAGATCCCATTAGGTTATTTTGCATAGTTAAAGTACACGAGGTGGAACAACCCAATTTAGGTAAATCAGAGATGAGTGTTGAAGAAACAAAATTGATGACAATACCTTGCCTGATAAAGCCATTTTTATTAAAGATTCTTGGTTAGTTTGTGATCAGCAGTGGTGTTTTCTGTGAAGTTGAATTTCACTCCATTCATGAAATGCAAACCATTATTATATTGGTTGTGGGAATTATAAAGTTAGGAGCGGTGGAAGTGTTATTAATTTTTTAAGGCAAAATGTTAGAATGATGCTTTGATCACTGAAGCAAGAAAAGCCCATCAAAACTAAATTTCAGAACTCGTGGTTGATGGAATTTTATCAACAGTTTCATTTAGTCATTCTTTCTTTAGTATACAACATCCATTGAGATAGTAACAGCACCCTGCATCTGGACAATGCATGACTGCAGAGTTTAATCCCAAAAGTTACATATTTAAACAATTATTGACAGATCAAGACACAAGAACTGAAGTGCTTTTCTGCTGTTTCATTGCAGCGCACAATCTGCCATTTGCAGTTATGGATCATTTTTAAGACTTGTGTAATGAAATGTTCCCAGATAGCAATATCACTAAGAAATTTGAGTTCTAAAAGAAGTTGATACTCCTTCACAGTAATCCAGTTGCAGAAAGATCATTTGTAATGCTGAGAACATTTTAATAAGATCTTTAAGGAAAGTTTGAACAACAGTATCATCCAGTCTCTAATGAGTACAAAGATAGTATTGACACTTGAATCACCTTCAAACTCTCTAGTAAACTATTGAGAATAGGGAAGTCTGCAACTACAGATTAATACTATATTCCACTATCCAAACGATTTTACAAATTAATACTGTATTCCTCTGTCCAGTGGATTTTACAAATTAATACTGTATTCCACTGTCCAGTGGATTTTAAAGGCAAACTTTGCATATTTGTTTATTTAATATCGATGTGGTTTTGACTATATGAGTGTGTGCACATATGTTTGTAGATGATGTATTTACTAGCAAAATTATTTATTTGAAAGTGTATTAAATGCTTCAAGGAAAACAGATATTTTCTTTTCTTTTATTCAAATATGAATTTCTAGTAATTTTCTATAGACTTAAATGAGTAGACAACTTATTTTCAATTGTACAATATCACTAATTTGGATTATGCAAATAGTGCTAATTTGACACCAGGCATGACCACAATAGTGGCCATCTTGAAAATCTTGTTATCTTCTTCTGAAATGGATGGTCATATTGACATGAGGTTTTCACCAGAGACTTTTTATGATATGTGTAGTTGGGCATGAATGAAAATGGTGCAGATATGATCTTCCAATATGGCCACCACAGTTGTTATTATGAAATCTTGTTATTGACTACTCCTCGTGAACAGATGTTAGAACTGACATGGGGTTTTCACTGAAACACTTTCTACAATATGTATTTGGTCCTATATTAAAATGATGCTGATCAAACTTCTAAAATGGCTGTCTTGGTGTCCATCTTGAAAATCTTCATGTGGCTACTTCTGATGAATGGATGGGTGTATAGATATGGGCTTATGCTAATACACTATAACAGTATGTGGCTTCTCACTCATAGATTAAGAAATGTATTTGAAAGGGTACCAGACTAAAACCAATCAATCACGTGACAAGCTCACTTGCTTTGTAAACACTGAGCATTTCATTTAGTAACTACAGATTGCCATTGAAGGAATAGATTCTTGCAAAAAGTGCAAAATGTTGTCAGACACTGTCAGGTTAGAAGGTAAAGTGAATGTAATTCAACTAGAAAAAAAGGGAGAATCTTTTGATCACTGCTGAGAAATTTGATATGAGAAAGATTCAAATAAACAATGTCAGTTATACATTCTACAACAGTGGGAAAATGCAATGGATGGATAATAATAATTACAGCCAGATGTTTGTATCCAGAATTTATTGACAAAGTTGTTTTGCACCATAATTGATGATTATTCATAATTATTTTAAATAGCATTGATATAAACTTTATCACACTGTTTCAGTAACATGGCCTGTCACATTGTTTCAGTAACATGCCTGTGATTTGTACACGAAAATATTAAATATTTAAAAATTAGTTATGCTTTTCATACTTTATGTGTAATTATTACTCTGTGTAATCCCCCTCTAGAAAGGCCACCCTCTTATAAAGCCACTTTTCTGCTGCAGAAGGGGTGGCCTCATAAGAGGGGGGCTGCAGTACAAATGAATTTTAACCAGGCTTTGTATTTAATTGTTTTTATAAAAAAAAGTACTCTGACATTAATTTAAAATCAAAGGTCTTGACTCTGATGCTTTTATCTGTGATTCCTTGTGATCATGATAAGTCAAACAAGTATGAATGGATTTTTATCAAGCCCAGTTTGTGGATATATCCGAAGAATACATTGAATGATTATAGCTCGGTAATTTAAAAAGAAATAACCTATGTTATGGATTAAACTTAGCATATGGGCATATCTTGACAGTATCTGAGATGAGTTATGTGATCTTCTATCCAAGATATCAGTCAAAGGCCATGGCACAGATTTTTGTACTATATTTATCTTGATACAAGCAGGAAAATGGCAGAAAATTTAAGGTGGCAAGAAATCAAGTTTCACCAGTAATGATTTTAGTTATGTGCTCTATACATGTATATCAGTAGGAAGTTGCATGTAATTTATTTTCTTTTTTTTCTTCGCTTTAGATATCTTAAGATACAATTATCTTCCATGTTGATAAAAAGATTTCATAAACACAATGCAAGAAATACATTTATGTATGATAATATATACACATGTATATACAGTGCAATTCCGTCAGGAAAAGGGACTACACTGGCTCAGTGGTTAGTGCGATGGATTCATGACCAAAGGATGTGGGTTTGAATCCTACCATTGGATCAGCCAGGGTCAGCTATGATGTGTCCTTAGGCAAGGTACTTTACTCCAGTTGCCTTGGCACTCAATTACCTACTTGTGTTGCTGTGCCATAAAATACCTTACCAAAGCAAACCAAACTGACCCAAACCTTCAGTCAAATTTAGTCACGTACAATCGAATATAAAATATTGCTTGGCAGATAATTATGGCAATTAATGACTAATCTATATTTTTGTTCATGGGCTATGCTTTGTGGATAGCTGAAAATTGTGTTGTATGTGTTGTACATAAAAAAAGAAGTCATCAAGACAAAAAGACTTCGTTTGTGATAGATGAGGCTAGAAAAAAATAAAGGAGCAAGTAATGTTTGAGCACTGTAATTGGTTGTAAGGAATGCCTATTCATGTTGAACTGAAAAAAGTTGGTTATTTTGAAAGTCACATATCTTTGAATGTATGTTTGTGTATTCCAGTCATTTCGCAAGTACCTGACAAAGATGTTTTCAGAGCGTGATCAAGACATAGTGTTCATGGAAACTAGTATGCATCTAAAGAGGTTTCCACACATGCACATAGAGTGTGTTCCCATGGAGAAGGAAGTAGGAGATCTGGCTCCTATTTACTTCAAGGTACAATAAGTTAGATTCTGAGTTCTATAGTTTGTTCATCCTGAGGGCCTCATGGCAGAATAGTTTATTATAACTGAGTTACCCTCATAAAATATGGTATTTATTATTATTATTATTATTATTATTATTATTATATGTAATGTTGAGAAAATGGATGTCCAGATCCCCATTTCTCAAAAAATGTGAATCAAGTATATAGTAACTTGTGATTTAGTATTGATAGCTGAGACTATTATTCTTATAGTTATGACAAAGTCAGAGTTAGTTTTTCTTATTGAGACTACAAGATTTATAGTCATAACAATGTCTGAGCTAGTTTTGCTGACTAAGACTACAAGCATTATAGTCATAACAATGTCTGAGCTAGTTTTGCTGACTAAGACTACAAGCATTATAGTCATAACAATGTCTGAGCTAGTTTTGCTGACTAAGAATACAAGCATTATAGTCATAACAATGTCTGAGCTAGTTTTGCTGACTAAGACTACAAGCATTATAGTCATGACAATGCCTGAGCTAGTTTTGCTGACTAAGACTACAAGCATTATAGTCATGACAATGCCTGAGCTAGTTTTGCTGACTAAAACTACAAGCATTATAGTCATGACAATGTCTAAGCACAAATAATGAACTTAGACTCAAGACTCCAAAAATGGAAACTCTAATTAAAGTCTTCTGACATCTGTGTAATTTTAGAAACATAATGCGTAAAGTTATTGAACATACAAATTTTAAAATTTTTAGTCTGAGTTTAAATGTTGTGCTCATGATGTTTCATTATTGTTTTAAGGCCAGGCCATTATTGTAAGGCCAGCACTAGAAACTGGATTCTATCAAAAACTGTTTTTGCCCTACCAATCAACATATTTAAAATATCTCTTATACTTGCATCTCAGTGTAAAACTTGGATTTTATGGGATTTTAAATACTGAGGTTTCACTATTGTTCATGGGGTACCAACTTTGTGGATTTCATGATTGCTATGAACCACAAATTTAAAGACCCAACAAAAAATGAGCCACATGTGATGCAGAAGGCCCTCCTCATTTTCTTACTGATATATTCATAATGATCAACAAAGCTCAGCTGTTTGATAATTCAACTTAATTACTGTAAAAAAATATTATCTTTTACATGTTTAAAAAAAAAAATGTAAACCTATTTTGAAAAAAACAAATTATAAAGCAGTTTATATCATTTCAAATGCACATCTATGCATACAGTATATATCATTTCAAATGCACATCTATGCATACAGTATATATCATTTCAAATGCACATCTGTGCATACAGTATATATCATTATCATTTCAAATGCACATCTATGCATACAGTATATATTATTTCAAATGCACATCTATGCAAACAGTATATATCATTTCAAATGCACATCTATGCATACAGTATATATTATTTCAAATGCACATCTCTGCATACAATATATATCATTTCAAATGCATATCTATGCATACAGTATATATCATTTCAATGCACATCTATGCATAAAGTATCCAGCAGCTGTGATTTCCACTCACTGCCTTAAATTTATATGTGTTGTCAGTAAGGATAGAGAGAAAAGAAAAAGAGCATAAAGTATTTAAGTAGTATTATTGAAATGAAAGAAAAAAAGAATAATGAAAAATGATGTACAAAAATCAGATTTAATACCGATTTATGTTGATCCTTCATTCAAGTGAAATTGCTGTTGAAAATTCTACAAATACAGTAATGACAAAATTACATTTACCTCATTCTCTTCAATTCTCTCGGACATAAAATTTAATCACAGTTGTTATCCATCTGAATGAATAATCTACATGAAGTTTAGATAAATGCAAACATGTATACTTCTTATTACAGGTAGCAAACTTTTCTGTTTAAATTAAAATCCTCCCGAAAGCACATCTCATTTTATCAATGCATTTTTAATCCAAAGGAACAGCAAGACTGTAAAATACAAAAACTATTGCTTGAAGCACAAGTGCTAATCAAACACTATGTAAACACACTAATTACAACACTGTACTAAAGCTCATACTTCACTGGTTTTCGGGCAAAACCACTATAAACATCCTGGTACACAAACATTTCTCACATAAAAATCCTGAAATTACTAAATTTCACAAGTCCAACTTTCCCAGAGTCATTGATAATTAGGACTGATCTCTCATTTTATCATGTGTTGCTTTCCTGCACCACACATCAAAGGTTGTGATAGCATTGAGGAAGGGCCAGTTAGTCACATGTTTGGTTCACATATGGAATGATGATGATATCATATAACATGATCGTTGAAATGTACTGATAGCGCAACTTTATGGATAGGGGTTTTAAAAAAGAGCTTATAAATATGTTTCAGTTACTGCTTGACTTGATGTTGTTGGTATTGTTTAATGTTGAGTACTCAGATGAAAACATGGTTCAAGAGATTGATCTTGACAGTTGTTTGATTTGTGCTCATACTGGTGGTAGGTGTGTGTTTAACCATTCAAACCAACAGCATTTATTTCATTTGTGCTCATACTGGTGGTAGTATTGTTTTAACCATTCAAACTGACACCATTTGTTGTCAGCATATTTTTGTTCTTTTGCATTCTTTATTTTGGTTATTCATAGAGGTTTACCTTTGAAATAAAAATACATGTAAATATGCAAACTTTAACAGAGGCAAATCCACAAATTTAAGTGCCCATAAAAATGTATTTTTTGACAAAGCCATGAAAATATATACCCACATGAATATATGG
This sequence comes from Margaritifera margaritifera, assembly GCA_029931535.1. Taxonomy (NCBI): domain Eukaryota; kingdom Metazoa; phylum Mollusca; class Bivalvia; order Unionida; family Margaritiferidae; genus Margaritifera; species Margaritifera margaritifera. Next base: position 2,674,679 of record JAQPZY010001629.1, on the reverse strand, counting down.
AAACCACAGTAAATTTCAAAAGTCATGACTGAGAAATATGGTAACAAATATTGATTATTTTGTATGATAATTTGCTGAGAAGGCTTTGTTTGATAAACTTGTAAAAGTATCAGTATGTGCACAACATGCTGAGGGTTGTTTTTACAGTGCCAAAATTTCATGTTTTATTTTTGCAGAAGGCTGATTGATCTCGATTATAGTAGATCTTGTGAAAATAACCCTCTGTATGGTATGAATATATTTCGAGTGAGCACAAAACAAAAGCAATAACATCAGTCATTCAAATTCCCTATGCGAAATATAAATTGAATTCCATTATGTAATACAAATTATCATTTAAATCTGTCAAGTTTCTCCTTGTTTTTTTTTTTCTTGTATAAGTATAGTTGGATAACAATTATTGATTGATTGAAAATTGTTGCTCATTGAGATATGATAAGGTCTACTTTGTTCAGTTGTTATATATCATTCTGTTTGAAATTACTTACAACATGAATGAAATTGATATTATAGTATTAAGAGACTGGTAGACGTTTTAAAGAAAAAAATGATCTTGCCAAGGTTTCTACAGCAGAAATTATTTAATATGAAATAAACTCTCATATAAGATCCTTGGTATCATCATGAATTAAATAATTCCGAAATAGGATTTATTATCCTGATTTTATATGATTTTTCAAGTTTTTAGTGTATAATGCAATATAATAAAAATATATATATTTATAAACTCACTTTAATATTGTTTGTATTATATTACTGTTATGTCCATCTTTCCATTAATAATTTAGTTTCCATGCTTATCTTGAGTTATGTTTTCAGGTGGTTTGTAACATAGATCACAAATAACCTGCTAATTTTGGGGTCCAAAGGTCAAAGATCAAGGTCAGTGTGACAGAATGAGGTCTGTGCAATAACTTGAATTCTACTGAGCATCCCATCATTGAATTTTAAGGAAGTGTTCCCCCTGGTTATACATGTTCAAAGACACTTTAGATTTTTGGTACAAAGGTCAAAGGTTAAGGTCACTGTGATTGACCAAAGAAAAATGGTTTCTACTCAATAAATCAATTTCTGTTGAAAATACCATCACCAAACCATATAGATATTGCCTTTGACAATACAGAGAAGCCTACTGAGTTGGTGGTTCAGAGGTCAAAGATCAAGGTATCTGTAACCTGAGAAATTATAATGCATTGTATGCAGTAACTTTTCTTTTACTAAACATACCTTTATGCACCAAATCTTCTAGATAATTATGTTTCCTTTGATGATACAAAGAAGTCCATTGATTTTGGCAGTTACATTTGATAGGTCAAGGTCACTGTCTTCTAAGAAAAATTTATTTTTTGCATACCAATTTGAGTTCTACTGAATATAAACAAACTTTACAGATGGGGTGCCCCTGATGATACAAATAAGCCTGATAACTTGGTGAGGGTGTCATTTGTACTATTTGTGGTACTTTGTTTCAGATTGAAATGACCACCATGATAATAGGACAGCATTTGCATGATACATGGAATGCATGTCATTTTTTTTTTATGCCCCCAATGCTTGCAGCAGGGGCATTTTGTTTTGACTCTGACCATAGTCCATATGTCCTTCCTAAGAAGTTTGTTAACATGATTGCACAAAACCACTAAATGTAGACAAAAGAAATTTGGTTAGCATATTTTTATCCATATATAGATAACCTGATTTGATTTCAGACCAATAACAGCAATTTCTCTATTTTTTTACACATTTTGGCACTTTTTGGACTTGGACTTTTGTTTGACAAAACCCATGTTAGCATGATGAAACAAAGGTTGACAAATGACATTTGGTAGGCATATTTATGTTGATATGTAGACAACCTGATTAGATTCTTAAACCATTACAGCAATTTTCCAATTTTTTTCAGCATTTTTTAACTTTGTTAACTTTCTTGACTAAAACCTTATTGGCACATTTAAACAAAAACCACTCGAAGTTGACCAAAAGTTTTTAGCATGCATGTCATATGTAAATACCTGAGTTAACTTCCATGTTATTGTTGCAATTTTAAAAATGTTCCACTTTTTAATCATTGTGAACTTTGACCTTTTGGTATGCAGTGGGGGCATATGTGTTTTACAAGTACAACTGTAGGCTTTTTTTGTTCCTTTCAGAAAGCCATTCAAGATGCTGGTCCAGAATGGGCTCATAATAAGAAATTGGTAGACATCAGTCAGAAAGATGTCCGAAGATCAGTAAGATCATTTTTGTCTTGCCTACATTAGCAAATATTAAGACATAGGGTATCACTTTACAGGTGGCTTAAGCCATGGTGACAACTTTGTCTATAAGGCTAATATTTTTTACAGTCTAGGCACATCATAGTATGGTGTGCAGGCAAAATACTATGTTGCCGGAAATCCTTGCTTTTAATATTATACACCTAATAGGACAATTTTAGCTCTGTTGGTCTTAGAGCTTTTGTGATTGTCCTGTTTCCCTCATCCATTGTTTTTTTGATTATTCAATTATGATTTTTTTCCGTTTTAAAGCTCTTGCCTGAATCTGATTTTCCTCAATATGCTCTGTTTTATTTCTATCATCTCCGATCTGGTTTTTAAATAATGGTCTGTCCAGCCCCATTCCACAATAATTTAACTGTGTAAAGACGATCCTTGTAATAGTATTCGTTCTGTATGTTATTTAACAGACAATCATTGTAAAGAGCATTCTGATTGGTCAAAATTTTACACTTGTCCAATGAATCTTTGTGTAACTGAAACTGATGGAAATAAGCATACTTGCCAAACATGGCGTATCAAATTATCAATAGAGACACGGACACAAAAAGTTTGGAAAAAGGTTATGGCAGCATAGTTGGTCAATTTGTAAGAAACTGAATGCCAGGGGACTAGCATTTTGTGATCTTTGCCAGAAAGATTTGAACTACTATTGCCAACTCTACAGTAGTGTCTAATGTGTTAAATGAGAAGGAGTTGGACCAGTATAATTTGGAAGTTAGAAGATTCCAAACTGGTTTCCTTCCAGAATTTAAGGAGGGACAACATATAGATAACTGGTGGGGAAGTGATATTGTTGCCAGATACCCTTGTCTATCAAAGATGGTCATGTCTTTACTGACTTGTTTTCATGGCCCATAAGTAGAGTCATCCTTCAATGTCATGAATGATATTATTCATTCCAAATCAGGGAGGATAAACAGAGAAACCTACAACTTGGTACAGAACATCAAATATGGTCTGAAGGCATAAGGATGCCATGCAATACAGTATTTTAAGAAAGATTTCTTACATGAGAGGGCAGATGCAACCCTGTGTTAGAATATGCAAACTGCATGTAGACAATACAAGGATGATCTTAAAAGAAAAATAAACTCTTGTTGAGAATGAAAAGAAACAATTGAACATTGAACCCACAAAATCAATGGTTACAAAAAAGAAAGCAAAAGAAATCTTTGCCATGGCAGCATAAAAAGCCAGTCAAGCACGCCAGTATCAACAGTGGGAGAAAAGTCAAGTGAATTTATGTGAATATTTTTATATAGTTGATGCATATACAATGAAAATCCTCAAAACCAAAACCTCAGGATACCAGAATCCCCTCAAGACTGAAAAAATGTATTAGTCCTGAATTTATCGTTCTTTAATATCATCTTTTTTTCCCCCAGTAAACCGAAACCCCTCAACTTTGAATACAGAAACAAATTTCAATCCCAAATTTCAATTTTATGCTTAAAAAAATCCCATAAAACCAAAACTCAATTTAAACTTGGAAATATATTTTAGCTGCTAAATTCCTGACACATGCTGGAACAAATTAATTACAATTAGCAAGTACTGTAGTGGACAGATCTGTGAGACAAAGACCCGGAAAATGTCTCGAGAGCACGCGAGGTTAAAACAATACTTGACATGCATGCCAACACAGATTAGGGCTGACAATAGGCTAATCTGAAGTCTTTGCACCATACAAAAGAGCCAGCTTTTAAGGCTAATTTCATGTAATAATAACTCAATGCTTGTATGTAAGCCATTTTAGTAAGACTGTTTATCTGCTGATTATCTAATAGTTCATTCTCTCTCTCTCTCTCTCTCTCTCTCTCTCTCTCTCTCTCTCTCTCTCTCTCTCTTTCTCTTTCTTGTCACAAAAGCATTTAGAAAAAGACTTTTTTTCACATCTGCAAAAACCTCAGTAAACCAAAAACTTCTTAAAACCGAAAATTGTTTGGGGTCCCAAGGGTTTTTGGTTTTATGGGGTTTCACTGTAATTAAAAACTTTTAACCATGAAAGAAGAAAAAAAAAGATTTGTTATGAGAAGAGAAAAGTGTTATATACATGTAATATGTGCTGCAAAAATTAACAAATTATTGTGTGAACACTGACATGCACATATAATAACTTCAGCACTAATATTATTGGAGAACAAGTTGATGTGACAATGAACATGGTGAAATTCTTCAAGTATTGTTTAAAGTTGGATAAGTTTGTTATTTTTTAAATGATTTTTTATTTGTTGGAATGAAGTAACAGCTTTGCAAAATATTAAGATAATAAGGGCCTCCAGGAGCAGTTTTGTGTGCTCTCAGAGTCTAAAATGCATTTTTGCCCTTTGACACTCCACTGGGTGCTGATATGAAAATGGTTTTGATATGATCACCATAACTGTCATGGTAGCCATATTGTTATTGCTACTCCTCATGAACAGATGGTCATGTCAGCATGGGGATTTCACTAAAAGATTTCCAAAATGAACATTGACACCATGACAGCCACCTTGACAAATATTGTTATCGCATTTCCTCCAGAACAGATGGTTATATTTACATGGGGTTTTCACTAAAAGACTTCTTTTGAAATATAAATGGTCTTAAGTGAAAATGGGGCTAATATAATGTCAAACATTGCTGCCATGATGGCCATCTTGAACATCTTGTTATCATCTTATCCTTCTGAATCGATGGTCATATTAACAAGGACTTTTCTTTACAAGTCTTCTTATGACATGCAAATTGTCCTAAATGAAAATAATGCTGATCTGACATGCAACATGGCCACCAATCTGAACATTTTGAAAATTATTTTCTATACAGATGGTCATATCAACGAGGTGTTTTCACTAAAAGACTGTAGATGGTATTGAATGAAAATGGTGCCAACCTGATGTTGAACATGACTGCCATGGCAGTTGTCTTGAAAATTATGTTATTGCTACTCTGGAATGGATAGTCATATTGACATGGGATTTTCACTAAACAGCTTCTGAGGATATGTAGTTGGTCCTGATTTAAAATGGTGCTAATATGACCTCCCAATATGGCTGTCATGGTTGTTGTCAGGAATATCTTGGTTTGGCTATGCTCGATGAATGAATGGTTGTATCAGTATGTGGGTTTTCATTAAAACATTTCTTATGACATGTAGTAGGTCCAATATTAAAATGATAATAATTTAATTTCCAAAATGACTCTTGGCAACCATCTTGAAAATCTTATGGCTAATTCTCCAGAATGGATAGTTGTATCAACATATGGTTTTCACAAAAACACTATAACAATATGTAGTTGGTCCTGAATTAAAGCATCTGTTGTCTGTTATCTGTTATCATTTGTATGTTATTGCTACTCTTCCTAAACTACATGGAGGAAAGTTCTGTTGTCTGTTATCTGTTATCATTTGTATGTTATTGCTACTCTTCCTAAACTACATGGAGGAAAGTTCTGTTGTCTGTTATCTGTTATCATTTGTATGTTATTGCTACTCTTCCTAAACTACATGGAGGAAAGTTCTGTTGTCTGTTATCTGTTATCATTTGTATGTTATTGCTACTCTTCCTAAACTACATGGAGGAAAGTTCTGTTGTCTGTTATCTGTTATCATTTGTATGTTATTGCTACTCTTCCTAAACTACATGGAGGAAAGTTCTGTTGTCTGTTATCTGTTATCATTTGTATGTTATTGCTACTCTTCCTAAACTACATGGAGGAAAGTTCTGTTGTCTGTTATCTGTTATCATTTGTATGTTATTGCTACTCTTCCTAAACTACATGGAGGAAAGTTCTGTTGTCTGTTATCTGTTATCATTTGTATGTTATTGCTACTCTTCCTAAACTACATGGAGGAAAGTTCTGTTGTCTGTTATCTGTTATCATTTGTATGTTATTGCTACTCTTCCTAAACTACATGGAGGAAAGTTCTGTTGTCTGTTATCTGTTATCATTTGTATGTTATTGCTACTCTTCCTAAACTACATGGAGGAAAGTTCTGTTGTCTGTTATCTGTTATCATTTGTATGTTATTGCTACTCTTCCTAAACTACATGGAGGAAAGTTCTGTTGTCTGTTATCTGTTATCATTTGTATGTTATTGCTACTCTTCCTAAACTACATGGAGGAAAGTTCTGTTGTCTGTTATCTGTTATCATTTGTATGTTATTGCTACTCTTCCTAAACTACATGGAGGAAAGTTCTGTTGTCTGTTATCTGTTATCATTTGTATGTTATTGCTACTCTTCCTAAACTACATGGAGGAAAGTTCTGTTGTCTGTTATCTGTTATCATTTGTATGTTATTGCTACTCTTCCTAAACTACATGGAGGAAAGTTCTGTTGTCTGTTATCTGTTATCATTTGTATGTTATTGCTACTCTTCCTAAACTACATGGAGGAAAGTTCTGTTGTCTGTTATCTGTTATCATTTGTATGTTATTGCTACTCTTCCTAAACTACATGGAGGAAAGTCATGAAACATGGTTCACAGTTTCTCTCAGAGGTCTGATCAGTCTTAAATGAAAATGGTGCCATCTAAACTCCCAACATTGTCACCACAGAAACCATCTCGAAAATCTTATTATTGCTACTCCTTCTGAAAGAATGATCATATTGACAAGCCATTTGATCAAAGATCATTCATACATATTGCATTGGACATGGATCCAAGATAATTAGGCACACAAACATTACTTGCATTAAATCACAAACATTTTACTTTGAAAACCTATACTTCAGTCAGGTGTAAAGACTACAGATTAAGCTAATGGTTTATATTGGCTGTAATCCACCTTGTGTTTGGGTTTTTCTTTTACTCTGCATGGCCCAATACCATTTCTAGATTTATGACTGGACATACTGTCTGAGTTAGTTTTGGTTTTATGGGGTTTGTAGTGTTAGACTGACATTTGAGACCAAAATCTCTCTAGTTTTTTATAGAGTAGAGGAGTTTCATTTTTTAGAATAATTTATTTGAAATTAAGGGAAAAATTTCTGGACCAGAAAAACATTTAGTTTTGAGGATTTTGCTACACAGAGGTTTTCATATTGAGAGGTTTTACTATATTTTATTCCATACTTAAATTATAATACATACACATCTTTAAAATCTATAATATTTTATAATCTCATTTGCTACATTATAAAGAAAAATTGTATGGTAGCAGATGCTTCGACTTTAATATTAAAAAGACCGTCTTTACTGGGATGGGGCCATGGTAGTTAAGAGGTTAAGGCATTGGAATTATGACCAGAAAGGTTTGGATTTGACTTTCACCATTGGATCAGCCCAGATTGGCTACTATGGTGTGTCCCTGGGTAAGGCATTTTACTTTACTTGGAATGATATAAACTTATAAGTATTGCTGTGCCTTACAATAACATCAAAACCACTGGTCTTTTTTGATATGTACATTGTTGTTCTTCTGAATTCAACTATTTGGATAAAACCAGCCTTTAATACATCCATAATTTCAAGCATTCCGACAAGTGGTGGAATTGTGAAAGGATTTGTGCCAGCACTAATACTTATGTTTTACATTTTAAACAAAATACAAAATAATCTTGATTTCAGGTGAACATTGTATGAACAAGATTGTTATTTGTCCTTTTTTTGACAATGGAACATGATATCCATCCATAAGGATATAACTTAACATACAATACTTGTAAATAACTTTTTTCACATTTTTAGTTATACTGGTCAAAGACCAGAAGATCTTATGCAATGGGCCTGAATCCATCATCTGTTGTCCTTCCATCCATCTGTCTGTTCATCTGTCATATATTAGTATTTGTTTATTATCACTACTCCTCCTAAAGTAGTCATGTAATTTGGCATACAGTTTCATCCTGTAGTGAAGTTGGTCCTAAATGAAAATGGTCTCTCTCGAACATCCAATATGGCTATGTTGGTCATCTTGAAAATCTTGTTATTGTTACTCTTCCTGAATGGATGGTCATATCGATATGGTGATTTTTATTGCAAGACTTTTTTATGACATGTAGATGGTCCTAAATGAAGATGGTACTGATCTGACATTTAACAAGGCAGCCATGGTGGCCATTTTGAAATTCTTGTCGAAGTTACTCTTCCTGCACAGATCAACATGGTGTTTTCATGCACAAACTTCTTTTGTAGATGGTCCCAAAAATGAAAAATGTGCCAATCTGATGTCCAACATGGCAACATGGTGACCTACTTGAAACTCTTGTTATTGCTATTTCACCTGAAAGACTTCTTATAATATGTAGTTGGTCCTGAGAGAAAATGATGCAGACATGACCTGTCAATATAGACACCAAGATCTTTTTATGACTACTTGAGTGGATGGCCGTATCAACTTGTTTTTTTTTTGTTTTTTTTAAATGCTGCTCTCAATATGTAGTTGGTTCTGTATTTAAATGATGCTGATATAACCTCCAAATGGCTGCAATGTTTGTCTTCTTGAAAATCTTAATATGGTTACTTCTTCTGAATGGATGGTTGTATTGACATGAGCATTATAACAGTATGTAGCAGATCCTGACTGAAAATTGTGCTGATTTGACCTCCAACATGGCAGCCATAGTGGCCATCAAAAAACTATTGCAGTCACTTACTCCTCTTGTATGGTGGCATTGACATGGGGTTTTCACTGAAGCACCTCATGCAATATATAAATTGGTAGCTTGGACATCTGCTTTGTTGTGAACAAGTTTAAAAACCAGACCTACTTGACTTTGGGATCAAGTAAGAGGTCACTGATTGCATTTTTGTGCTTCATTTAGCATAACAACACAGGGAATTGTACATGTACAAAATGAATTTTTGATGTGACTTTGTATATTGTTGTTTTTCAATAAACAAGTTGATAGTTTAGCACTCTGACATTGATTACAAGGTCAAAGGTCATGACTCATTTTTTTATATATAACTGATGGCTTGTGAGCATTTTAACACAAACAAATATACAAGACACTCCTCCCCCCCCAACAAAAAATTTGGTATGTTCAAGTTTCTCAAGAATATCTGAGATCATTTTGGTACTCAGCAATTAAAACTATAAAAGGAGGGACAAGACAGATATCTTGTGAATTCTTGCAAATTCTTTTTGGCCGGTAGAGCTTTACGTCTCATTGAGGGAATCTAGTTTGTATGTGCAGAGTTAAGTATAGTCCTAGTAACATGACCTGGTGGTTTTACCATTCATTCAACTATTTATCAGGGTTTCATCTACTTATAATAAGTTATATAAGCAGGCATGTAATTTGCATGCTTGGTATTGGCCAGATATTTGTCCATAGCAAACATGCAAGATACATGTATTCCACTTTACCTAATTTTGAACAGGATTAGCTCCAGATAAGTATTCTAGTGAAAGATCAAACTGATAAGTTAATTGCCAATATCAAGAAATGTGTTTACTTCCATTCTGCACTAAAAGATAAGCTGTACAATGCTCCCTTGAGTACTTTCTTATTTTCGAACAAGTAGGGAAATGGTAGGTGATCGAGAGTGGTATATGATTGAGGTTTTTCTGTTACATAGATAGATAGATGGATGAAGAGAAAGACAGGCAAAAGTAAGTCCAACCAGTGGATCATTAAAAGTGATGCATATATCTATAACATGGATTGTTATTAAATTAAGCTTCTCAAATGCATTTACAGAAAATTTCCAGACCTCATTAAGTCCCTTCATCATGTGCATTCCATTGTTTACATTAAAGTTAAACTGGCTATTATTGTGAATGGTTTTAAGGGAAGTCAGCCAAGACAGTGGCCAGTGGTAAGCACTCAGCCATGCACTATTGGTTTCTCAAGGTAAGTAGAAACCAAGTTGAGATAATACTAATCACCTTTACTGTAGGTGGTCGATATTTGAATTTACTAATTGAATTGCTCTGCCTGACAAACATTGCACATATCTGATGTCTGTGATCATTAGTTACATGTCATTTGTAGATTGATTAGGCTTGGCAGATGGTGAATAGAGAGTATGGCCAATGAAATGATGAATTTAAGAGCAAATCATTTGGTACATTCAAATTTATTGGGGATGGTGAGAGACCAAACTGTGAGAAATCAGGGGAGCATTGTATATGACAAGAGCAAGAAAGACTTCTGTATGTCTGAATCATCTCTGAGGAAATATATTGAAAACTTAATACCTATGGAATGTTGCTTGGTGTCATAGACTCCACATGTTAACGAGCGTAAATTTAAGCCCTGTTGACTTTATCTGATTAATTTTATGGCAATTAATTTTCACCTTTTCTCTGGATGCAACAAAAAGAATGACATAAAAGTGTTCTTTAAAAAGTTGCAGAAAACCAAATATATCAGATTCTGTTAGTTGTCAGATAAGGGTTCTAGAGATGTCAATGGGTCAGCGAGTATAAGCTCTGCTTTGTTGATTTGTAAGATGCTCAGATAAAAATGCAGTAGCAGCAATGACATATCTATGTCTTGCATTTTGAAGTTTGATACTATAAATCTAAGAATTTGTTTGTGCCTTGTGCTTTAGCACTTTATTATACAGCAAAAAATCATTTGACTCGAACATCAATTACTTGAATAGTAGGTACAGATAAATCTTTTGGCCCAGAGCCTAGAGGCTAACAGAATGATGTAAGTGGGTTACCAGATATTTGCTCCACAATTTTAGAAGATGTAAGCAATCAAATACTTTACAAATGAGAATAAGAATGACTCATAAAAAGGAAAATGTGAAGTCTTGAAGCAAACAGTTGCATAATTTAATGCTTACTCTGGGCTACTGAACTCGAGATGGGCTATCAAATTCTTTTCTGGTAGCCCAGCAAGCAAACATCTGATTTTGAAATTTGTTGGACCCTAATATCTGATGTCATTCAAACTCACTCAGTCTGGCATAAATCTTCCCTTGCCTCTGACATAAAAAATTTAAAAAAGAATCGTTTAACAAAAAAACAAAACATTCTACAATAATTTACAAGTTGAGGTGAATAGCTAACTGCAGTTACAGTTAAATATGACTGAATGTTTAACAGGTCCTCAACAATATTTTCTGTGTGAATGGCAGATTTTTTCTATTATAAATTTGAAAAATGAATGTCAAAGTTTTTCATATGCAATGTTTCTTGGTTTGATATCTGTTAAGTATCATTGTTAAAAGAGTAGTACAGAAATATGTTTTTTTCACTGTCATTTTTTCAGGTTCCAAAAGGATTTCCTTACTTCTCAGTGGACTTTGGTCTTCAGGGTGGGTTTGCTCATGTCATTGAAGATGAACATAAGTTTCCATCATACTTTGGAAGGGTAAGTTTGAGAATTTAATAAATGACAAATACTTTACTCCTAAAAACTTTGAGAGCTGTTTTTCTAAGTACTTTTTATTTCGAGCAAACTTGAGAGCCATACTTGAAATGGTGCTGAAGTTCTGTTACTAAACATGGTATCTTTCTCATTCCGACATATAGATCAACTAAGATAAATCTGCAATATGTTTATATAAATATTATTGTAGACATAAGATGGTATGATCCAGCTTTAAGGAGAGAAGGTTGTATTATTTTCTTCTAAAATAACAAATATGTAAGAAATTATTATTGTATTAATGTATGACTCAAGACACCCTGCCTCTCATTTTCTGTTATTGCTCAACAGCGTGGATGAACTTCCGAAAAATTATCTGAAATTCATTGTATTGGTTTGTTTATAAATAAAATGTTTCTTATTTACACGTAAGATGGACTGAATATATTGTGTTTGTTATTGCAGATTTTAAATATTAAGTTGTATTAAGGGACATAACTTCAGATTTGTAATGATATAGATAGATACAATAAATAGAAACACAAAAATATTTGATTTGATTTGACAAGTCTATACAAGCTCATAGCAAATTTAAAGAAGGTTATGCATCATACATTTGCCATATCTGAAGGTCATTTCTGAAGCAAAGTGACACTAGTAGTGCAAAAGCAGGCCCTTTCCCCACATGATGATTTTGAAAAACATTGTGTACTAAACAACTTGATACAATTCAAAATAGTTGCCATTGAGCCATTTTTGAGATATTCTACTTGCCTTGAACCTAACATGTCTACTGCTACAGATGGCTTGCCCTACTTCCTTTGCCGACTGTTGGTATTTCATTGCCCAGACACTGTTTAGTAACTATGGGAGGTGTACATGCTTCACATCAGTTTAAAGAACAAAACAAGCCCGAAACACCATCTTCACATTATATCCACATTTTTAATTATTAAACAACAATAGCTGAAAAATCTTATGATAGCTTTAAATTAAGAGTTTTGACAGGGGACAATTTATTAAACTATCCCCTGCTGCATTATGCAATGGCAGATCTGGATCTGTGTAGTTTCCAGTTGGACTCAACTCATAAGCAAGCATATACGGTAAGCAAATACCACTCGAGGTACATACATTAAATTCAGTATGCTTATTTGTATTTACCGTATTTTCATGCATATACACCACCCACGCGTATAACCTGCCCACGCATATACCCCGCAGAAATTCATTAATCATGTAAAAAATATTTAGTATACCCCTCCCATGCTTATACCCCGCACAAACCCTAACATAATCTCGCATAAACTGACCACATGCCAGCCGGTGTTGTCTTCCACTGCAACAAAAATTAATGGATGAATACCGATGTGATGAACATTTGGATAGATAAATGCTACAGAACATGTCGAGGTGGGGTGTTTTCACCAAAGTTGCTATTGGTTTTTGATGCCATGGCTGCACACAAAGAGCCAATGGTACAAGCAATGGTTAATGCTGCTGGTGGCCATATTGCTGTTATTCCGCACAGAATGGGATGAATGGATAACGAGTGGCAGCACACTTTCACGCTATCAATTCTTTTCATTTTGTATTTTAATTGGTGTTTTAAGTATGTGAAAAAACAGTGCTATAGAAGCGCTCGCATTGATCTATTCCCTTAAAAGACGATTGCAATTCATTCGTATTTCGATAGGTGTAGCTAAAATTAACTTCCTGGCATCCATTTTTTTGTGCTGGTCTAACTTCTGTTGTCATTCTGTTTAACATAAGCAAACTTTAAAAATCATAATCACACAATTATTAAAAATGATATCTGTATAAATTTAAAAATAAACTGATGACTACCAGCTATGTGAAAAAGAACTGATATAGCCCACCCACTGAGATAACCCACATGGGGGGGTGTGGGGTATGTGAAATCCTGTATAACCTGCGGGATATATGCATGAAAATATGGTACACATAGATGCCCTTATTGTATGTTCAAGTCATTACAGTATCATTTTTTTAACATTTCAGCTAAAAAAAATTATCCACATTTGGATATATTTTGTGCTGTAACTCTTTTTCTGTCCTTTTATCGCAATATTTCAAGGTTTCTCAATGTATTGGTAAAATGAAGATTCCACCATGTGCTGAGATTCTTGTTTTGTCTCACCTGTGAAAGATGAGACTAATACAGTCCATTATACGCACTGGTGTGGGATAAGGCCTAGAATTTGTAGGCAGGAAGGAGGCTTTGCTGAGTTCCCGCCCATAGATTCTGATCCTGAGGTTTGGATTTCCCTATCCTACATCAAGGCATATGATATATGAATTTCCTCTCATTTCTTACTGAACAATAGCACTGGAAAAAATAAGATGGCATGTCTTTGGTAGTGGTATAGCTTTACAGAGTGTTTTCTTAAAGTTTTTAGTTTGTTGAAAAAGAGCATAAAAAGCTCAGTTTACTACAAAAAATTAGTTGTACACAAGGATTACTATTTAAAGGTTAGAAAAATTGGTACTTGTAATAATACATGTGAAACCACTTGAAGACTTAGTGCTTGTAATAGAACATGTGAAACCACTTGAAGACTTAGTGCTTGTAATAGTACATATAAAACCACTAGAAGATGTGGTGCTTGTAATAGTACATATAAAACCACTAGAAGACTTGGTGCTTGTAAATAGTACATATAAAACCACTAGAAGACTTGGTGCTTGTAATAGTACATATAAAACCACTAGAAGACTTGGTGCTTGTAATAGTACATATAAAACCACTAGAAGACTTGGTGCTTGTAATAGTACATATAAAACCACTAGAAGATGTGGTGCTTGTAATAGTACATATAAAACCACTAGAAGATGTGGTGCTTGTAATAGTACATATAAAACCACTAGAAGACTTGGTGCTTGTAATAGTACATATAAAACCACTAGAAGATGTGGTGCTTGTAATAGTACATATAAAACCACTAGAAGACTTGGTGCTTGTAATAGTACATATAAAACCACTAGAAGACTTGGTGCTTGTAAATAGTACATATACAACCACTAGAAGACTTGGTGCTTGTAATAGTACATATAAAACCACTAGAAGACTTGGTGCTTGTAATAGTACATATGAAACCACTAGAAGACTTGGTGCTTGTAAATAGTACATATAAAACCACTAGAAGACTTGGTGCTTGTAATAGTACATATAAAACCACTAGAAGACTTGGTGCTTGTAATAGTACATATAAAACCACTAGAAGACTTGGTGCTTGTAATAGTACATATAAAACCACTAGAAGACTTGGTGCTTGTAATAGTACATATAAAACCACTAGAAAAATTACAGATATTCATGACATTATAGGCATACTGACATCATCTACAATGCACTCATATGCAATAGATTTATCCCATATGGCTTTCTCAAATGGGCAGACTGTATCACACATGTATAGGAGTAAGAAATAGACTTTACACTTCTGGTGGTGATCAACTATGTTACAATCCTTTTTTACAGTTTACAAAAGTCACTTATCTTCTGCATCAGTTCGGTTTATGCCATATCACCTGATGTGCAATAAGATTGAGAGAAGAACAGAATTCAGATTCAATGACTGGTTACGTGGATCAGATATCCCATATCCCATCTCAGAGTTATGAACCGGACATCAGGCTACCAGAACAACCTCTGTCCAGTCTACCAAACCTCCATAAGGGTACGCATAGGAATCAGGCTATCATGCATAGTGCCTCTAGGCACTCACTGCACATGATGCCCAGCCTAGTGCCTCAGTACCCAAAGGATGTCGCTTCACTGCCTTCTCAAGCCTTCGGTACTCAAAGGGAACCTTCCCTAAGCGACCACCTGGAAGTTACTGTATCTCATTTGGGGTGTTCTGCATGCATGGTCAGCTCTCGCCTTTGACATTCATCTCCTGTCCCATTGCAGGTGGTACAAGAGATGTCTACGTCTCCACTTTTATCCACTAACGACAAAACCAGTTCCATATCCCACTAGTCTCTGTTAGACCTCACTATGACGCACGAGGAATCAGCCTTTAGGGCTTTCAATAGAGGAAGTCTTCTGTCTCCTGCCATCAGAGTTCTGTCCTCTTCCTTCCTCATCATCAACTACCTGGTCCAAAGTCTGCAGTGGGGATGACTAAGCCATGCTCCATATGCATGGACTGGAAGCATTTCAACAACACCCAACAGTTGGTACGCAATGTCGTGGCCATGGGCTCTATGTTGGACCTGGTATCCATGGTGAACTTCCAACAAGCGGAACACAGCTTATCATCACCTTCCCCAATTCCTTTGGACCATGCGTGGGAATCTGTGTCCAGAATGGTCCGCATCTTAAATTACTTTGACCAATGCTGTCACAGCAGCTATCAACCTACAACTGGTGGAACGAGATGCCGTGCTCGCTACCTCCACCTTTCTCAAAGACCACCATAAGGCAAAGCTTTGCTTGCAACCTTTGTCCTCGAACCTCCTGTTTAATGGCCAGATCGACGACATATGCCGACAAGCCACCAAGGAGACGACTTTTCCTGCAAAAATATCCCAGCCACAGCGAAGAGACTTTTCAGGACATCAAAAGGACCCCCATCAACCCTCTAGGACACAAGCCACTGGGAAGAAGTCCTACGGACCATACCCCCGATGGTGGAACAGTCCTCCTGAACAAAAGGGGACAAGAGGCAGAGAGAAGGTGATCGTTTTTGCCCGTGTTTTTCTCCACGACAGCCTCCCTACAACAAAATATGATGTCATACTCAAGATGCCCTTTCCACACATCACGATAGGTGGAAGGCTCCAATTTTTCACTGCTGAATGTGACAGTATTTGCAACGATGACCTATGGACGCAGCAAGTGGTTTTGGAGGGACTCTAGATCACCTTCAGCACACCTCCCCCTCTGTCCAGGGTTCCTTCAGCTACAAACGTCCCCAACGACCCATTTAAAGCCACCACTCTGCAGCAAGAAATCAGTGACCTTCTCCGATAAAGAGCGGTAGAAATTGTTCACAATGCACATTCTCTGGGATTTTATTTGAGGCTGTTCCTGGTCCCAAAGGCTAACAGCACACTTTGTCCCATCATCGACCTATCCACACTCAATCAGTTCATTTACGCCCCTGGGTTCACAATAAGAAACACCAAGTTGGGTTCTCAGTGCCATCCAGAATGGAGATTATGTAATCAGCGTGGACTTAAATGATGCATATCTTCACGTCCCTATTCACATAGCTTCCTGGAAGTTCCTGAGATTCACCTAAAAAAGCCACCATTTACCAGTTTCAAGCGGTCCCGTTTCGGACTAAACATCAGCCCCTGGGTTTTCACACGACTGATGGATCGGGTAATGGCCCATGTCTGGATCACCTCCATGGCGGCTACATCAAACTACCTAGACAGCTTCCTACAAAAACGTCAGGTAAGTCATATGTTGGAGCAAGACATGAGATCTCTGGTTACTCTCCTTCTCAACCTCAGCATCATCGTCAGTGAGGACAAAGCCAACTTAATACCATCTCAACACTTTATCCATCTAGGGATGGAGTTCTACACTCAGGTAAACAGAGTATGCCTCCCTCACAAACAAGCATTGAAAATCAGTACCATGATGGCTTCCTTGCTGATACAAGACAAACTCTCCGCCTGAGAATTCCTCCGCTTGCTGGGCTTCCTCAATGCAGCAGTGGACCTCATTGTCCTAGGTCGCCTCTTTATGCGCCCATTGCAAATAATCCTGTTGTCCAAATGGAGGCCAAGACTATGCCCATTGGACCAACTATCTCCGGAGATGAAGTCCCATCTCAGACATTGGTTTGACCTCAGCTGACTCACGTCGGGTGTATCCCTGCAGGTACAATCTCCGGAAATCAGTCTGTATGGATGCGAGCACAGATGGCTGGGGTGCACACCTTCTTCCGTCATTCCAGGAAACCAATTGAGTGTGGCCCCTGCAAGATCACAAATTACATATCAATCTTCTCGAGATGACAGCCATCTTGAAAGCCTGTCATTGGTGGCAAGAGGCTCTATATAGAAAGGGAGTTCTCATTCTGTCCGACAACTCAACTGTGGTGACTTATATCAAACAGCAGGGGGGAACCGAGTCTCCAGATCTTTGTGTTCTCTTTTGGGACTTTCTCAAGTGGTGTCATCAACGACAAATCCACATTTAAGTTCATCATATTCCAGGCCGACTCAGTGTATTAGCGGACTCGCTGTACCGGACGAATCAACTAATACAAACGGAATGGTCACCCATCAGTCTTCACACAAATATGTGCCCTATGGGATTGACCAATAGAATGCCAAACTCCCAGATCCGACGGCCTGGGCAGTCAATGCACTTTCCATAGATTGGAACAGTATGAATGCTTACGTTTATCTGCCAACACCTCTGATCCTGAAGGTGATATAGAAAGCAAGAGAATCGTAGTGTCGCCTCATCCTGATTGATCCGCTGAAGTGGGATAAATCGGGATCAACAACTTCATCAATCTGGCTGTGGAAGTCCCCAAGAAATTCGGAACATTGCTGCATCTACTAAAACAACCATGATGGCAGGCATTTCATCCCAACCCAGAGTTGCTGAACTTGCATGCCTGGCTCATATTGAACAAGCCCTCAAGAACAGGCAGTTCTCCCAGCCAGTGGTGGAGAGAATTGCTAGAGTGAGATGGCCCTCCACTCTAAAAGTCTATGAAGGCAAATGGAGAGTTTTCAAATGATGGTGTGCTCAAGAAAATATTACGCCCCTGCAGGCGTCAATACCTCAAACAGCTAACTTCCTACTATGACTCTTTGATGAGAAACAGTTAGCACCAATCACCATCAAAGGCTATCATTCCACAATCTCCAACATGTTGCATAATTATGGAAGAGCGGATGTGGGACAATACAAAGATCTATCCGATCTCCTGGCTAACTTTGATTTCAACGGCCAAACCCTTTGGCCCAATGCCCTCATTGGTTCATCTCATATATGACCTGCTTCCTCATCGCATTGGCGACAGCAGGCCACATCAGCAAAATACATGCACTATCAGTCGACCCCAACTACTTACAGTTCAGACAAGACAGGTCGGTATCACTCATGACGGCTCCTGCCTTCATTGCCAAGATCAGGCTACCGTTCATGGGCAACCAAACCTTTGTAATGAAATCTCTGGCTACTTTAGACATTTCATCTCAAGGTTGTCTACAGGACCCAGTACGGGCTCTGAAGTGGTACCTGAAAAGGACCGAGCCGGTCTGTCAAGGGAGATCACGTCTCTTTTTACCACCTCAGAGAGGGAAAGGATGACATATCAGCACAGGCACTTTCATCCAGGATTAAAGGGGTTATTTGTTCCACATATCAGGAAATAACTCAAATGAGTCTATTACGTATTTCGGCTCACGAAGTTAGGGCAGTCGCCACAAGCATTGCATTTGAGCAAAACTGTTCCCTTACTGACATCATTCATGCCATGGGATGGAGGTCTGAGTCCACTTTCTCCAGCTGTTATCTCCGAGATCTTTCATCCCAAAAGACTCAGCTCGACCTGGTAGAACCTTTAACTGTAGCGAAACAGGTTACCTTCCCGGGTCGGTTGACAGCTTCACTTCTTCCGCTGGATTTGCAGCCGGGGGGGGGGGGATTTTTTCCCTTCAAAGCCACTCCCCGACATATGGAGTCTATTCTCCAGTTGGATCATCTAGAAGCCATCTCACATACCATAGCGGACTGGAGATGGCTTCTCCTAAGTAAGGGGATGTAACTCCCTCCACCTCTTACCTATTCTCCTATGGTATTATGATCGGGTAACAAATTTGAAGAAGAAACCAATTTTCCTAAGTAAAATATGTTTCTTGGATAATACTTACCCAATCATAATACACATACAGCCTCCCCGCAGTTACAGCCTTATCAGAGAGCGTGCTTCCCGCTTCAGTAGTAACTGAAGTATGCATGGGATTTAGCGTTAATCCCTGTACCAAGGGGAGATGGGCAGATAACTTTTAGCTTTTAGCTAAAAGTTTTTAGCTTGGGAGGGCTGGATTCGTGAGGTAGTAGTAGTTTTCCTAAGGTATTATGATTGGATAAGTATTATCGAAGAAATATATTTTACTTGGAAAAATAGGTTTTTCCAAATAAATTTTAATCTACCAAGAAGATTTATGTATATTTTAGTTTTTTAAGGCTGTTGGCTTTTGTAAAATCAATGTTAAATGTGCAGCTTAAATTGATGTGATCATTAGATTTTTTTATGCCATCGATATGATGTCACTTGATACCATCGATATGATGTCACTTGATACCATCGATATGATGTCACTTGATACCATCGATATGATGTCACTTGATACCATCGATATGATGTCACTTGATACCATCGATATGATGTCACTTGATACCATCGATATGATGTCACTTGATACCATCGATATGATGTCACTTGATACCATAGTGGATCTAAGCGCTGTGAACTTTAGAAGAGATTTATGTAAGATGATGAAATTGCAATGCCCATCTCTTATTGAATAGTGAAATATAACAACATTTATGCAATTTTAATAGTTGCAATACTGAAACTATAAAAGAAAAGAATAAAATCAGCAAAATGCAAATGATATTTTGGAGAATCATACAACTTGCTGGAAATCAGCATTGCATGCATTCTTTGTAACAATTTAGATGAGACTTTAATAAATGTGTCATTTTGAGAGAAAAAAAACCCACTCAGCAATGTACACCTTTCTCAATGTGTTTGATAAGGAGTCCTGATAATTAACCTATTCAAATTTGTATGAATTTGTAAATGCTCATTCAGCTACTATTTTACAGATAGACCTTTACTTAGGTGGTGCTCTACACTTTCGTTTTTGCACAGGGTTAGATTTTTAAAGAAAAAGAATTTCCCAGGTTTTCCTCTCTGGTTATCCTGGCTATTTAAAAGAGACCTTGTATATCTTAGGTATTAGTAAAAGAACTTTTAATTTTTTTTGGGTGTATGATTGATGGGTGCAATTTGGGTTATAGAGTATACAGCTTGGTCTTACTTCAGATGTGCGCCTATCAAAAAGCTGCTAGCTCCGCTTGGTTGTTTTCACTTCCTGGACTTCAAAGGTAAATTGTAAAAACAAAGAGCTGAACTTTTTTTACTTTTTGTATATTTTGTAATTCATTCATTGTACTTTCACATGTTGGTATTGACTACTCTGGAAAAATTAGTTTTCCCTATTTTAATAACTGCTAAAAATAGTGTACTTTGGACTAATTCAGGCTGATTTTTGAGCACATGTGAGTGGCCATTTTTGTCAGTTCTGTGCTTAGATCATGTGGATTTTCAACAAGTACAATATGTAAAGAAATTTCAGCCACAGAACAGGAAAATAGTATAGAGCTATACCAACATTCTCTTTATTGTGCATGTTGTAAATTCAAACAACTTCACCTTACACCTGTCACTCTCTCAGAAATACATAATATCTGTAGAGCGCCTTCTTAGTGATTGGTATGTAGCAAAGTGTAGCACAGAATATGCACATAAACCTAACCTACATTTTTCTTGTGTTTCGATTGCTTGGATCCAGCACTATGTAATAATATCTGTGTCTCAAAAAGTTAAGTTATTCTAGCATTTCACCAGCGATCATCCTTAACATTTATTCCACATGAGATTCTGATCTCTTTCTCTTCAGGAAATTATTGGTGGCATGATTGATGCAGATCCACAGCTTTGGAGAAAGCCAAAAAAGGACAATTTTGATGATCAAAGGAAGAAAGTTTTGCAATTTGCAGAAATGTGGAAACCACATGACTGGACCCAAAGTCTGAAGAAGGACACAGATTAAATAGTCACTTTTATTGTAAGGGGGAAACAAAAAATAAAAATATGAGAGTTAAATAAATTTGTCCGGGTACTAATTATTTTCCATTGTACAAGCATTCAAAGTACAAGTCATAAAGGAAATGGAGGCATTTGATACTGACTATTTGAGCTTATAGGTGTTATTTTTGAGAATTTGATTGCACATACCTTTAAATGATGATTATTCACTTTATTTCACTCCACATCAATCAAAATTCTTTGGAATATCATTGTATATAAATGGCTTGAGAAATACTAAAAAATCAGTGTTGAAGTACGTCTACATTTTTTGACAAGGCTAGTCAAGAGGTGGGATCCAGTGTAGACCAGACTGATTGTCATGTTATAATGTCACAATGAAAGCACCAAGTATTGGAAATAAAATTGAAAACCCCTGCATTGGTAATGATTAGACCTGAAATCCACTTTTCTTGGCCTAATTTTGTGCCAGTCTGTCATTTGTTAAAGTCTCTAATGATTAAAGTCTATAATGATCAATGATTTTCATCTGCAATTTTTGTGATGACAACTAAGGTGCAGTGCATTCAACAATCAGGAATGAACAGACTTTGGTAAAACTACTTTAGTATTAAATTCTAGAACAACAATTAATATTTCATTTAATATCAGTAAAGGCACCTTCATGACTATGTTGATGTATAGTTTAGGTTCATCATGAGTCTGTATCTAGATTTTTCTGATCATTCGCTGGTACCCAGCCTAAATTGGCAAGCCAGTATCATAGGAAAGTAAATAGAAAAATCTGTGTCTCCTAATTGGTATGTCAGTGACATCATTCTCATAATGGTTAGTTTAGAAATTTCCCCCTGAACTGCAGTGATTGTTTAGTAGCTTCACATCAGCATGGTGCATCATGGGGAAATAGTACAGAGATTCCATGCTTTCACTAAGATAGAGGATGATAGTTATCAGCAGTCTCATGAGCACTGGAAGTGTGATGGAGTCGTCAGCACATTTCTGATAACTGAGTTTCATCAGATGGAGGAGATTAAGCAAGTTTTTACAAGACTTGCAGCTATTCAAAGCTGAACATTTTCAATACCTGAGATTAACTGATGATATCTTGTATATTTCTGAAAAAGTTTCTTCATCTAACATTAAACAAAATTTCGGATGCTTCTTCTGTCATGTATATAGATTTGTATTGCATCATTAATTTGATACATAGGTAATCATGAAGTGTGCAATCCCCCCCCCCCCCATATTTTTAAAAAATCATGCCCTTTGTTTTTCATTCGCCACAAATACATGCATTCATTATAATTGTTATGGTCTGTTTGTCATAATGTAGTAGATATACAACTAGTACAGGCAACAATATTCCCAAAGATCCCACCTTTCTTCCCCAGGAGCAATGTTTGTTTACACTGAATTGCAATAGATAATCAATACTAGCAAAAATGTTGGAAATATTATAATTTATAATTAGTGTCGATATCCTTCCAATGTTACTGTTGTAAAGTTGGAAAAGTTTGTGGAGGATTTAATTTAGGTTTTTCTGGGGGGGTGGGGTGATAAATAAATTTCCATTATATTATATCTAACATAAAAAATAGTATCATTGTAAATTAATTATGCTGTTTATTCCAATACCATGGAATTGTATTCCCATTAATATTTCTGCTTTTGCAGTATCAATTAATTGCTCAAGGTTGGATTATTTCCCTTTCAAGTTCGGATAATTTCCCTTTGGAAGCCATGATGGTTTAATACACTAAATTTGACAATTAAAATGATAAAATGTGTGATTTTCTCTAATTGCAAGATTAATAACATCATTAATGTAAATATCCAGATGCTTAATTTTTGCATACACCATATTTTAAAAAATTTATAATTTTAATACTACAGTGTATATGAAGATTCCGGTCATCATGTATGTTTCTTAAAGCCAACAAAATAATAAAAAAATTAAAGTTGGAAAGTAAACTAAGGTATGTTTTACCCATAGGTCTGCTAAAATAAAAAATGGAAAATTGAATAGAGAACTGTCAGACCGTGAAACAGCTTTGATTACCCTAATTATGGAGTAAAAGTGTTGTCAATGGACAGCAGTAAAAACAGCTGACATGCTCCACAACTTGTGATCATGCAGTTCTGTAAGCAAAGTGGTCAACATTGATAACACATTAGTTTCACCAGTTCTTGTCATCTGTTTTATTCAGTGGCAGATTTCCCCTCGGTAACCTCATTTTTGATGTAGTTGGTTTGGTCTTCATTGCTATTGTAGCACTAAAATAACTCTATTCCATGTTTAAATTCTGGAACCAATCTAAGTGGTTTAGCTCATTTGCATATTTGGAGGAATCCTCACCGTATTTGGAGTTGTGTCGAGATGGTTTCAGGCATTTTTGAAAGAAAATTGGCTTATCTTTAAATTTTTAAAGGTGAGATAATTTGAATAGACATACATCATTTCAGCAATACATTCTGTTGTTACAGACAATCTTTACTTTATGGAACAATCTCGGTATTACAACTGGCTCCAATCAGTTGTTGTAGGCATTATTATAATCTGGGTCATGGTCATGATTAGAGATCAGTTTCTGATTATGAGACTTTAATCAATTTACTTTGTGAATACTTACTTTATGTCCATTCAATCTTTAGGCAACATGACATCTGCCTCACTTCATTAACTTCCATCGAGTTTACAGAAATTAAAGTAATTATATCATTTAGGGCAAGACACTGGGGATATTCTGTGCACATTTCTATGTATCACCAACAGCAGTATATTCTGTGAGAAAAAAAATGGCTGCTGCAACTACAGAAACCCCACATCAACAACAAATGGCAATATGATGAACCATTGCATCATCACTAAGTTGGTTCCCTCAGATGAGTTACAATGCTAATGAAACCAGTCTAGGACTGGGGGTGACCAGACCATCCCCACCAACAGATGGAAGAATCCACCTCTACATTTCTTCAGGCATCTTCTGCTAATTATTTTTAATGTCCGGATATTTACATGAGCATTAATCGTTGTATTGCCTTTTCAAATTTACTGATCAAAGAACATAATTTAAGGACACTGGTTAACAAACAACTCATTAATCAGTTTTTCAACTGCTGCAGATTGAAAGCAAATTAGCACATTTCAAAATAAGTCTGGGGAGAAACTGTGATATAACTAGCTATTAATAGTGACAGCTTAGTGACCTATACCAGAAAGGTACCATTTTAACTCATCTGGCCATAAGACCAAGTGAGCTTATGGAATGGCCCCATGTCCATCATGCATTGTCTGGAACATACTCTGCATGCATAATAAAATTTGCTTTTTCAACTTCTTCAAAACCACTATGCAAATTTTACACAAACTTGGCAGACAGCACCCTGGTATGAAGGCCTTTAAATTTTATACCCATGATGTCAGTTCTCCATCAACTATGGGTGCCATTACTAAAAAATAGAATAACTTTTCAATTACTTTTTCTCAAAGACTGCTCAACAGAATTCTACCAAATTTGACAGAAAGCATCATGGCATGAATGGATTTTTAATTGTTACAAATGATGCCAATCCATCATCAAATAAGGTTACCATTCCTAAAAAGAGAACCTTTAAAAGACTTTTTCAAAAACAATGTTCAACAGAATTTGACATAAAGCATTCTGATATGAGCGACTATCAAGCATCTACTGATGATGCTGATCTGCCATCAGATGTAGCCAATGTTACTAAAAATAGAAATACTTTTAAACAGCATCTTTTGTGGACATGTCTGCACATCAGAGTCCCACATTTTTTAACTTTATAATTTAAGAATCAAACTTTGCTATTTCAAGTTTTGAAGAACTAAATGATATTGTCCTACAACAATTTGATTACATATCCTGGGTTTTGGAAAAAATACATAAATGAAAACAGTAAGTTGAAATGATCCAGAAAAATGGGATGCTCAGCATTTTCATGTTAAACGAGCTATAAATTTCCAAAGCCTGTTCAAATGTACACATATAGCATTGGTGAAAAGTAGGTGTGGCTTGAGGGTTTCTTACAAACAGTTTAGGTTCAAATTCACTTTACAATTGTCATTATCACATTTTTATCTGATTTGGCAAAAGATCATGCAAGCTCATGGCATGGCACAGTGTCCATTGTCTGTCACCTGTCATGCAGTGTTTGTTTTTGCCATATCTGTTGTGCATCCTGTAACCTTGTTTCTATTCTCAACCATAAATTTCTGAGCAAAATTTGATGATAAACTACACTCTGCATATGACTGACAGAACTAGTTGTCTTAGTATCCAAACATGTAACAACTCCAGATGCTATATTTCTATATATCTTCAACATGATGATGACTTATGATGTTCCTTCAAAGATATTTAGATATTGAGGAAGGAATCCATGAGAATCAACTCTACATACTGCACTTGATATTTAGTTGGTTATAACATGGCTGTCCACTTGGTTTATAGTGATGGCTGTGGGATCTGTTGCTGTGGGGAATTTTTTTCAGACTCTTAAAAAACTGAAGAAGTCAGTCCAAATAGTGTATAACCTATATTGATGCACAAATTTAAAACTTTTTGTTGATCACAACTGGGGCGTGAAATGAAGATCATGCAGCATGAGGTTCTGATTGAAGAGATTCACCAGACACTCTAGGATCAGCATCTGGTTCAAGCCTGCTGTCTAGATTAGAAATGCATATTATTTTTGTAGTCTGCGCTTCTTAACTCTTTTGCTGGATAGTAGAGCTTGAAGGTAGAAATTGTCTCATACTCTTACAGTAGATATATTCAATTAGTCTATGTTATAAATCTAACAGAGAAGACTCAATGAAGCTGCACAGAATTTTCATAATCATCTTTTCTTCTACTCCATCTCCCTCTTGTCAGTCATTATAAATAACACCCTCATCCTATAAACCCAAAGTTAGTCTAGAACTTTGGGGATCTTAACCAAGTACAGTAAACTGAACACTACGAATCGAGGGTTATTTTAGCTATTCACAAGTCGAAGGGAAATAATTAAACATTTATGTCTTTACGTGCATCGTTCTATGCAAATCACCTTGCTTTTTGTAAATTGTGTTTTATATTGTCCCTATTTCCATTTTTTGGCCATGTTTTTTGCTAATGTTTGCAGGCTGGGCCTGCATGCTGTCATGGCTGTTATCAATCTCATGAAAAAAAACCTCCTTCCATTGCAGGAAATGGACTGTTTTGAAGTTCAAAAGAAAAATACTAATTTGGTAATTATATGGCAACTGTATAGCTATATCAACCAAAGAAACAAATGACATATGCAATATCATGTCTATAGAGTGCTGAAATTCAAGTAATTTCAATGGATACACAAGACTATACACACTTGCAATACAAGAAGTAGTACCACTTTGGTTACCCACCTATACCAGTAGTAAATAATGCCCACGATTGCCCCTTGTGGCTTTTTGTTCTGTTTTTTTATATGACCACATCCATAGATATCTTTATGAAACCTTGCACACATATTAGACTAGAGATGTAGATGTGCCTTTTGCTATTCACAATTCTTCAGTTTTAATATTTGTTATGTTTTCATCCATTTGTTCATCTATCCATCCATCATTTACCCTTTCATTTCAGGAGCATGACTCTAAAACCGTTCAAGAAATCTCTATGATACTTGGCATACATATTAGACTGTGGTCCAGATGTGCCTTTTGTTATTCACAATTCGTCAGATTCAAATTTTTTGCATTGTTTTTATCCATTTGACCATCAATCCATCCACCATACTTTTGTTTACAGAGCATAAGTCCAAAACCATTGAAGATATCTTGGTGAAACTTGATGCATTTATTAGATTAGTGGTCCAAATATGCCTTCTGCTATTCACAATTATTGAGTTTCAATATTTTTAATGTTTTTATCCATTTGTCAGTCCTTCTATCCATTATTCACACTTTAGTTTCCAGGCTAAAACTCAAACACTGTTCAAGATATCTTTGTGAAATTTGGTATACATATTAGACTAGTGCCTTGGATATGCCTTTTGCTATTAACAGTTCTGTGGTTTCAATATTTTTAATGTTTTTGTTCATCCAGACGTCTTTGACAAATCCTACTGTCCCATAAAAAACATTTTGGTGGGATGGGGGATATAGATGACTATGTTTTCCAATTATTTTGGTAGCTAGTCTGGTCTTGGACTATTGAAAAGAGTGCAGTTGATAATGAGAATTTTGCTTTGTATTTCAAGGATTTAACCCTTCATGTCCTTCGTCTTTTATTTTCCATGCCTGTTGTTGGATACCTGAACTTACTTGGCATTATATCGCCAGGATTCTGCTGAGGTACTGTTAAGCCCTATACACACACACACGTACCAATATTATTTTCCACAACAGAGCATTGTTTGTGCCATGATCTATGTTAGTAAATGCTTATTTTAAATTGTAATCTTTACTCCATTAGACAGAAAGCTTGTAAGCAATGCTTGTCATGGAAAAAAATATCTCTTGCTGAACACTTTGACTATCATGTTTTTGCTTGCTCTCTCTCTCTCGCTCTCATCAGCCATTCTCAGAAGTTTGGGAAAATTAGGGATGAGAAAATGTGGGGGAAAAAAGTCCTTCAAAAGTATCGTGTCTTTGTCCAAAGAGAGTGTATTGTATGTAGTATTCTGTCACAAAATATCTTCCACCAATTATGAACTATGTTCAGTGTATTGTATTTTAAATTCATTTTTGTCTTTTTAAAGGTTATAGAGATTAAAGCAACTGTACACATCTCTTTGGTAACTTGTAAGCTAGAATGGAAATCAGGCCTTTGGAGATATTTTACATGCACACTGTGGTATTGCACTGGACACAGAGTAATGTCTTTTAAAATCCAGCATCTCTTTCTGAAAATCTGCAACATTGAGTTGTCTCAAAATAGAAAGAGCAAAGTCAAAAAAATGACAAAGTTTGAATAGTTGTTTTAAAAAAGAAATTTTAAATGTATCTGAGTCATTTGTATCATTTTTATTACCTTCCATTACCATAAGCAAAGCTTGGTGTTGTTTACTCTTTCGCATATAATACTACTTGGCTCGGACATATTCCATTTTCTAACTTCAAAAGGATACTCAAATGTTAAATTTAAACCTAAAGTTTCCACGTATAATGTATTGCATAATTGTTAGTGAGTTAATTTTACAAATATATAAATCAGGACAAGTTAGCTTACTAGGTGTGGTTACCAATTATATGATATTTTAAAAATGACAGTCTCTGCATCGTAGTGTATCATCGTTAATTGAAACATTTAGTAGAAAAAATTCACAGATAAAGTTGTAGTGATTTCTTGGTAATGGGAGTTATGGATTTTGCTTTATTTTTGCAGGCTGTAAGACTTTAATGTGAGATAGTGAGATTTGTTCAAAAACACACACACACATATATATATATAATATATTATTATAAAAAAATAACTTTATTGTTATTTATTTTTTATCTTCAAAGAAGTATCTTTAGTTAACCACTAACATGTCTAAACAAATAATTTAACTAGTCTTTTACTAAGAAGCCTTTGTTTCAAAACAGAGAAAGAAGTATATTATTTAATGGAAATCCAACAAATCGGATCAATCTAACACTTAATAATGAGAGTGCTACGTTTGGTATATATTTTAAAAATTAAAAATTTTTTTTTTTTTTTTTTTTTTTTTTTTTTGTGGGGGGCGGGGTGTAAACATTGAAATGACATTGTTCAACGTAATAAAATAATATTAATAATAATAATAATATTCAAGACTGTATTTCAGACTCTACTCTGATAAAACATGGTAAATAGACTAATATCTTCAAGATGTTGTATAAGTTTTATTATGAGTGAGACTTATGCTTATTATGGAGGAGATCTTGCATCTGATTGGCTGATCTTGTTACCACTGTAGTGACAGTACTTTTATAGGATTTTGATCAAACTTGGTGAATAGATTTGCATCATAAAGATCTTGGATGATTACATTGTCACAAGCCACGGGTAAAATGCCGCTACGCAGTGACAATGTTACTGTAACATTATGTATTTTCTTCATTTCTAACTGCTTCTTTTAACTTTGCTATGAATAGAGCTGTCCTAACCGTAAATTTGACCCTTAGGTTTTAGCTCATAGCCGTAAGGCCATGTCAGCGTATGGTATGGCCCCACATCCACTGAGCAACGTTCATCCATCAAATGTTGCTTTTTGATCTTCTCCAAAAACCAATCAACAGAATATGACCTAATTTCAGAGGAAGTATACTGGCATCAAGATCTCTCAAGTTTGTACAAATGATGCTGATCCATTATCAAATATTGCCGCCGACCACCATTATGAAAGTAGGAAATCCTTTAAAAAACTTGTCTCAAAATTGCTGAACAGAATTTGACCATGTTTGACATAGATCACCCTTGTGTATCGCCTCGACCTGTATTAACTAAATTTGATGGAAAGCACTCTGGCATAATGGTCTTGCAACTATATAAAAATGATGTAATTTCGTCATCAAATATGCCCGTGTTGCTAAAAATAGAACAAAATGAAACTACTTTTAAAAAAACCGCTTGACAGAGTTTCACTACATTCGACAGAAAGTACTCTGTCATTAATGACATTCAGTTTTCTATAAATGATGCCGATTCATTATGAGATATGATTACTGTTCCTAAAAATATTAAGAAGCTTCTTAATGACTTCTTCTAAAAAAACACTAAATAGAATCGGACCAAATTTGAGAGGAAACCTCATAACATGAAGACCATTTTATTTTTTTTACAAATGATACCAAATCCACCTTAAAATATGATTGCCACTTCTAAAAATAGAAAACCTTTGAAATGACACTAGCTCAAAGAGCACTCAACAGAATTAAACCAAATTTGACAGAATCTGTGCATAAATGTCTTTAATTTATAGATATATATATTATTATTATTATTACCATCAGATATTAAGTATGAATGAAGTTGAAACAAAATAGAGAATCTGACAAAGTTGCTTTCATAAAACATGTGATCAACAGACTTGGAAACATTTCTTCAGTAAGCATCCTACTATCCCAGCTGTTTTGCAAATTAGATTTGTCTATTAGACAGATATCAGCCAGGTGAGGTGAACTTGGGCCTTCTGTTAGCTCAACTGATTAAAGACCATACAACTTGTACAGTAGCCTGGTGTCTTGCATCTGTTGTCTGTTGCGTCGTTGACAAAAGTGATGATTGATATGTAAATTGATGTTGGTCATTTCATGAGATGCAGCAAAAAGTAATTTTGCATACATGACAAGAATGTA
This sequence comes from Margaritifera margaritifera, assembly GCA_029931535.1. NCBI lineage: Eukaryota > Metazoa > Mollusca > Bivalvia > Unionida > Margaritiferidae > Margaritifera > Margaritifera margaritifera. Next base: position 2,643,997 of record JAQPZY010001629.1, on the reverse strand, counting down.
ACATATGTACAAGAAGACTAGTTCTGACACATGAAATTCTTTTTCCCATTTGTGAAAATCTTTTCACATATGTGAAATTCTTTTTTCACATATGTGAAATAAATGATTTATTTTTCATATGTAGATTTTTCTTTTACATGTGTGAAACGAATTTTAGATATATGAAAAAGAATGTAAACTATGTTTAAAAAAAGCTGATATATCTCACATGTTAAACTCCTGTTCATATATGTGAAAACGTTTATTCATTTATGTCAAATAATATTTCACATACTAGTGCATGAAACATTATTTCACATATGTGAAATACTTTTTCTCATGTATGAAATTCTTTTTAAAATAGGTGAAATAGCACTTTACATTTGTCAACTGATTTAATAATTTTTTTTACATATGTAAAAAAAAATTCATGTATGTGAAAAAAAATTTCACATATGTACAAAATGACTTTTTTTCACATATGTGAGACTTCTGCATAAATGAAAATCTTTGTCACATATGTGAAAAAAAATATGCATATGCGAAATAAATTATTTGCTTTATATATGACAAACAATTTCACAGATGTGAAACACAATTTTACATATTTGAGAATTTCACATATGTAAAATATGCAGTGAAAAGACATGTACATCTGACACGCTTCCTGACCTAAAATTTCCCAAGAATTGAGATGCCATCTTGTAGTTAGTGCAACATGCATCTTCACACCCTTAACAAAGAGCCACGTACTTCACTGAAAAATCTGACCCCAAAATCAAAAAGGTTTTCTTGTACATTCCTTGTCCATAAATGAAAGTCAAGGACCAGATCTAACTTTGGTAACAGTAACCTTTACCTTCAAGCTGCAACTCTGAATTCTAGTTTTCTTTTCCAGGCAAGGGGAAATGTGAGTATGATGTTTCCATGAAATGGGTTATAGAGAAGTTGAGTTATAATATAGTCTAAAAGGAAATGTAGAGGCAAAATCTATTTTAATAATATTGACCTTGAACTTCAAGTTACAGACTCACACATCCAATGGGTCCAGTCTTAGATAAAAGAATTATAATACATGTACCAAGTTTCATTGAAATTGGTTGAAGGGAACTTAACCGCAGGTCTGGAATGAAATGCAAAGGTCAAATATAGTTTTAGTAACAGCGACCATTGACCTTGATGGTATAAAACCCCCAAAACAATATGGGGCCTTTATTGGATAGAGAAACACATGTACAAAGTTTTGTATAAATGCTTTGTGTAGTGTTGAAGTTATTGTCCAAGAATGAAATACAGTGGTCAAATCTGCTTTCAGTCACAGCAACCTTGACCTTATAGCTACTGACCCCCATATCAGTAGGGTTCTTTCTGGGGCTAAGAGAAACAAATATATTAAATTTGTTGAATTACGTTGTCTATAACAAGTTTTCATCTGGAAATGAAATGCATAGGCATACTTGTTAGCAACAGTGACATGGACCTTGGAGCTACAGACTCCAAAAGTGAGGAGTTTTTCTGGGGCAACGGGTAATAAATATACTAATCTGTTTTGAAATCTGTTTTCTAAAACTTAATTTATCATCCGGAAATATAATACACAGGCAAAATCTATTTTTAGCACAGTGACCTTGACCTCGGAGCTACTGACCCAAAATCATTAGGGTTCTTCATTGGGCAAAGGGGAATGTATGTACAAAGTTGCGTTGAAATATGTTTAGTATAACGTATCAACCGAAAATGAAATGAAAAGGCAAACTCTATTTTTAGCAAGTGACCTTGACCTTTGTGTTACAGACCGAAAATACGATACGGTTTTCTTTTGGGCTAAGGGAAACACATACTAAGTTGCGTTGAAATCTGTGTACAATAATTTTAGTTATTATCTGAGTATTAAATACATAGGTCAAATTAATTTTTTAATACATAGGTCAAATTAATTTTTTTTTAGCAACAGTGAACTTGGCCTTGGAGTTACTTACCCCAAAATCAATAGGGTTGTTCCGGTGGTTAAGGGAAATACATGTAACAAGTTGCGTTTAAGTTTGTTCAGTAAAACTTAAGTTATTATCCGGAAATATATTTTTGATAACAGTGACTTTGACCATAGAACAACTGACTCCAAAATAAGCAGGATTCTTCCATGGGCTAAGGGGAGCATATGTTTCAAGCTGCGTTGCAATCTGTTCACCAGAACTCGAGTTATCACCCGGAAACAAAAACGGACGCCTGCACTTTGGACCGCCGGGTCGGACGACGGTAAACTAATACTCCGCAAATTTCGTTGGCTGGGTTATATATATATATACATTGAGTTGTATTATCTTGATTATTTATGTGAGGGAAAACTACAAAAGTCATTGCTTCCAGGAAAGTTTGCTGGTATAAGATTGAATTTTGACTTCCGTTGAATGAATGGTCAAGGTAAATTTTTCAACATATAAGGGTCACTGTTCAATTATCGAATACTGAGCCACTCAGAAATTATCAGTTCTACAATGAACCATCTTCAGATTGAAAATTATGCGCCGTTGAAAAGTGACCCTCCCATTCTCACAACTTCACTATCATCCCCTGTAAACTGGATAACCGAGCACAGGTTTTACTACGTTTGGGTACGGTTGTTTACTGTGTGGATAGAGGATACTGCTAGAAATTTATCAGGAGCTCTTTTTTTTTTTTTTGAAAAAAAAGCAGCTCCCGCCTGATCACCAATTGCGAAAGAAAAACATAACTGTCTGCGTAAAAATGTATGTATTGACTGGACATAGCTTAAATGTTGATGCAATCAACTTAACGTTAGATATTGGAAAACATATTTCTTCAAATTCGTCAGTCCGTGTATCATTTAGATGCCTTAAAGGAAAATATAAAGAAGAACACACTGTCATTTGTACTGTGACTTTGTTTTGTACATTGGTATACCACAATTACTGAGAAATTAAACGATCTTTGTTGCAAAAGTACGGGACGAACTACCGTCTTGCCCTCTTTCTAAACCGTAGACAAACATATCCACCCTACTTTGGTTATTCGGTGTACAAGTAGTGTGACACCTCAGCAGCGAATACATCCCAGATTATAATAATATAGTGTTATTAGCGGGAAAATGAGCGGGAAGGGATTGTTGAACTAATTTTAAAGGAGGAAGATACTCCTGAGATATCAAGTTTGCACAGTCATTAATCTTGGTCGGTATTTTAATTTATTAATAACTAAAATAATAAAACTAGAAACAGTGTGTCACCATTCTCATATATATTTTTATACTTATTTGTTTCTCAAGACAATTGACAAAATAACTTGTGATCACAAAAATCAAATTTTGTTACCTTTTTATTGCAACTATTTAGGACAAATCTTAAACTTTCTTTTTGCATATATTTTGTATGTCCATTGCACACTATTTGTAAATCTTTATAGATGTTTCATGTTTCTGTTTATATTAGTAACATGTGAAAACACTGCCTTAAAAATTATTAACCAGAAAATTTGCATATATGTAATAGTTTGTTGGAGTAACTTTCCTTAACTAAGAAAGGTAATAGGACTTGATAGGATTCTTGTCGTTTATATTGTTCCTTTATAGGTATCTTTCCCAACAGTTATTATTTCACGACTGTTTTGCTTGCTACCATGAACACCTTATAATTAAAAATGTATATCACTCTTGTAGGGTTAGCCTTAATCTAATTAGCTTTAAGTATCACTCAATTGTTCTTGGCAGTAAAAGTGAACAGACATTCCACAGTGGATTAGAACTGATATACACCAACAGCTGGTTTATGTTATACCTTGACTAGGGTTTAAGTTCTATGAGAAAAATACGTTTAGGGCAATATTGTCTCCTCTTCACAACTGTACTGATGTCTTATAATTAATAAATAGTATAGCCTAGCTACTGGAGTTGTTCTTAAATACCAAATATCATTACAACCCTTATACCAAATATAACTATTCCAAATACAACCCTTATACCAAATATAACTATTCCATATCTTTTTGTAAAAAAGACAGGGTCCGATATTCATGATCTCATTTTAAGTGGGATTCCACCTAAAATCAGATTATACATTTCAGATCCTATCCTACACAAAAAGCATAAGGATAATTCTTTCAGAATAAGTGATGTATGTTATTTGATGGCGTATTTAAATCAGGAACATGGAGCAGAAACAGGAAAATTAAGCGAGTTCAGTCAATGACAATTTTCATGATTCATTTGAAACATTATTGTAAATAAGCTATACTTGAAGTCTACTTCTGGTTCGGAGTTCGGTTTTAGACATTTTTTTTTTGGGACAGGCATCTTAGTCCTTTCAATACACTCATAAATGTACACTGTATGCACATTTTATTTATGAATTATTCATACTGTATAGATTGATTGAGAGGAGAGAAGGTGAGAAGAATAAGATGAAGATGATGATGATGAGGAGGATGGAATATGACCTAAATTAGGAAAATATGTATTGTCTAAGGGCAGACACATTTCTGAAATGGAAAAGAAAGTAGTATCGATTCTTCAATCAGGGATACGTTTCAGTATCGAGATAAACAAGAGAAGATGATTAATTTGCTACTTTACGTTCATTTGACATCAACATGATCAGTTTCCCATGATCAGTATTCCTTAACTTTGCCGCACAGTGTCGTTGAGATGTGCTACTCTCATTTCCTTTCTTACTTTTTGACCTACAAATGCTTTTGACGGGTTCGAGTTTAGCATGAACGGCACTAATGTTACTAGTGCAAATTCAGTGCAGACTGGTACTAATGCTTTTGACGGGTTAGAGTTCAGCATGATTAGCCAGACAGGCAGACAGCCTATCTACCCGTCCGTAAATTGTCACTAGACTCTCGAGATAAAAACTCTGGTGAAGCTTTGTTAACCTATGCAACATTTTTGTAAAACATTTTTTGAAGATCACAATGGAAGATATTTGAACAGTATCAAAATAATTTTAAGATTGACTTTCAGTGTCTTCACCTTAGTTCAAGCAACTGATGCATTCGATTTTTTTTCTTGCGCAATTTCACTGAATCGTGAACAAATTCCCTTACTTCTTATCGAATTAGAGAATTCGAGATTACATGCACATCAAAGTGTTTTGAAAGGTTGCCGCTGTTGCCATATTAGAAGTGCTAAGAATATCATAGGGTAAGACTCATGCTTCATATTTCACGTAGATCAGTGCTTTGTGGTTGGTGGGATGTATTTGTTCGTCACCCAGAAAGTGCTTCAATCGATCTGCGGTTTTCCAATTTCTGAATAATTAGTAAGAGCCTATGTACACAATCTAAATATGTATTCCCAACATATTCGCTACTACCCGGCAAATATTGGCAGAGAATATCATAGGCCGGTAACTCTTTAGTTAGTCAGTGACGTCATTCACAGAACAGTGAAGTCGTTCTCATAACGACTAGTTTGGAAACTTCCCCCCTGAAATGCAATGATTGGTTGGTAGCTTCATACCGGCGTGGTGCATCATGGGACAAAATAACGGAGATTCCGTACTTTCACTAAGATTGCGGGTGATAGTTATCTGCGGTCTCACGAACGCCAGAAATGTGACGCAATCGACTGCGAATTCCAACATCTTGCATGCTTGGCATGATTTCGAAGATTGCCATAATTAGCCTATACATGGGTTTGTATTTCTTATTTTACCTTTTCGGTCTGCACGAATACAATGAGCGGCTCATTGTAGCGACTGAACATGTATAATCTGCAGATATGGATGGTGCTCTAGAAAAGGAAAAATGGTTTTCACAATATCGTTTCGACAAGGACGGTACGAGTGATCATGCTCACTTAGTAAGGTAATGCCCGCTGAACCATTATGTTGAGAGATGAAAAACAACAAGGCGTCGGACTATATGACAACCCAGAACGGCACTTGTGTTACTAGTGCAAACTGGTACAACTATTGAGTCATTTTACAGCAGTTTTACGGTGTATAGTGCATAAAATGGAGAGAAAGTCAATACCATGTTACAAAAGTATTAAAACAGTACAAATGCTATGTGAAGGAAGAAAAGTATAGAGTAAAATATTCCAAGGCAATGAGTTTCAAGGCACATTTATGGATAATTCATTTCCAGTTTATATTTCAAGACATTGATCAACAGACATTTTATTTAATTATATCGATCTTGTAGTAGACCAGTGAATGCCGACCAGTGGTCTCCGTGCACAGTTTCTGCCTTACCAGGATATTCCTTGACATAGACCACTTGACCCTTTTCCATTGTAGTGGCCACCGTCATTGATCCGGAATCAGTTCCTGTATTTCCCGAGAACACCCTTCCAATCTCATCCTTGTCTTTCATAATAAGTAAATGAACCGGTTGGCTGGATGAACCTGTCAAAACGGTTACAGAAAAGGAATACAGTCCTCGGAAAGGAGCGCGGAATCTTCCAGTAGATGAATCATAGCAGTTGCCCTCGTTGACCTTGACGTGGTCAAAAATCACCGTCTGTTCGGACACAACTGCCGTGTTTGTAGATAATGTAGCGGTGAAGGCAATGCTGTGGGTTACCAAAGTTAAATTTCCGTCAAAAACTGAAATAGACAAAAGGTACCTATGTGTTTGGAACGAAATCTCTTTCAAAACTGTTTGCATGTGACTAATCAAACATATTTAAAGACTATGGTCTGATTTCTAAATGTTAATAGGCATGGGAAACTGTGGACTGAGTAGATAAATATCTTAAAATTGTGGTGCTGTATGCTCCTTCATTGTGGTTTATATTCTTTATTTTAGTAAGTTGTAAGTTTGTTCATGATATTTGACACAAGTAGAGTTAGTTTTTGTTCTTTTGGTTCTTATTTTTTCAATATTATTTTTGGTTGCTCTTTTAAGGAAATTCCAATAGATAAAGGCACTGTAAGTAAGAAAACATACTTCTACTTCTGTCTTATAAAGTAATATAAAATGACTTATTTATCAGTGTGATAAGTTCTCTTAGGTCACAATATAAGAAAAATTTCAATCCAGAGGAAAAATTCAGCGTTAAAGTTAGAAGAAAAAAAAAATATAAAAGCACTTAATATAGAATTTAAAAAAACCCAACAAACAACAGCAACACGATATAGAAAGAGAGATCAACGGAAAAGACGATAAGCAAATTTACATAAATAGAGAGGATTGTGTACCCTGCTTGTCTCTTTGATCACATTTTCTTTTCAGTTCTTCAAATTGTAGCATCATCACCTCAACGTCATTCTGTAAAAGAAGTCGCTTGGCCTTTTCCTCTTCTAGTCGAATACGAACAGCTTCCAGATCGGCTTGATCCACCTTTTCTAAGATGGTCGTCCTGACAGAGGCAAAAGCAACACATAAGAGCAGAAGTCTGACTGGGAGCATTTTCAATCCTGAGTTCTTTTTCTTAAAGTCACGTTGGGAACACTGTCTAGGTGAAGGCGATTGTTGCTCTATTTATAATGGAGTCAGAAAATCTACGTAATTTTGAACACGTGCATCTGCGTATTTTCGATTTTATCTTACAGCTATTTGCATTGGTTCTTTCCCGTGTGCTTAGCAACATATTGTTTGGAATTCTTCTCTACAACCATTCAACAAAGAGAGGCGTATATATGAGTTCTTCATGCACGGATCAGTTGTATTTGCTGTGGGACCAAGAGTTTTTATACATCATTTTCTTTTAAAAATTCTATTGAAACTAAAGCACTCGCGTTCGATGCCGATACAATCTTGACAATTCAATAACTCGAGCTCTAATAAAAAAAATGTGATATATGAAGCTGTCAAGGGAAAATGATCTCTGAGAGATTAGGCTAGAAAACAAAGACTGAAAATCATCCATGGTACTCTTGACGGTATGGGTTGAAGAGCATCGTAGTTGACACGCAGCTTCACTGTCTACATAGAATGGGAATTTCATACAGTAAAAATACTTGTATGGAACTTACATTGCTCTGATAAGCTTGTTGATCGAAATTTGTCTGACCGAAGTACGTGTACAAGTTTTTCACGTGCGTGTGCCTATCACCGTGCTCGTGTTCGCAAGTAATTATATCACACTTAATTTAGCTTTGGGTAATATATGTCAACTTCAAACTCCATGAAAAGAGTACGAAAATAAAAACTGGTGAATGTTGCGAAAATTCCATTTTACGGTCCAGTTTCTTTCATGTTTCAACTATGCACCATTTTAACTCACTTATCAACCTATATGACGAGTTTGTCATGCTACCTAATTTTTCTGTCATATTTGAGTGTACTTTCGTACCCCCATCTGTAATGAACACACTAATGAGACAAAACTGCAAAAATTACATCTGCTGATTAAATGTCGTACTAAATATCTCTGACACGTGCATTTTAACACTGAAATAAATCCAATAAATTAAAAAGTGAATACAGAATAAATTAAAAATGAATTGTCCATGGCATACATTGACACAACCATTAAAATATTGCATACGATAAGCTTGACAGCCACAACTGCAGACGGTAATATGAGTTTCCTACCGTTGACGTAGCGTCACTTGGATCAGACGTTAGACGGTATATACGACGATATACATGTACACCGGTTGTACCGCGCCACATTAACTTGCGATTGATCAATTGGAATTGACGGATTTCATTCTATATATATATATATATATATATATATATATATATATATATATATATATATATATATATATATATATATATATATATATATATAGTTACATGACCCCTTTGTTAAGATTTTTCGATTTTAACTTGTTTTTGGGACGATAAAATCTCAAACAATTCAATAACACTAGCCTTTACCAAGCTCACATATGCCCGTGAAACTTTCGGATGAACAATTAAGGATGGACAACGGCCTGAGTGTCTAACTAGGAAAAATCACTATACTAGTTTTCAGCCATACAGAAATAAGTCGCAATAATGTCCACGTTTAAAATGGGGATTTTATCTTGTAACTTGGTCCATATTGCATATCTGATGTAATTATTTGCCTTTCCAACCTATTCGGCTAAATATGTAACGTTTATATGTTTGTGTCTTCCTATGCTGACTTAGCTTTTGAATTTCACACGTATTAGATGCTCAAACAAAATGGTTTAAAGGCTGCGGCCCCACTTTAAAAGAGATCATGTTATTTCAGTCTGATCTGAGCTGTCGTCGAGGAATGTTGCTCCTTACCAAGATCCGATTTGTTGTTAGGCTTTGGAGACTACATGACACAGTGATTGACAGGTGAAGATTAACGCCAGATAGATCACATGTCACTGTTAATTAGGGGTGCAACGATTTATACCGGTTTACCCGTATATTGCGGTGTGCTGTTCTGGATATACATACCGCAATACGATTTTCTGTACCTCGATTTTTTCACTGTCTTGCTTTCATCCTACAAATCTGTGTATTCCTCACAATTTTTCCAATGTAATTCAAGAACCATATTTTCTTTTTCTCCTAGATGCATGCTTAGCACGAAATTGCAAGAGAATGTAAAACGCGATGCACGGTACCATTATTCGGAAAAAGTTTAATTGAGGGGTGGCAAGTCAAGACCAGGGGATATTTTTCCAGTTAAAAATAATAATTAATAAAATTCACTTTGTCTAAGATATTTATGTCCTGTTCGTAATGACACTAAATGAAGAGTACTCAAGAGTCCGTGTTCGTACATATATAAATTCCTCTAAAATAATTAATTTTTGTATCCAATGCCCGGAATGTACATAAAACAAAGTATGCAACATCTGCTGTGATGGCTGATATTTTAGCTTCAAAGAATAAAATGAGAGCAAAACATTTCAACAAACAGCGGCCGCATCGGTTGTTTTTCGTATGAAACACATGGTCGGTCAGATCAAAGTGCTTACGTCACGTTAACTTCCTTTCTTGTCTCCAAATATCGATTAACGTCGTAACGTCGACTAAATTTTCAAGTTAGTTGACAGGCGTGTAGACCTGAATTTAAATTTTCTGAAATTTTTTCTTTTAAAAAAAATGGATTTTGAAATTATCCCCCCCCCCAAAAAAAAAGCACAAAGTGCCGTGCAGGAATTGTTCGGTCTAAAGAAAAGGAAGAGTAGTTGCGGAATTGAAGGAGGTATTGCCGTATGCAAGAAGTGCAATACTGACGTACGTTATAGTGGTGGAACGACCAATTTAAGTACCAATCTAACTCGACACCACAAGATGACAGGGTTGACAGCATGAGCAGCTGGGTCATCCAATGGCACTACTTCGACCATGGTGAAAAGTGTCACAAAAACAATTTCGGAAATGTTTGCAGTTGCACCTACATCTATGTATAAAGACACAAGAATTCGACATAAGAACATACACACTACCATAGATAGATTTATTGTAAAAGATCTGTAAGCTTTCAGTGTTGTTGCAAACGAAAGTTTCAAAGAAATGGTTAGGGTTTTGGATCCTCGATATAACTTACTGTTGCGCACATATTTCTCCGAAATAGTGGTGCCGGACAATTATAAAGCTTGCAAGAATCCTCCCTTAGTGACGGACAATGCCGCTAATATGGACGTGGCTGCTTCTGAGTACGGATGCAACCCTTATATAGGCTGTTATGCTCACACTCTAAACCTAGCAGTGCGCAAAGCCTTAAATATTAACGACGTGTCAAGAATTCTTGGTAGTTATTAGAAAGATTGTATCATTTTTTTTCACAGGAGCAATACAGCTGCTGTTGTACTTAAAGGCAAAACTAAACTGATCCAAGACGTGTGCACCACGTGGAACTCCGCTGTAGACAAGATTGAAAGGTTCCTGGAATTGCAGCCTGCTGTTTATGCTGCTTTAGTTACTAAGGAAGTGAGAAGCAACGCCAGCGACATCAGTTCATTGTCAGAAGAAGATGTTACTCTTGCCGAGGACATTATGAATTGCCTGCTTCCGCTTCGAGAAATTTCGTAAACTATGAGCTCAGCGAAGACACCCACGGTATCACTCATACTTCCATTCCAGAAAAAGCTAATGTCCGTTACCTTAGCTGCCCAGGAAAATTACTCTGATATTGTCAGACAAATGAAAAAGGTCATTTTTGATGATTGGTCTACCAGGTGAATATACTAGAAATAACTATAATAACTTATACTTTTTAATCGATCGTAAAATTTTACTACACATAAAGTTAAAGTCATAAACGGAATAAAAGTATGAAAATAGTAATACATGTACAACTTTATATAAAGTAATTCAATTAATTGCACTGTATTTTGTCAAGCCACTTTAGCGATAGCAAGACATAGTCACCACTCCACAATGATGTTCGTTTGTATATCACAGAATGTTAAGTTATTGTTTAAAAGTTTACACATCCATGCCTATTACCTTGACAGGGTCGGCTTAACAAGTTGACAGTGGCCGCTGGCCACTGGACTTTGTTTTACATTTGTCATGTTGAATACTGCAAGAATTAACTCAGTTAAGCATTTTTATCGAGCTATATTTATAGGACTAGGACTGAGGGTGACCAGACCATCCCCACCAACAGATGGAAGGATCCACCTCTGCATTTCTTCAGGCATCTTCTGCTAATTATTTTTAATGTCTGGATATTTACATGAGCATTAATGGTTGTATTCCCTTTTCAAAGGACTATATTGAATAAGGGCCGTTTTGTGCCCCCTCTCCAATTTTCTTCATTTGATATATATTACAAATATGAGGTAGTTTGTTTTAGTTTCTGACATAAGTTTTGTGTTCTCTTGCTGGTTGCCATGGAAACCGTATGTTAAAAATATCAAAGAAGATAGGCACATTTTTCAATTTTTCCATGTTGTTCTCATTGATACTGTCTATCCATAAAGTATTCACTAAACTTAAAGTAACATTATGTATTTGTATCATTTTTCTAGTATAAAGTTGCATAAAATAAAGTTATAATTTGTCACAAATAACCGAAATACTAACCCATGACGAATAAATCTAACTTACAAGTCAACATGAACTATTCTAAGCTCTGTTGCAACAATAAGACAGTCACTGATCAAATCCAAAACTGTGCCTGTTTGAAATATTGTTTAATAGTGTTGGCTCATATGATTGATAATGAGGCCTTCTAGAATCTTCTGAGTTCTCTTGTTCACTGAAAATATTGGTGGTTGTCCCCTAGTTCCTGGAAACTAAAGATGTTCTGTTTATAATATTTTCCTTAATTTCATGGCAATGTACGCACACACACACACACGCACGCACACACATATTTTCACGAAAACTTTTCATCGTTGCTATATCTCCTTGATCTTGAAAATTCATTAGCTTGTTTCAAAGATATCGATGGTCTGGTCTCTCTAGTATTAAAATTTTTTCAAAAACTCTTTCAAAAAATTATTTTTGTCGGTACATGAATCTGATACCAAAACAGATGTAATATTTGCTGTTACTACACATTAGCATGTGTTGTTTAAATTAGTATAAAAAACCATATAAAGAAAATGTAAAGTTCAAAAATTTAAATTATCCATTCCATAACTTGGATTGTTTGTCTTATTACACAATCGCAGAAAACTAAATAAGTGGGCACTGTTCATTCAAATAGCATGTCACTGCTATAATCGCCTCCAAAATCTAGACATTTGATTATAACAATTGCTTTCACAATTCAGCCACTTAGTCCATACATCACAAGTTTTAATGTTTTGATTTTTTTTTCTTCCCAGTTCAGTTTCACTTTTATTCTATTGTTTTTATTCTTGTAAATATTGCTTTGTTAGGTGTGATCTCACCGCATTTACTTATTTTTATTTTTTTCTTCCGTGTTCAGTTTCACTTTTATTCTATTGTTTTTCTTTGCTGTAAATATTACTTTGTCAAGTGTGATCTCACCGCATTTACTCAATTGTTATCAGTGGTATGTATGACAGTAACTGATACTGAATTGAACTTTGCCCTGCCTGCAAATAAAAAATAATAAAAAAATAAGGAAATAAACGTCTACGGGATGTGACATACAAAAGTGAAATATATATTTACATCATAAATGATATGTATTATGTATCTCTCTCTCTCATGATTACACATACAAAATACACACAGATGCACATACTCTATGCTGTTACATGTAACAACTTCAAAACCACATCTGACAAATATACGCGTGGCACTGAAAATGTGCATGTATAACTCGCCATTTTATTCATTATGTACGTGATTCATGTTAATTTCGAAGGAACACACTCTCTCTCTCTCTCTTTGGTGATACATAATAACACAGTGAAACATTAAATAACACTTCCAAAATCTACGTTATATATGCGGATTTACACACACGCACATCTCTTTCTCTCTCTCTCTCTCTCTCTCTCTCTATATATATATATATATATATATATATATATATATATATATATAAAGAGAGAGAGAGAGAGAGAGAAAGATAGATTGATAGATAGATTACCTCTGAGACACTTTTTAAAATATACAAATTCAACATTGGTTAACAATGACTGAATTAGTATCTGTATTCTTCCAGTGGAAATTAAATAGGAAAGAAAATATCTTGAGTCTACGAGTAATAAAATTATGAAGTATGTAAAAGAGGTGTAAGTATTATTAAAATTGGACAGTTTTGTGCATGCATCTGCCATGTGTAATATACAATAAAAAAGAAAAACAAATTCCCCAAAATTATTACTTTCCCTCTCGTGTATGCATACACAGAACATTAAATACGAATATAGTGAAAAGGACGTTCGTAGCAAAATGATCTTGCCTGAAAAATGTATATAACACTGAAAACGACTATATTTGAAACCTTAACACACTCATCAATGCTGCCAACAGTCCATCCAATAATCCGTCACTGTGATACCTATGTCTTGCCTGTCCTTCACTGGCGAAACAATTTATTGCAAACGATTTAAGTGAAATGTCTTTACAGATGAATATTTTTAATGCTCCTTGTATACAATAGTTTCCCAACAAGGGCCTCTTCCCTCTCCTCTCTCTCTCTCTCTCTCTCTCTCTCTCTCTCTCTCTCTCTCTCTCTCTCTCTTGCATATTAAAATGTTACATCCAACATAAATGCATGGGCGTCCGCAGTAATTTTTACGGGGGGGGGGGGGGCAAAGCCAATTTAAAACTTATTGCAGACTTGCATTACTACACAATGGATTTAAACAAATCCGGGGGGAATGGCAACTGCCCCACCTTGCCCCCCCCCCTGCGGAGGCCCATGCATACATGGTACCTATTCAAAACAATGAAATCACAGTTGGTGACGTGGTATCCACCTCCCCTACCCCACCCCAAAAGCTAAAATAAAAATAGCAAAACTAAAATGAAACAGACCATTAACTTTCATAACCTGCTAAACTTGGGTCAAATAACAATTGAAGCAGAGTATAAAATCCTTTTTAAAACAAAAGACAAAAAAGAAGAAAAAAACAAAACAACATTTTGGACCACTATGAAAGTAGACGGATTCAAGTTGCTGGGCATGCAGCAATTTCGAATGATGAATAGGACCTTAACCCACCCACCCATCCACCACCCCAATCCGTAAGAAGACTACCCCCTCATATTCACTACTCGTCATCTGTGAAAATATAATTATTCGCAGGCAAATTTTAGATTTGCAATCGCATACATTATTTGCATTATTTTAGAAGGTAAATCTCGACATGTTTTTCCCCAAATATTTATTTGCTTGAAGAAAATTCAGCAATTATTTAAGCTTAGGGTCTAATCTGTAAATTTGGAGGTATTTTGTTGTCACATTCAAAAGGCTAGTAAAAAAGGAGAAGAAACAAATATATTCCCTTCCGTGAATCGAACCTGGGTTTTTTCTGCTACTTGTGCAAGTACTATAAGTTAAATACTAGTAATTATATTGGATTACACGGTCAATCTAGAGTTTGACGTCTACTTCTGTTCAACAATTCCTGTTTTAACTGACCATTGTAATATTTTTTCCTATATCTTTTTATTTTGTGTATAGTTTAGGAGAACAGGAAATACCGTATACACATTATGATATGCGGCAGATTTAATACATATTATATAGTATATTTGAAAGCATCATTTTTTTGTGTACTTCACGGAAGTTCGGTACAGTATAGACCCACCACCACAACCACCACCACCACCTTCTTTTTTAAAGCTAATGCTGTTAAAACAGGAAGATTGACTGAATTAAATCGTCTTAAATGTATTTTGGCTTTGACCTATATATCAAGTTGTATTTTAGGATATGTATATGTGTATGTGTGAAGTAGACTCTACAGTATGTTTAATTTCTCCCACATGATGGGTTGTATCAAAATATAATTGAATATAAAACAATAAATCCTTTTGTTACACCATATTTGTAAGCAACAATACATCCACTTATATTCAGCTTTGTTATGGCATCCTTTGTGTGATAAATTCGCAATGTTCAGGCGCTTTAAACAATAAAATGCTACTTAATATAGACGCCTCTCAGTTTCTGTTTATTTATTTTTTCCGAATCCCCTCTGGCGCCTCTAAAATAAAAACAGCTATGTGTGCAAAGTAAGTTAAAATTTAGAAAGAATAAATAATGTCAGAATGAAATTAATAAGATTGTTTAAAATATCGTTTTGATGTTTCTTCTGAATATTTTGAGTACGATACACGTAGAATAGAATAAAATGCGGTAGAAAATGCAGTTTTATTTCTTTATGCGTAGTGGAGATCAAGGCACCAACAGTGTAACAGGAATAAAATGCTAACGCTACGTAGACAGTCAAACTCATGAATGTTTGGTTTTTTTGTATCAACGCAACCTTGCTCCACGATGATATTCTGAAGAAGAGTTTGCTTATAAGATATACGCAGTCTGCTGAAATTTCTATGTGGAACAAGACTGCGCTCGTATCTAATTTGGAGTATGAAGTTGCTAAACTCAGCATTTATTTTGCAATTTTCAACACCAGCCCATTTTCAAGGAGATTTATAACCATAATGAATGTAGATGAGTTTCATTTTTATCTTAAATAGCCCAATTAGACAAAGAGTTATGAAATTGAACAATATTTTATTTTTCACAAAAAAGGGGGCAGAAAACTGCCTTTATTCAATATAGTCCTTTACTATTTAAAGAACAGAATTTAAGGACACTAGTTAACAAACAACTCATTAATCAGTTTTTCAACTGCCACAGATTGAAAGCAAATTGGCACATTTCAAATGAGTCTGGGGAGAAACTGTGATATAACTAGCTATTAATAGTGTCAGCTTAGTGACCTATACCAGAAAGGTACCATTTTAACTCATCTGGCCATAAGACCAAGTGAGCTTATGGAATGGCCCCATGTCCATCATGCATTGTCTGGAACATGCTCTGCATGTATAAAAAAATTGCTTTTTCAACTTCTTCAAAACCACTATGCAAATTTTACACAAACTTGGCAGATAGCACCCTGGCATGAAGGCCTTTAAATTTTATACCCATGATGTCAGTCTTCCATCAACTATGGCTGCCATTACTAAAAAATAGAATAACCTTTCAATTACTTTTTCTCAAAGACTGCTCAACAGAATTCTACCAAATTTGACAGAAAGCATCATGGCATGAATGGATTTTTAATTGTTACAAATGATGCCAATTCATCATCAAATAAGGTTACCATTTCTAAAAATAGAACCTTTAAAAGACTTTTTTAAAAACAATGTTCAACAGAATTTTACGAATGTGACATAAAGCATTCTGATATGAGCAACTATCAAGCATCTACTGATGATGCTGATCTGCCATAAGATGTAGCCAATGTTACTAAAAATAGAAATACTTTTAAATAGCATCTTTTGCAGATATGTCTGCACATCAGAGTCTCACATTTTCTAGCATTTTAATTCAAGAATCAAACTTTGTTTCTTCAAGTTTTGAAGAACTAAATGATATTGTCCTACAACGATTTGATTACATATCCTGAGTTTTGGAAAAAATACATAAATGAAAACAGTAAGATGAAATGATCCAGAAAAATAGGATGCTCAGCATTTTCATGTTAAACAAGCTATAAATTTCCAAAGCCTGTTCAAATGTACACATATAGCATAGGTGAAAAAGTAGGTGTGGCTTGAGAGTTTCTTGCAGAAAGTTTATGTTAAAATTCACTTTATCACATTTTTATCTGATCTGGCAAAAGGTCATGCAAGCTATTGGCATGGCACAGTGTCCATTGTCGTTCACCTGTCATGCAGTGTTTGTTTTTGCCATATCTGTTGTGCATCCTGTAACCTTGTTTCTATTCTCAACCATAAATTTCTGAGCAACATTTGATGATAAACTACACTCCGCATACGACTGACATAACAGTTGTCTTTGTGTCCAAACATGTAATAACTCTAGATGCTATATTTCTATATATATTCAACATGATGATGACTTATGATGTTCCTTCAAAGATATTGAGATATTAAGGAAGGAATCCCTGAGAATCAACTCTACATTTGATATTTAGTTCATTATAACATGGCTGCCATCTTGGTTTATAGTGATGGCCGTGGGATCAGTTGCTGTGGGGAATTTGTCAGACTCTTCAAAAACTGAAGAAGTCTGTCCAAATGGTAGGTCGCAGGTTGGATACTCAACCAGGCAACTTGGGTTGGCTGCTTCAGTGTGTCCTTGGGAAAGGCACTTAACTCCCATTTCCTTTGCATAATATAGCCAATAATGTGCTCAAAGTGCCAGTAACAACTAATGAACCAACATTCTACTCCTCTTACCGCAGAGGGCATAAGGGGATAAATAGTGTATAACCTCTATTGATGCACAGATTTAAAGCTTTTTGTTGATCATAACTGGAGCGTGAAATGAAGATCATGCAACAGAGATTGCATCATGATCATTTTCAGGTTCTGATTGAAGAGATTCACCAGACACTCTAGGATCAGCATCTGGTTCAAACCTGCTGTCTAGATTAGAAATGCATATTATTTTTGTAGAGTCACTGTTCGAACTGCGCTTCTTAACTTTTGCTCGTAAGTAGATCCAAATTGTAGAAATTGTCTCATCCTCTTACAGTAGATATATTCAATTAGTCTATGTTATAAACCTAACAGAGAAGACTCACTGAAGCAGCACAGAATTTTCATAATCATCTTTTCTTCTACTCCATCTCCCTCTTGTCAGTCATTATAAATAACACCCTCATCCTATAAACCCAAAGTTAGTCTAGAACTTTGGGGATCTTAACCAAGTACAGTAAACTGAACACTACGAATCGAGGGTTAATTTAGCTATTCACAAGTCGAAGGGAAATAATAAAACATTTATGTCTTTACGTGCATCGTTCTATGCAAATCACCTTGCTTTTTGTAAATTGTGTTTTATATTGTCCCTATTTCCATTTTTTGGCCATGTTTTTTGCTAATGTTTGCTGGCTGGGCCAACATGCTGTCATGGTTGTTATCAATCTCATGAATAAAAAAACTCATTCCGTTGCAAAAAATGGACTGTTTTGAAGTTCAAAAGAAAAATACTAATTTGGTAATTATATGGCAACTGTATAGCTATATCAACCAAAGAAACAAATGACATATGCAATATCATGTCTATAGAGTGCTGAAATTCAAATAATTTCAATGGATAAACAAGACTATACACACTTGCAATACAAAAAGTAGTACCACTTTGGTTACCCGCCAATACCAGTAGTAAATAATGCCCATGATTGCCCCTTGTGGCTTTTTGTTCTCTTTTTTTTTATGACCACATCCATAGATATCTTTATGAAACCTTGCACACATATTAGACTAGAGGTGTAGATGTGCCTTTTGCTATTCACACTTCTTTAGTTTTAATACTTTTATGTTTTCATCCATTTGTTCATCTATCCATCCATCTTTTACACTTTCATTTCAGGAGCATGACTCTAAAACTGTTCAAGAAATCTCTATGATACTTGGCATACATATTAGACTGTGGTCCAGATGTGCCTTTTGTTATTCACAATTCGTCAGATTCAAATGTTTTGCATTGTTTTTATCCATTTGTGCATTAATCCATCGATCATACTTTTGTTTCCAGAGCATAAATCCAAAACCATTGAAGATATCTCAGTGAAACTTGATGTACATATTAGATTAGTGGTCCAAATATGCCTTCTGCTATTCACAATTATTGAGTTTCAATATTTTTAATGTTTTTATCCATTTGTCAGTCCTTCCTTCCATTATTCACACTTTAGTTTCCGGGCTAAAACTCAAACACTGTTCAAGATATCTTTGTGAAATTTGGTATACATATTAGACTAGTGCCATGGATATACCTTTTGCTAATTACAGTTCTGTAGTTTCAATATTTGCAATGCTTTTGTTCATCCTTACATCTTTGACAGAAAATCCTTCTGTCCCATAACAAACATTTTGGTGAGATGGGGGATATAGATGACGATGTTTTCCAATTATTTTGGTAGCTAGTCTGGTCTTGGACTATTGAAAAGAGTTGATAATGAGAATTTTGCTTTGTATTTCAAGGATTTTACCCTTTATGTCCTTCGTCTTTTATTTTGCATGCCTGTTGGAGGATACCTAAATTTACTTGGCATTATATAGCCAGGATTCTGCTGAGGTACCGTTAAGCCCTGTACACACACACACACACACACACACACACACACACACACACACACTGTTCCTCTACTATGCCAGGACCTGTTTTTTACAAAATTTACTTTGATATTATTGCTTGGATTATGTAAGCGAACCAATATTATTTTCCACAACAGAGCATTGTTCGTGCCGTGATCTATGTTAGTAAATGCTTATTTAAAATTGTAATCTTTACTCCATTAGACAGAAAGCTCATAAGCAACGCTTGTCATGGAAAAAAAATATCTCTTGCTGAACACTTTGACTATCATGTTTTTGCTTGCTCTCTCTCTCTCTCTCTCTCTCTCTCTCTCTCTCTCTCTCTCTCTCTCTCTCATCAGTCATTCTCAGAAGTTCGGGAAAATAAGGGATGAGAAAATATGGGGGGAAAAAAGTTCTTCAAAAGTATTGTGTCTTTGTCCAAAGAGAATGTATTGTATGTAGTATTCTGTCACAAAATATCTTCCACCAATTATGAACTCTGTTTAGTGTATTGTATTTTAAATTCATTTTTTGTCTTTTTTAAGGTTATAGAGATTAAAGCAACAACACACATCTCTTTAGTAACTTGTAAGCTAGAATGGAAATCAGGCCTTTGGAGATATTTTACATGCACACTGTGGTATTGCACTGGACACAGAGTAATGTCTTTTAAAATCCAGCATTTCTTTCTGAAAATCTGCAACATTAAGTTGTCTCAAAAGAGATAGAGCAAAGTAAAAAAAATGGCAAAGTTTGAATAGTTGTTTTAAAAAAGAAACTTTAAATGTATCTGAGTCATTTGTATCATTTTTATTACCTTCATAAAGCAAAGCTTGGTGTTGTTTACTCTTTCACTTATAGTACCACTTGGCTCAGACATATTCCATTTTCTAACTTCAAAAGGATACTCAAATGTTAAATTTAAACCTAAATTTTCCACGTATAATGTATTGCATAAATTGTTAGTGAGTTAATTTTGCAAATATATAAATCAGGATAAATTAACTTACTAGGTGTGGTTACCAATTTTATGTTATTTTAAAAATGACAGTCTCTACATCGTCGTGTATCATCTTTAATTGAAACATTTAGTAACAAAAGTTCACAGGTAAAGTTGTAGTGATTTCTTGGTAACGGGAGTTATGGATTTTGCTTTACTTTTGCAGCCTGTAAGACTTTAATGGGAGATAGTGAGATTTGTTCAAAAACACACACACACACATATATAATATATATTATTATAAAAAAATAACTTTATTGTTATTTATTTTTATCTTCAAAGAAGTATCTGAAGTTAACCACTAAAATGTCTAAATAAATAATTTACTCGTCTTTTACTAAGAAGCCTTTGTTTCAAAACTGAGAAAGAAGTATATTATTTAATGGAAATCCAACAAATAGGATCAATCTAACACTTAATGATGAGAGTGCTACGCTAGGTATATATTTTAAAAATTAAATATTTGTAATGGAAGTTAAAGGAGATTTGATGACAAATTTCAGTTATTGTTTGTTTATAGGGCTTATCATGGTGATGAATATCAGTGTATTGTGATGAAGCTTACACAGTTAGAACTTCTCTAAACATATTGATTCTTATTCATTTTGCAAGTGGCAATTAGGCAGATGTAACCGACTTGAGACAAAGAGCAAGGAAAATTTATGCCAAAGTCACCAGAGGAATGCATTTTTGACTTTGTGACTTGTAAATAGTGTAAAGTAAAAGCATTGGAACATGGACCCATTACATTTGCACAATTTAAATATTTTCATGACAACATTCATTGTTATTAATTGCCCCAAAATTTAAGCAATGGATGTCATACAGTCCAGATTGACCGCAGATTATATGGGTGTGGGTGGCTTGTGAACCAAAGTGGGTTGGTGTTTTTTTTTAGTTTTTTTTTTCGTGGGGGGGGGGGGCAGGGGGCTGTAAACATTGAAATGACATTGTTCAACGTAATAATAATAATAATATTCAAGACTGTATTTCAGACTCTACTCTGATAAAACGTGGTAAATAGACTAATATCTTCAAGATGTTGTATAAGTTTTATTATGAGTGAGACTTATGCTTATTATGGAGGTGATCTTGCATCTGATTGGCTGATCTTTTTACTACTGTAGTGACAGTACTTTTATAGGATTTTGATCAAACTTGGTGAATAGGTTTGCATCATAAACATCTTGGATGATTACATTGTCACAAGCCACGGGTAAAATGCCGCTACGCAGTAACAATGTTACTGTAACATTATGTATTTTCTTCATTTCTAACTGCTCCTTTTAACTTTGCTATGAATAGAGCTGTCCTAACCGTAAATTTGACCCTTAGGTTTTAGCTCACATAGCCGTAAGGCCATGTGAGCGTATGGTATGGGCCCACATCCACTGAGCAACGTTCATCCATCAAATGTTGCTTTTTGATCTTCTCCAAAAACCAATCAACAGAATATGACCTAATTTCAGAGGAAGTATACTGGCATCAAGATCTCTTAAGTTTGTACAAATAATGCTGATCCATTATCAAATATTGCCGCCGACCACCATTACGAAAGTAGAAAATCCTTTAAAAAACTTGCCTCAAAATTGCTAAACAGAATTTGACCATGTTTGACATAGATCACCCTTGTGTATATGCCTTTCAAATTTATATAAATTATGCTGATCCGCCATCAATTATGGCCACCATTATGAAAAATAGAAAAAACATTAAATAACCTCCCCAAAACGCCTCGACCTGTATTAACTAAATTTGATAGAAAGCACTCTGGCGTAATGGTCTTTCAACTGTATAAAGATGATGTAATTTCGTCATCAAATATGCCCGTGGTTGCTAAAAATAGAACAAAATGAAACTACTTAAAAAAAAACGCTTAACAGAGTTTCACTAAATTCGACAGAAAGTACTCTGTCATTAATGACATTCAGTTTTCTATAAATGATGCAGATTCATTATGAGATATGATTACTGTTCCTAAAAATATTAAGAAGCTTCTTAATGACTTCTTCTAAAAAACACTAAATAGAATCGGACCAAATTTGAGAGGAAACATCATAACATTAAGACCATTTTATTTTTTACAAATAATACCAAATCCACCTTAAAATATGATTGCCATTTCAAAAAATTGAAATCCTTTCAAATGACACTAGCTCAAAGAGCACTCAACAGAATTTAACCAAATTTGACAGAATCCGTGCATAAGGTCTTTAATTTGTGATTATTATATATATATATTATGTTGGTTCACCATAAAATATTCAAATATGAATGAAGTTGAAATAAAATAGAGAATCTGACAAAGTTGCTTTCATAAAACATGTGATCAACAGACTTGGAAACATTTCTTCAGTAAGCATCCTACTATCCCAGCTGTTTTGCAAATTAGATTTGGATATTAGACAGATATCAGCCAGGTGAGGTGAACTTGGGCCTTCTGTTAGCTCAACTGATTAAAGACCATACAACTTGTACAGTGGCCTGGTGTCTTGCATCTGTTGTCTGTTGCGTCGTTGACAAAAGTGATGATTGATATGTAAATTGATGTTGGTCATTTCATGAGATGCAGCAAAAATTAATTTTGCATACATGACAAGAATGTAACATATGTACAAGAAGACTATTTCTGACACATGAAATTATTTTTCCCATTTGTTAAAATCTTTTCACATATGTGAAATTCTTTTCTCAAATGAGTGAAATAAATGATTTATTTTTCATATGTAGATTTTTCTTTTACATGTGTGAAACGAATTTTAGATATATGAAAAAGAATGTAAAATATGTTTAAAAAAGCTGATATATCTCGTATGTAAAAGTCTTGTTCATATATGTGAAAACGTTTATTCATTTATGTCAAATAATATTCCACATGCTAGTACATGAAACATTATTTCACATATGTGAAATACTTTTTCACATGTATGAAATTCTTTTTAAAATAGGTGAAATAGCACTTTACATCTGTCAACTGATTTAATGATTTATTTTACATATGTATAAAAAATTCATATATGTGAAAAATAATTTCACATATGTACAAAAAGACTTTATTTCACGTATGTGAGACTTCTGCATAAATGAAATATTTTGTCACATATGTGAAAAAAATGCATATGCGAAATAAATTATTTGCTTTATATATGACAAACAATTTCACAGATGTGAAACACAATTTTACATATTTGATAAAGAATTTCACATATGTAAAATATGCAGTGAAAAGACATGTACATCTGACACGCTTCCTGACCTAAAATTTCCCAAGAATTGAGATGCCATCTTGTAGTTAGTGCAACATGCATCTTCACACCCTTAACAAAGAGCCACGTACTTCACTGAAAAATCTGACCCCAAAATCAAAAAGGTTTTCTTGTACATTCCTTGTCCATAAATGAAAGTCAAGGACCAGATCTAACTTTGGTAACAGTAACCTTGACCTTCAAGCTACAACTCAAAATTCGTTTTCTTTTCCAGGCAAGGGGAAATGTAAGTATGATGTTTCCATGAAATGGGTTATAGAGAAGTTGAGTTATAATATAGTCTAAAAGGAAATGTAGAGGCGAAATCTATTTTAATAATATTGACTTGAACTTCAAGTTACCGACTCACACATCCAATGGGTCCAGTCTTAGATAAAAGAATTATAATACATGTACCAAGTTTCATTGAAATTGGTTGAAGGGAACTTAACTGCAGGTCTGGAATGAAATGCAAAGGTCAAATATAGTTTTAGTAACAGCGACCTTGACCTTGATGGTATAAAACCCCCAAAACAATATGGGGCCTTTATTGGACAGAGAAACTCATGTACAAAGTTTTGTATAAATGCTTTGTGTAGTGTTGAAGTTATTGTCCAAGAATGAAATACAGTGGTCAAATCTGCTTTCAGTCACAGCAACCTTGACCTTACAGCAGCTGACCCCCATATCAGTAGGGTTCTTTCTGGGGCTAAGGGAAACAAATATATTAAATTTGTTGAATTACGTTGTCTATAACAAGTTTTCATCTGGAAATGAAATGCATAGGCATACTTGTTAGCAACAGTGACATGGACATTGGAGCTACAGACTCCAAAATTGAGGAGCTTTTCTGGGGCAACGGGTAATAAATATACTAAACTGTGCTGAAATCTGTTTTCTAAAACTTTATTTATCATCTTGAAATGTAATACACAGGCAAAATCTATTTTTAGCACATTGACCTTGATCTCGGAGCTACTGACCCAAAGTCATTAGGGTTCTTCATTGGGCAAAGGGGAATATATGTACAAAGTTGCGTTGAAATATGTTTAGTATAATGTATCAACCGAAAATAAAATGAAAAGGCAAACTCTATTTTTAGCAAGTGACCTTGACCTTTGTGCTGCAGACTGAAAAAACGATACAGTTTTCTTTTGGGCTAAGGGAAACCATACTAAGTTGCGCTGAAATCTGTGTACAATAATTTTAGTTATTATCTGAATATTAAATGCATAGGTCAAATTAATTTTTTTTTAGCAACAGTGAACTTGGCCTTGGAGTTACTTACCCCAAAATCAATAGGGTTGTTCCGGTGGTTAAGGGAAATACATGTAACAAGTTGCGTTTAAGTTTGTTCAGTAAAACTTAAGTTATTATCCGGAAATGAACGGCATAGGCAAAATGTATTTTTCATATTTTTCATAACAGTGACTTTGACCATGGAACAACTAACTCCAAAACCAGCAGGATTCTTCCATGGGCTAAGGGGAGCATAAGTTTCAAGCTGCGTTTAAATTTGTTCACCAGAACTCGAGTTATCACCCGGAAACAAAAATGGGCCGCCGGGTCGGACGACGGTAAACTAATACTCTGCAAATTTCGTTCGCTGGGTTACCCGAGCTCTCGTTGGCAGGGTATACATATACACATTGGGTTGTATGAGAATAACCGTAAATTGGTTTACAATCATCTTTAAATTAAAAACTCGGAGAAGATTGAATTTTTCATATTATTTTCAAGAGTCACCGAACAACCTATATCAAGAAAAAGACATTGACAGACAGACCTGAATTTAATCGGTTGAGATTTGTTGTTGAGAGGCATCGATACTCGACAACAAACCTGAGCGTGTTTTAGTGCAAACCATCCAGAATGATAACCTAGCTGACCGCTGTGCGTTAAATCTATTGGAGTAACCTGACATCGCAAGTCTTTCTATATGAAAGCTGATAAGGTCTACTGCATCGAAGATAAACAACTGGATCTGCTGGAACGACGCGGCAGTAGTGACGGGTAGCCATTGAATTCGGCAAGGCTAGTACAGCGACACATTACAAAAATTCTGATTAAAAAAAGAAAAGAAAAACAAATGTCTGGACGGTGTAAAATTGTTTTATAATAATTGATCACTCACACAAAAAGCTTTAACCGAGAAAAGTTTCAGCCTATAAATTATATTTAATAGTGCTTTGGTGCTTCAAATGTAATATTTGCACATTATCAAAAATGTTGATATTTTTTAAACTTTACAGCAAAGAAGTAAATGGAATAAGGGCTTTTGTCGATTACATTTTGTTTGAACCATTGGGGTTTAATGCAGTTTTTTTTAATACAAACTTTATAGTGTTATTCGTGTCTTTTAAATTTTTCTAATATCTTGATTATTTATGTGAGGGAAAACTACAAAAGTCATTGCTTCCAGGAAAGTTTGCCGGTATAAGATTGAATTTTGACTTCCGTTGAATGAATGGTCAAGGTGAATTTTTTCAACATATAAGGGTCACTGTTCAATTATTAAAAACTGAACCACTCAGAAATTATCAGTTCTACAATGAACCATCTACAGATTGAAAATTGCGCCCCGTTGAAAAGTGACCCTCCCATTCTCACAACTTTTTTTGGATAGAGTATACTGCTAGAAATTTATCAGGAGCTTTTTTTTTTTTTTGAAAAAAAAGCAGCTCACGCCTGATCAGCAATTGCGAAAGAAAAGCATAACTGTCTGCGTAAAAATGTATGTATTGACTGGACATAGCTTAAATGTTGATGCAACCAACTTAACGTTAGATATTGGAAAACATATTTCTTTAAATTCATCAGTCCGTGCATCATTTAGCTGAGTTAAAGGAAAGTATAAGGAAGAACACACTGTCATTTGTACTGTGACTTTGTTTTGTACATTGGTATACCACAATTACTGAGAAATTAAACGATCTTTGTTGCAAAAGTACGGGACGAACTACCGTCGTGCCCTCTTTCTAAACAGTAGACAAACCTATCCAACCTACTTTGGTTATTCGGTGTACAAGTAGTGTGACACCTCAGCAGCGAATACTTCCCAGATTATAATAATATAGTGTTATTAGCGGGAAAATGAGCGGGAAGGGATTGTTGAACTAATTTTAAAGGAGGAAGATACTCCTGGGATATAAATTTTGCACAGTCATTAAGCTTTGTCAGTATTTTAATTTTATTATTAACAAAAATAATAAAACTAGAAACAGTGTGTCACCATTCTCATATATATTTTTATACTTATTTGTTTCTCAAGACAATTGACAAAATAACTTGTGATCACAAACATCAAATTTTGTTACTTTTTTATTGCAACTATTTAGGACAAATCTTAAACTTTCTTTTTGCATATATTTTCTTATGTCCATTGCACGCTATTTGTAAATCTTTATAGATGTTTCATGTTCCTGTTTATATTAGTAACACGTGAAAACACTGCCTTAAAAATTACTGACCATAAATTTGCATAAATGTAATAGTTTGTTGGAGTAACTTTCCTTTACCAAGAAAGGTAATAGGACTTGATAAGCTTCTTGTCGCTTATATTGTTCCTTTAAAGGTGTCTTTCCCAACAGTTATTATTTTTCACAACTGTTTTGCTTGCAACCATGAACACCTTATAATTAAAAATGTATATCACCCTTGTAGTGTTAGCCTTAATCTAATTAGCTTTAAGTATCACTCAACTGTTCTTGGCAGTAAAAGTGAACAGACATTCCACAGTGGATTAGAACTGATATACACCAACAGCTCGTTTATGTTATGCCTTGACTAGGGTTTAAGTTCTATGAGAAAAATACGTTTAGGCCAGTCTTGTCTCCCCGTCACAACTGTACTGATGTCTTATAAATTATAAATAGTATAGATTGACTACTGGAGTTGTTCTTAAATACCAAATAACATTACAAACCTTATACCGAATATAACTATTCCATAGTATTTTGTAAAAAGACAGGGTCCGATATTCATGATCTGATTTTAAGTGGGATTCCACCTAAAATCAGATTATACATTTCAGATCCTATCCTACACAAAAAGCATAAGGATAATTCTTTCAGAATAAGTGATGTATGTTATTTGATGGCGTATTTAAATCCTGAACATGGAGCAGAAACATTAAAATTAAGTGAGTTGAGTCAATGACAATTTTCATGATTCATTTGAAACATTATTGTAAGCAAGCTATACTTGAAGTCTACTTCTGGTTCGGAGTTCGGTTTTATTTTTTTTGGATTTTTTTTTGGACAGGCATCTTAGTCCTTTCAATACACTCATAAATGTACACTGTATGCACATTTTATTTATGAATTGTTGATACTGTAGAGACTGATTGAGAGGAGAGAAGGTGAGAAGAATAAGATGAAGATGAAGATGATGATGATGAGGAGGAGGAGGAGGAGGAGGAGGATGGAAAATGAATTAAATATGGAAAATATATATTGTCTAAGGGCAGACACATTTCCGAAATGGACAAAGAAAGTAGTATCGATTCTTCAATCAGGGATACGTTTCAGTATCAAGATAAACAAGAGAAGATGATTAATTTGCTATTTTACGTTCGTTTGACATCAATATGATCAGTTTCCCCTGATCGGTATTCCTTAACTTTGCCGCACAGTGTCGTTGAGATGTGCTACTCTCATTTCCTTTCTTACTTTTTGACCTACAAATGCTTTTGACGGGTTAGAGTTTAGCATGACCGGCACTAGTGTTACTAGTGCAAATTCAGCGCAGACTGGTACTAATGCTTTTGACGGGTTAGAGTTCAGCATGATTAGCCAGACAGGCAGACAGCCTATCTACCCGTCCGTAAATTGTCACTAGACTCTCGAGATAAAAACTCTGGTGAAGCTTTGTTAACCTATGCAACATTTTTGTAAAACATTTTTTGAAAGATCACAATGGAAGATATTTGAACACTATGAAAATACATTTTAAGATTGACTTTCAGTGTCTTCACCTTATTTCAAGCAACTGGTGCATTCGATTTTTTTTTAGTTGCGCAGTTTCACTGAATCGTGAACAAATTCCCTTACTTCTTATCGAATTAGAGAATTCCAGATTACATGCACATCAAAGTGTTTTGAAAGGTTGCCGCTGTTGCCATATTAGAAGTGCTAAGAATATCATAGGGTAAGACTCATGCTTCATATTTCACGTAGATCAGTGCTTTGTGGTTGGTGGGATGTATTTGTTCGTCACCCAGAAAGTGCTTCAATCGATCTGCGGTTTTCCAATTTCTGAATAATTAGTAAGAGCCTATGTACACAATCTAAATATGTATTCCCAACATATTCGCTACTACCCGGCAAATATTGGCAGAGAATATCATAGGCCGGTAACTCTTTAGTTAGTCAGTGACGTCATTCACAGAACAGTGAAGTCGTTCTCATAACGACTAGTTTGGAAACTTCCCCCCAGAAAAGCAATGATTGGTTGGTAGCTTCACACCGGCGTGGTGCATCATGGGACAAAAGAACGGAGATTCCGTACTTTCACTAAGATTGTGGGGGATAGTTATCTGCGTTCTCACGAACCTCGGAAATGTGACGCAGTCGTCTACGAATCCCAACATCTTGCATGCTTGGCATGATTTCGAAGATTGCCATCATTAGCCTATACATGGGTTTGTATTTCTTATTTTACCTCTCCGGTCTGCGTGAATACAATGAGCGGTTCATTGTAGCGACTGAACGTGTATAATCTGCAGATATGGATGGTGCTCTAGATAAGGAAAAATAGTTTTCAATATATCGTTTCGACAAGGACGGTACGAGTGATGAAGCTCACTTTGTAAGGTAATGATGAGAGACGAAAAACAACAATACGTCGGACTATATGACAACCCAGAACGGCACTTGTGTTACTAGTTTACTAGTGCAAACTATTGAGTCATTTTACAGCAGTTTTACGGTGTATAGTGCATAAAATGGAGAGAAAGTCAATAACATGTTATAAAAGTATTAAAACAGTACAAATCCTATGTGA
This sequence comes from Margaritifera margaritifera, assembly GCA_029931535.1. Classification (NCBI taxonomy): domain Eukaryota; kingdom Metazoa; phylum Mollusca; class Bivalvia; order Unionida; family Margaritiferidae; genus Margaritifera; species Margaritifera margaritifera. Next base: position 2,614,225 of record JAQPZY010001629.1, on the reverse strand, counting down.
AGGAAGAAAAGTATAGAGTAAAATATTCCAAGGCAATGAGTTTCAAGGCACATTTATGGACAATTCATTTCCAGTTTATATTTCAAGACATTGATCATCAGACATTTTATTTAATTATATCGATCTTGTAGTAGACCAGTGAATGCCGACCAATGGGTACCGCGCACAGTTTCTGCATGACCAGGATATTCCTTGACATAGACCACTTGACCCTTTTCCATTGTAGTGGCCACCGTCATTGATCCGGAATCAGTTCCTGTATTTCCCGAGTACACCCTTCCAATCTCATCCTTGTCTTTCATAATAAGTAAATGAACCGGTTGGCTGGATGAACCTGTCAAAACGGTTACAGAAAAGGAATACAGTCCTCGGAAAGGAGCGCGGAATCTTCCAGTAGATGAATCATAGCAGTTGCCCTCGTTGACCTTGACGTGGTCAAAAATCACCGTCTGTTCGGACACAACTGCCGTGTTTGTAGATAATGTAGCAGTGAAGGCAATGCTCTGGGTTACTAAAGTTACATTCCCGTCAAAAACTGAAATAGACAAAAGATACCTATGTGTTTGGAACGAAATCTCTTTCAAAACTGTTTGCATGTGACTAATCACACATATTTAAAGACTATGGTCCGATTTCTAAATGTTAATAGGCATGGGAAACAGTGGACTGAGTAGATAAATATCTTAAAATTGTAGTGCTGTAGTCTTCATTGTGGTTTATATTCTTTATTTCAGTAAGTTGTGACTTTGTTCATGTTATTTGACACAAGTAGAGTTAGTTTTTGTTCTTTTGGTTCTTATTTTTTCAGTATTATTTTTGGTTGTTCTTTTAAGGAAATTCCAATAGATAAAGGCACTGTAAGTAAGAAAACATACTTCTACTTCTGTGTTATAAAGTAATATAAAATGATTTACTTATTAGTGTGATAAGTTCTATTAGGTCACAATATAAGAAAAATTTCAATCCAGAGGATAAATTGAGCATTAAAGTTAGAAAGAAAAAAAATAAAAGCACTTAATATAGAATTAAAAAAACCCCAACAAACAACAGCAGCACGATATAGAAAGAGAGATCAACGGAAAAGACGATAAGCAAATGTACATAAATAGAGAGGATTGTGTACCCTGCTTGTCTCTTTGATCACATTTTCTTTTCAGTTCTTCAAATTGTAGCATCATCACCTCAACGTCATTCTGTAAAAGAAGTCGCTTGGCCTTTTCCTCTGCTAGTCGAATACGAACAGCTTCCAGATCGGCTTGATCCACCTTTTCTAAGATGCACGCCCTGACAGAGGCAAAAGCAACAAATAAGAGCAGAAGTCTGACTGGGAGCATTTTCAATCCTGAGTTCTTTTTCTTAAAGTCACGTTGGGAACACTGTCTAGGTGAAGGCTAATGCTGCTCTATTTATAATGGAGTCAGAAAATCTACGTAATTTTGAACACGTGCATCTGCGTATTTTCGATTTTATCTTACAGCTATTTGCATTGGTTCTTTCCCGTGTGCTTAGCAACATATTGTTTGGAATTCTTCTCTACAACCATTCAACAAAGAGAGGCGTATATATGAGTTCTTCATGCACGGATCAGTTGTATTTGCTGTGGGACCAAGAGTTTTTATACATCATTTTCTTTTAAAAATTCTATTGAAACTAAAGCACTCGCGTTCGATGCCGATACAATCTTGACAATTCAATAACTCGAGCTCTAATAAATAAAAAATGTGATATATGAAGCTGTCAAGTGATCAGCTGAGGAAGGAAAATGATCTCTGAGAGATTAGGCTAGAAAACAAACACTGAAAATCATCCATGGTACTCTTGACGGTATGGGTTGAAGAGCATCGTAGTTGACACGCAGCTTCACTGTCTACATAGAATGGGAATTTCATACAGTAAAAATACTTGTATGGAACTTACATTGCTCTGATAAGCTTGTTGATCGAAATTTGTCTGACCGAAGTACGTGTACAAGTTTTTCACGTGCGTGTGCCTATCACCGTGCTCGTGTTCGCATGTAATTATATCACACTTAATTTAGCTTTGGGTAATATATGTCAACTTCAAACTCCATGAAAAGAGTACGAAAATAAAAACCTGGTGAGAGTTGCGAAAATTCCATTTTACAGCCCCTTTTTTTTAGTGTTTCAACTATGCACCATTTTAACTCCCTTATCAACCTATATGACAAGCTTGTCATGCTACCTAATCTTTCTGTCATATTTGAGTGTGCTTTCGTACCCTCATCTGTAATGAACACACTAATGAGACAAAACTGCAAAAATTACATCTACTGATTAAATATCAAACTAAATATCTCTTACACGTGCATTTTAACACTGAAATAAATCCAATAAATTAAAAAGTGAAAACAGAATAAATTCAAAATGAATTGTCCATGGCATACATTGACACAACCATTAAAATATTGCATACGATAAGCTTGACAGCCACAACTGCAGACGGTAATAAGAGTTTCCTACCTTTTGACGTAACGTCACTTGGATCAGACGTTAGACGGTATATACGACGATATACATGTACACCGGTTGTACCGCGCCACATTAACTTGCGATTGATCAATTGGAATTGATGGATTTCATTATATATATATATATATATATATATATATATATATATATATATATATATATATATATATATATATATATAGTTACATGACCCCTTTGTTAAGATTTTTCGATTTTAACTTGCTTTTGGGACGATAAAATCTCAAACAATTCAATAACACTAGCCTTTACCAAGCTCGCATATGCCCGTGAAACTTTCGGGTGAACAATTAAGGATGGACAACGGCCTGAGTGGCTAACTAGGAAAAATCACTATACTACTTTTCAGCCATAGAGAAATAAGTCACAATAATGTCCACGTTTAAAATGGGGATTTTATCTTGTAACTTGGTCCATATTGCATATCTGATGTAATTATCTGCCTTTCCAACCTATTCGGCTAAATATGTAACGTTTATATGTCTTCCTATGCTGACTTAGCTTTTGAATTTCACACGTATTAGATGCTCAAACAAAATGGTTTAAAGGCTGCGGCCCCACTTTAAAAGAGATCATGTAATTTCAGTCTGATCTGAGCTGTCGTCGAGGAATGTTGCTCCTTACCAAGATCCGATTGGTTGTTAGGCTTTGGAAACTACATGACACAGTGATTGACAGGTGAAGATTAACACCAGATAGATCACATGTCACTGTTAATTAGGGGTGCAACGATTTATACCGGTTTACCCGTATATTGCGGTGTGCTGTTCTGGATATACATACCGCAATACGATTTTCTGTACCTCGATTTTTTCACGGTCTTGCTTTCATCCTACAAATCTGTGTATTCCTCACAATTTTTCCAATGTAATTCAAGAACCATATATGTTCTTTTTCTCCTAGATGCATGCTTAGCACGAAATTGCAGGAGAATGTAAAACGCGATGCACGGTACCATTATTCGGGAAAAGTTTAATTGGAGGGTGGCAAGTCAAAACCAGGGAATATTTTTCCAGTTAAAAATAATAATTAATAAAATTCACTTTGTCTAAGATATTTATGTCCTGTTCGTAATGACACTAAATGAAGAGTACTCAAGAGTCCGTGTTCGTAAATATATAAATTCCTCTAAAATAATTAATTTTTGTATCCAATGCCCGGAATGTACATAAAACAAAGTATGCAACATCTGCTGTGGTGGCTGATATTTTAGCTTCAAAGAATAAAAAGAGAGCAAAACATTTCAACAAACAGCGGCCGCATCGGATATTTTTCGTAGGAAACACATGGTCGGTCAGATCAAAGTGCTTACGTCACGTTAACTTCCTTTTCTTGTCTCCAAATATCGATTAACGTCGTAACGTCGACTAAATTTTCAAGTTAGTTGACAGGCGTGTAGACCTGAATTTAAATTTTCTGAAATTTTTTCTTTTAAAAAAAATGGATTTTGAAATTATCCCCCCCCCCCCAAAAAAAAAAAAGCACAAAGTGCCGTGTAGGAATTGTTCGGTCTAAAGAAAAGGAAGAGTAGTTGCGGAATTGAAGGAGGTATTGCCGTATGCAAGAAGTGCAATACTGACGTACGTTATAGTGGTGGAACGACCAATTTAAGTACCAATCTAACTCGACACCACAAGATGACAGGGTTGACAGCATGAGCAACTGGGTCATCCAATGGCACTACTTCGACCATGGTGAAAAGTGTCACAAAAACAATTTCGGAAATGTTTGCAGTTGCACCTACATCTTTGTATAAAGACACAAGAATTCGACATAAGGACATACACACTACCATAGATAGATTTATTGTAAAAGATCTGTAAGCTTTCAGTGTTGTTGCAAACGAAAGTTTCAAAGAAATGGTTAGGGTTTTGGATCCTCGATATGACTTACTGTCGCGCACGTATTTCTCCGAAACGGTGGTGCCGGACAATTATAAAGCTTGCATAGACATGATTAAAACAAGTCTCTTGAACGTACCTGTAGCTCTTGCCACAAATGGCTGGACGAGTAGAACCACCGAATCTTATGTGACTATTACTGCTTAGATCTTAAATGAGGACTGGGAGCTGCAGTCTTTCGCTCTGCAGACCAGGGAGCTTCCAGAGAGTCACACTGGCTTGAACATCGCTAAAGTATTAGTGGATGCTATTGAGGAATGGAGTCTCTGCAAGAATCCTCCCTTAGTGACGGACAATGCCGCTAATATGAACGTGGCTGCTTCTGAGTCCGGATGCAACCCTTATATAGGCTGTTATGCTCACACTCTAAACCTAGCAGTGCGCAAAGCCTTAAATATTAACGACGTGTCAAGAATTCTTGGTAGTTATTAGAAAGATTGTATCATTTTTTTTCACAGGAGCAATACAGCTGCTGTTGTACTTAAAGGCAAAACTAAACTGATCCAAGACGGAACTCCGCTGTAGACAAGATTGAAAGGTTCCTGGAATTGCAGCCTGCTGTTTATGCTGCTTTAGTTACTAAGGAAGTGAGAAGCAACGCCAGCGACATCAGTTCATTGTCAGAGGAAGATGTTACTCTTGCCGAGTACATCATGAATTGCCTGCTTCTGCTTCGAGAAATTTCGAAAAGTATGAGCTCAGCGAAGACACCCACGGTATCACTCATACTTCCATTCAGGAAAAAGCTGATGTCCGTTACCTTAGCTGCCCAGTAAAATTACTCAGATATTGTCAGACAAATGATAAAGGCTATTTTTGATGATTGGTCTACCAGGTGAATATACTAGAAATAACTATAATAACTTATACTTTTTAATCGATCGAAAAATTTTACTTCACATAAAGTTAAAGTCATAAACGGAATAAAAGTATGAAAATAGTAATACATGTACAACTTTATATAAAGTAATTCAATTAATTTCACTGTATTTGTCAAGCCACTTTAGCGATAGCAAGACATAGTCACCACTCCACAATGATGTTCGTTTGTATATCACAGAATGTTAAGTTTTTGTTTAAAAGTTTACACATCCATGCCTATTACCTTGACACGGTCGGCTTAACAAGTTGACATTTTACATTTGTCATGTTGAACGCTGCAAGAATTAACTCAATTAAGCATTTTTATCGAGCTATATTTTATTAGGTATAGGAAGAACCAGGAGTTTCTGCAGGAATGCACGCTATTAAATAATCAATTTAAGTCAGTGTGCTTGAATGAACAGGAAACGTTCGACCATGCAACCAACTAGCTTTGGAAGTATCTCGAATTAACCAAGCTGTCAGCATCAAATATGAGCCTGGGACGTCTTCTCAGCCACAGCTTCCTGTAGATCCATCCCTGCCAGAAATCGTTGATACTTTTTAGTTATTCTGTTTTGTTATTTTGTTGCTATATTTGCTGGTCCTTTGGGATTATTTACCCCAGTCACTTCATCTGAAAATGGAGTTTCAATTAGGGCACTGCTAGGGGGCGTGGTAGGCGTTGCAAGTTCCATCACCTTCCCTGAACAGATTTATTAAAACCGAATCCGCCATTTTTGTTTCTTTGCTTGTGTTCTGTACTTCCAAAAGGATTCCCTTTTTAACATTTGTGTTGATACTACATGTGCATAGTATTCTTGTGCAATTTCCCCCCGAATAAAACTTTTCAATGACGAATAAAGCCATACTTAATGTGAAACTTTATTAATTAAAGCTTTTATTACATTCCTACTTTTACGCAAGAAAATATGAATGAAAGCCTTGAAAGGGGATGGCCTACTGAAATTCATTTTATCTTATTTTTTTTCAGCAGATGAGGTTAAATCAGATGAACCAGTTCTCTCTGAGAGTAAGAGCCCTCCTCTGACTGGAAGATTTTGGGTGACGTTATATTTCTCAGGGGGGACAAGCCGACCGAATCCAGACTTGACAGAGTAAAGCATGAGGTTGACTTGTTCAGGAATGAATCCCTACTAATGTTGGATGAGGATCCTTTAAAATGGTGGAAAAATCAGCAGTACAAGTTTCCACTCCTTGCACAAGTAGCCAGGAAAAAGCTATGCATTCCTGCAACTTCCGTGCCCTCATTGAAAGTCTTTAGTACAGTAGGAGACATTATTACTGCACAGAGGGCTGCTTTGAGTTCAGACATTGTCGATATGTTAATTTTTCTCAAGAAAAATATGCAGTGACTTATTGAGCGTCTTGCTAAAAAATTAACAAAGATAGTTCAAGTGTGTTGAGACTTTTAAAACAGCTTCTGTGAAGTTTAAATTAAAACACAGACAGACTAGAATGGCAGTGTGATTTTTATTTGCTGATAATTTGACTGCTTTCCGGTGGTTTTGGACTTGTTTCATTTTTATGTTAATTTTATATGTTCATTTTGACTACCAATTGAAGTCTTACAAGGTAACATCACTTATAAATGTTGTATTTTTCAAGTAGTAAATGTTTTAGTGATTATTTCATTGTTTTCATTAAGTGTTATTGTATTGCAGGACATATTGCAATATGGGTCTGGTATATTGCAATATATCGCAACACGGTTCTGGGCGTATCGTTGCACACCTACTATTAATTGATTGTAGAGGGAGGCTACTTAACCTGCTATTCACTATACAGCATGCTTGACCAACAGATGTTTTGTTAGTTACACCTTATTTGAAACGAGTAGGTAACTTACTTCCACCTATTCGACCAATGACAGTCCATAAGTAACAATGAGATCAATTTCCTTCTGAATAAATGCTTTTACTGAAGAAAGAGAGATCTGAAGTTTGGCTAACTTGTGTTTGCAAACGTTGTCATATTGAAATTGTATTTTTATTGTGCAATCTTGTTCTTTGACTAAGCTGGTTGGGTGTCGGTATCGGTGTCATTATTCGGTGAGTAAATGAGTACTGTAGCGATTTTTTCCTGTATCTTAAGTCGGCCGTTTTGATAAGTATCCCCGTATTAAGAATGGGATGGTCCAGTTGGGAATAGACTCGTCGGGTAGCGTAATGGGTCACGTGGTACCTGGTGTATATAAAGGCCGAAGGTTAGTAAATTCGGGATTCTGATGCATATAGTCCTCAGAGCAAGAAGATTAGAGAGAAGCGAGAAAGCCAAGACAATTGTGAGGTAATTATTCTAATAAGTAGGCTAGGGATGAAGTGCCTGAAAAAGGCTTTCCACGACTCTAGCGATCTTAAAGGTGATAAAGTTAATAATTACTTTATCTTGTACGTATAGGTAAGCGCTATGGCTCGTGAAGATTTATCGGGTGCCGATACCAATCTCTGGAAAACCAGAGTACGAACAGCAAGGGGAAAGTTCGCTACCAAAGCTGTAAATATCGTTTATGCGCGCCCCCTTACACGTCACAGTAGCAAGTATAATAAAGTTACTCCCATTTTTACAGTATAAAAGTAGCATAATTGCCTTGCAATTTCCTCTTTTGTAGAAGTCCCTGGAGCAGGCAAATGGGACTGGCTCGCGGTACTTTTGTTGTCTGTTGATTTTTTTTTCAAAAACAAACATAACTCTCCAAAACGATAGCTTAATATTTAAAATGCCTTCATTTCCAATTGTCTCAATTTGTTTCTAATAGGAACGTAGGGTATGAAGTATTCTTCCCATAAACCGGTCATTACTCCAACAGAGGATGGATGTGATTTAAGTCGTTAGCATTTGGACATAGGTCATTTGAGATGTCAATGAAATGCCAATTCGTTGGGTGATTTCTGTTTCGCTAATATGCAAGAAAATGTTGTCAACTGGCAGTATACATCAGATTTTCAAGGTGTACAAAAAGCCTACCTTGTCTCGTTTAGTAATTGCTCTCTTGCCATTCTAAGTTAAAAATTTTTATATCGATGTGGAGCGCAGGAAATGGGGAAAAGTTGCACAGGATCATGGGTGGCAGGATTACATGACTAAATGTGGAAAAGAGGTATTGTTGCTTACATTTATCAAATCCAATAAAGTTTTCTCACTCATTCCCTAATGAATTTAATTAATGCTAAAACATTCTTATTTGGCAATATAATAAATGATATGTAAAATTTTGCATTCATCACTACCCTTTACAATTCCCAATTCCCAGATATACATTATGTAACTAATTATATTCTAATTGTACTGACCCAAGGTCTTACTGACTTTAAAACTCTCAACCGTCGTCTTTGTCTCAGCTCTGATTACACTTGCAGCACCGCATTACCTGGTACTAAAAACCTCTGGTCACACTTTATCAAAACAAAGACAGTCAGAAAATGTATATTGCATGGCTTGTAAAGTGGGAAACAAATGGTTTGTCTATGAGTACTTCCGTCCCAAAGGTTTCTGATAGAAAATAATTGCGGAAGAGACAACATATTTTAGGCGCCCCTTATGCATGACAAAATTGGCTACAGCAAATTATTTTCAAGTACATTGAGACCAGGCAGCATTCAGTTGTCAGTGAGAGGAAGAGAACAACCAATAAAATGTCACATTCTGACAAGCTCAAACTGGCACACTCCTGTCTTGTATATTAATGCTCATACATTCTAACCAGTAAGGATGTCATTTTAGTATACAGCCCGAAAACATGAATAAGCACACATTGAAATAAATTTAAATGTATGCAGAGGAACAGACTTTGATTACAATTAATAATTGATAGCAATATTACAATATAAACATAAATGTACAACATTTGTGGAAAAAGAGAAAATAAAAAGAAGAGAACAAATGTTATATCCTCTTTTATGACTATTAATTATTAACTGAACTCGGAAATATTGAAACAAAAACTGACTTAAGTCACAACTATTTTTTTTGTTACAATAATGCAGTAGATCTTAATAACTAAGAGTTATCCTACTGGCAAGCTGAATTGACATTTTCGCTTAAATAAAAAAGCAAACAAGCGCAAACATATTTTACTATTGATATAATATTTACCTCAAATTAGTACTATAAAGTTCGGTCATCATTGTATTGGACGATGTAACTTCCAAACTAACCACTAACCAGTGGGGCCTAAAACAGTTGCCACTTGACAAATAATGCGACCCCCCCATATATATATATATATATATATATATATATATATATATATATATATATATATATATATATATATATATATATATATATATATATAAACAAAAATTGATAACGGCGCAAATACAAAACAATTTCCCACCGTTTCGAGCTAAACTAGTTATTCGTCAGTGGAAGAAACAATTTACATGCACAAAACAAACACTGAACATAAAAGCCACGAATAATTTTTGACTCCTATATGTTTAAATTACGGGGAAATAAACAAACAAATGATAAACAACAGAAGAATGAAAGAAGACCAAAATCTTTGTAAAAAACTGTCTAAAACGGGTACACTACATATTTAAGTTATGCTACCATCATCCCAACAAAGTTGTGTAAAAGAATTCAAAGAAGTGTTTATCGTGCGAAGCACTCAGAGGACCAAAGTGTTTTTACCTAATTCCAGGCTGGGAACAAAGGACTGACACCATGTGCGCCGAAAAGTAAATCCCATCATCAAAATATGCCAAAGACATTATATCCTGGTAAAGTTATGCATGGAGGTGCAAAGGAAGTATGTCAAGAGCATGGTATAGCGGGATAATGGACAAGAGTTCAAATAATAATAATAATAATACCAATAATACATGTAAAGAGTTACGGAATATTTACTTGGGTAAATATTATCACAATTAATTGCGTACGTCTGATAAACTGATGCCTGACTGTAGTTTGGATAAGATTGCATTAGGAAGGTTAGACTTTTTCATTTAGGCCGAACTCCCCATGAGTTGTCTTTCAATTGAAGTATCTAGTATCGTTCCTTACGTGTGCGTTCTATATCGGTCCACCCCAGGTTAGAATTATTCGATAGCATTTCGAGGGACTCGAGTGAATGTCCAGTCGAGTTGTAGTGGTTGGGGAGTTTCGCGTTGATTTTGTTGAGAATGTTGTTATTGTGGTTATTCATTCGTTTTTTGAAATCAACGGTTTCTCCAACATTCTCAGTACCACAGATCTTGCATGTTAAAGATAGATTACATTCATGGTTGGACATTCTAACTTCTGATTGATAGTGTAGCTAACTCCTGTCGTCGAACTTCTTTAGGATTTGGTCTCGGGCATATGTTTGCAAATTAGGCAACGCTTGTTTTGCAGCAATATGTGACTGAATCTGTGGTCTTTTTTGAAGCTACCTTGGCACGTACCAGATGGTCCTTCAGATTTTTAGGTCTACGATACGCAACCATAGGAACTTCTTGAAATATGCCCTTCAGATGTTCGGAGGATTCAATCTGGTTCCGATGTTTCCGAACTATTTGCTGTATCTTTGGGGCGTCGGGGTGGAAAGCAACCACGAAGGGGACGTGTTTGTTGGTTTTTCTTGGTGTTATATTTCATGAAGGCTCCTTTATCGAGGAGTCTATTTTTGTTAACACCCTCCTCGACGTAGCTATTTCTATATCCTCTCCTTCTAAGGTGCCCCTTGAGCTCTCCGATTATCTTTTCAAAGGTAGCCGGATCAGAGCATATGCGGTTGGTTCGAACGCACATACCGTAAGTAAGATTTTTTATTACGTGCAGGGGGTGGCAGCTGGTTGAGAGGAGATACTGGTAAGAGTCAGTTGGTTTAGAATACAGGTCAGTTTCTATGTTTCCCTCCAGGAGGGTAGATTGAGTATCCAAAAAGATGTTGGACCTGTTTGATGTCTCTGACGTATATTTAATCGTAGGACGGAAGTTATTGGCGAATTCAAGAAATATTTGAAATTGTCGCCCGTTTCGATCCATTTTGATCAATGTCGTCAATAAATCTGCACCAGCTTAGAGGTCTATAGGGTGCCTTGTTGAGGAGCTTTTGCTCGAGTCTTCCCATAAAAATATTGGCATACGATGATGCCATTTTAGTGCCCATTGCAGTTCCAATCATTTGTAGGAAGTGCTGGCTGTTGAATACAAAATTGTTAAACTTAAGAACATGTGTTAAGAGTTTGACCAAATAGTATGTAGGTGTGGAAGGATCAAGTCGACCGTCCCATGCTTAATTGCAGGCTGTGATATCTTCCTCGTGTGGGATGTTGGTATATAAGCAACAGACGTCCATAGTTACGAGGAGAGTGTTATCTAGTTAGTTAGTTTTTGGACATATGAAGGCAGTTTTTCCACGAAAGGCCGAAGGTGATAATCAACAAATTCATTTTTTTTTCTCGGTGGGATGGTTGTTTCCGGAAACGATTGGTCTCCTCGGGTTCCCTTCTTTGATTATTTTAGGGAGTAGATACAATCTCCCTGGTTTGGTATTAACTGGTAGTAGGTAAGTCAGTGTTTTGTCATCAATGTGACATGCGGTATGCATGTCTTTTAATGTCTGATATACGATTTCAGCGTGTTTAGCTGTTGGTTCATGACTGAGTTTCTTATAAAATCTCTCGTCTGAAAGTTGTCGGTTCGCCTCAGCGATGTAGTAAGACGTATTCATGACTGCAAGGCAGAATATATATATATATATATATATATATATATATATATATATATATATATATATATATATATATATATTGGTTATTTGGATAATTTCTTTCTAATATTTAAGCAAGATACTACATATTTCATATCAAACGTACTCGGTGTCAGCAATTACTGAGAAAGGCTTTACTTGAATTGACTTCGCCGATTTGTACTAATTAAACTCGAAATCGGGACCCAGAGAACATTCTTTGTCTCCTTTATATCACCGTCCTTTGACACGTTTTACCTGATGAAGTCCCTTGTCATCACTTGACACAGGCACTGTGTTAAAGTCAATATCTTCATTGACCTGTTCGCCTAAACAGTCCTGAAGTGCTTTCGTCCTTGCAGAACGAAGCAACCATGAATTAACCACATTAAACTTGTAAACATCCGTAATTGTGGGCACAAATATACAGTCAGTGCTGGATTACCCAATAGACAGACTAAGCACGTGCTTAGGGCACCAGCAAAAGCAGGGTCACCAAAAAAATTAGAAATTACTGGGGTTTTTTAAATTACATATTGGGGGGGGGGGGAGCATAATCTTTTCAGTGCTTAGAGCCTCTAAAGGTCTTAATCCGGCCCTGTATACAGTACACACGGCCTCCCGGTGAAATTTTTAAACCGTTAACATTCGTATTTGCGGGGAATTTACATGAATCAGTTAAGACAGCTGAATGATGGAAGTCGGCTATATGCAAATCATACATTCGCATGCCGTTACTAAGCATGCATGTGGCATAATTTTAAAGCGTCAATGTGATCTGTGAATGGATAATGTTTATTTTCACTTCCTTTCTGATAGCCTGGGGCAACACTGAGTATTTCTGGACATACGCATAGATACCACGTACCACGCTATCAAAATTGTCTGGTTTAGGGCACATGGGCTCGTATCGTTGCTTACAATTTGCCTATAAATCATACATGTACTATATAATACCACAAGGGAGGACACTTCTCTCCCTACTCGCGCGACCTATTTAATAATCAACGCTGATATTTCAAGCCACACTTCGCGTAGCGTAATAAATTTGGTACCGATGTTTAGCTCAGGTATTCGACTTTGTATGCCTACACAAAGTTTGACTTACTATCATACCTTTAAGGAATGCCGGACCATTTTCCCACGCTACCGCTTGACATGGCCATGATCTCGCCCGCTTATGCAAGTGCAACGCGCTGAATGTAATACTGTCCTCTCATTGGCCAACCGATGCACCTATTTATAACTTATTCCGGAAATTTAAATCGTTAGATTATCGTGAAGAAGCAGACGAGAAAATGACAGAATCACACATTGTTTCATGGCAAGAATGATAAAAATACGAAGAAACTTCTTTTTTTGTAATGTATTAAACCAATAAAGAATGTAAACGTTTTCAAATACCTATTTATTCATATTGACATGTTTTAAATGACCGCATGTGTATGCTGATAATTAATTGTAACAGTCCTCAACAAAACTGATAAATACTTGTTGTGTCAAGAATATCTGTCAATAACAGTAAATTTCAAGAAACAAATCTGAAACATTTCTGAAAGATCTGTGCAACTTGCAAAATGTATACTTTTAAAATTAAGATTTAAAACATAAATTGTTACATGTATCATTGTATGGTAACATTACATCATGAAAATAATCTTACTGTCCTCTAAATACAGTGACATGCAATATGAATCAGTTTACTCCTTTCTATTATAAATTATGTGAAATTTTTCAGTATTTATTTGGAATTTTATGTTAATATATAAAAAATAAAATTAATTTCTTCATTAGATTGGCATACAAACCACACATGCTTTCATTCATTAGAGTTAGAGATTTTTTAAGCCTTGAAAAACAGGTGTTTCGCAGCATTTCCTTGCGCCTCGTGCTGCTAAACAGGGGACTCCCTGGTCTGCACCTAATAACATAATCTCGCACAAAGAGTCCATAAGCTATTGTGTCAGTAGGAAATTAAATACAGGATATCAAAATAAAAGTAAATATTTTCTTGTCAGCTATAGTACATAGATTGAAATTTATGAAATGTATAATTGAAAAAATTAAATCCATTTACAAGCCAATAAATGCATCTCAAAACATTTAGTACTCTATTTTGTATTCCCCCCACCAGTAGACTGGTTCTCTGGCTGTAAAATAATTAGTGGTCTGATACCTAAATGCTGAAATAGATACTGATGTGTAGGTCTTCAATGTATCATTAATTAATTACATAACAAAATTGAAAGGTTGTATTTTACAGATTTGTAAGATTGTAATTATTGTCACCAAAGGTAGGGTGCTTAATTTGGTTGAGACATTGGATTTAGCATTTCCTATAGGTATTCCAACTTGACCAGGCAGTGTCATAAGTGTGTTCCTGTTAAATACATGTTCTGAAATCGTAGGATTGTAAGCATCATTATATATATATATATATATATATATATATATATATATATATATATATATATATATATATATATATATGTGTGTGTGTGTGTGTGTGTGTGTGTGTGTGTGTGTGTGTGAACATTCTAGGATATATTATTAATACATTTGTCCCAGATTATTTAACCTCGCGGTAAATTGCTCACTTAGTACCCAAGAATGCCAAAGTTTGATCCCCACTGAGGCGTTTGATGAGGGTCATCTACTCATGGTCACAACTCCCTCTATCTTTCTTTTGAGCGGTTCTAGGGCAATTCGGAGGCGGACAATTCGAAGTGGACCATTCGGAGAATTCTGAGACAGACAATTCAGAGACGGACAATTCGGAGACAGACAATTCGGAGATCGTGAGGAATGAATTCAGAGATGGAAAAGTCGAAGCACATTAATTAAAAATAACAACGAATTAAGAAGACTCACATATAAAACACGCTTTAATGAATTGATTTTATTTTAGAAACGTCTCTGGGTAAAGCATATGAACTACTGACAACTCGAAGACAGATGGATCTTGCGGATATATAAAAGTAAATTGTTTCATTGAGCCTGTGTTAAGTGTTAATAATACCCAGTAACGGCCAATGGTTTCGGAAAAAACTATAACTTATGAAAATAGCTATTGCGTGTACATAAAAGAATGGTCTTATTTAGTAATTGTTAAGAAGGCGCGTAATTATATCGGTATGTAACAGTCTGTTTTTGACTGTGTTGCTGCATTTCAAATAGTCTTTTCAAGTGCTCGCTGAAAGAATGCGGCTGAACATCAAAAGGATTATGTCTTATTGAGTAGACGTTAAGACATCGCCTATGGGTTATGTTGGTATTAGGCCTACATGGCAATTACTATTATTCAGTGATAGAATCTGGATTAGGAAAAGGTTTAAAAAATCCATAGTGGTAACCGTTAAACATACACATACACACACACAGTCATATGTTTTTGTGTAACTGAACCCATAGACGTTTCTAAAAAAAAAAAATCATTTAATCGTGTTTTTATTCTGTCTCCTAATTGTTCCCTCTCTAATTATCCATTATCCGAAATGTCCGTCTCCGAAATGTATGTCTCCCAATTGTCCCTTCTCAGAATTGTCCATTATCCGAAATGTCTGTCTCCGAATTGTCCCCTCTCCGAAATGTCCGCTCCTAATTGTCCGCTCCAAAGTATCCGCCTGCGAATTGTCCAGATACCGTTTTGTGCTGGCCAAACTTACACATCTAATGCAAATCTGTATTTACCTAAATTGATTATATCTGCAACCACCTACATAAATCATAATCAGTGTATGTTTATACATACCTATGAATCTGCATCCAAATTTCCCCCTCTCTCTCTCTCTCATATATATATATATATATATATATATATATATATATATATATATATATATATATATATGTATATATATCAGAGTTCGCTTTTGCTTTTTACATAGTGTGTTGTGGATATCCTGGTGTAAAATTTTGGGTTCCTGATGCGAAAATCAGATTAACAAAAAGTTCATTACTTGTCATGAACTGAAGATGAAATTATTGATTGCAACAAGTGTTGTCCATTCCAAGTTTCTTTAAACAGGAGGGTGCATGAAAAAATTGTACTGTTTGTTGATTATTACCTATGTGTCTAAACAAAGAAAAATGTTATTGTCACTGGGCATAATATCATTCATTTGAATGATATATCAAAGAAAAACTATGTGGGATCACGACTATTTATTGAGAGCCCACATGATGCACAACCTTTCAAATTTGGGGATTCCAGAAATAGTACTGTCTAAGAATCTAGACTGCTTAGGTAGCTGTCTCTGTCTCTGTGTCTCTGTCTCTCAATACAAGATATACATGTATATATTTAAATAGAAGTGTATATATATATATATATATATATATATATATATATATATATATATATATGTATATATATATGTGTGTGTGTGTGTGTGTGTGTGTGTGGTTTTTTTTCAGTTGTTACACCTATACATCCAAGTGTTGGAAATGAAAAAGGATAGAATAGAAAGAACAGCAGAAATAAAAGTTTAAAAGTGAGGGAACATTTTTTTGTTCTATGTTTTATCCTTTCTTCTTTTTTTCACGTGTGGTCCATTGCTATTAATAATATTAAAATTAATTTCCGTTTGTCTGTGTACTTGTGACAGAACATAGTTATGGGGAATAAGCCTATGATTCTTCTCATACTGGTAATCAGTTGTCCTCTGTCATGGTACGCATCATTCGACACAAGCTTCAGTTGAAAGAAATCACAGGAGACAATGATTTGAATGCCACCAAATGGGAATTTTTTCCCTCCTCTATTGTTCGGAAAACCTTCTCTATTTGCAGAAATAATTTCAGAGGTAACATGGAAATTTCATCAATAAAAAGAGTATCAACATTCCCAATTCTTCTTTTAATATCTATCATATCATCATCATTGTTGATCTTATCTATTAAATAATCATTGGGGAAACGACCATCCTGAATGCCGGAAAACTTAGGTATAGTCCATGTAACTGAGAGGCAGCGATCTCTGTGCTGGCTGTCAAGTAAACCGTTTTCCCCATTTCTTTCAGTCTTTTGCTTTAATTGTTTACTAAGAAGCTTTTACTAGTACCAGCCTGCACTAATATCATTATATTATGGCCTGAAATTGGTGCTATCATGGCCATGTCAAGTGGTAGTGTGGGGAAAATGGTCTGGCATTCCTTAAAGGTATGATAGTAAGTCAAACTTTGTGTAGGCATACAAAGTCGAATACCTGAGCTTGTGTTTTAGGTACAATTTGCCAAGCCGGAATACAGTCACACGTGCAGTTGAAGAAGAAACAGAAATTGAAAGGAGAGGTCACGGAAGACATTAAGGCCTGCCATGATATTCCAATTACTCATGCTGCCTGGACCAGTTGTAATCCTGGAAGCTACAGTACTGTAAACAGCTCACTTTATCAATTCGGATTGGGAGATAAGAAGCGAAGTATTTGATACTAAAAAACTGGAAGGTAACCATACTGGGTAGAACATTACAAACACAAAGTGAATAGTTACTACCCCCACCCACAGCTGTTACTGCCAATGAGAAATAAAGTATTTGGCATATTACAATGTATACGGTTTGGCTGCTATAGACATCGGATCAATCTCGTAGTGAAGAATGCCCTAGCAGAGTCTGAGATTGCCAGCATTGCCGGAAAAGGAATGAAGCTAGTGACATTTTTCCATCAGTCCTCCAGTATTAATGAACATCTTATGTCCAAGCAGAAGTCGTTGCTGCAGAGAGTTTGTTGGCAATAAGCTCATCATTGATGTCCCAAAAAGATGGAACAGTACTCTTGCAATGCAAAGCATTGCATTCTCGTCTCACAGAGCAGACACCTGCAATCCTATATTTAGCTAACGATATAGCAGTTAATAAGAATAAATTGCCAACTATTAAGAACACTGCATATAACTTTGAGGAAAAAGGAATAGTAGAGAAATTTTTGAAATTCTCATTCCTTTTGAGGAAGCTACCACAATTGTTTGTACAGACAAATCCCAACCATGCACAAGATTTTGGCCATCTTGGTCAAAATATATAAGTATATACAGGATCAAGATGGAGAGTCTGCACTGATAAAGAAAAATAAAGAAGCGAATGAGGGAGGAAGTGCAGAATAGAACAGACATTGAAGAGGATGGCGAGGTCACTCTGATGGCCTGTGCTTTAAATCCTGTCACCAAAGAAATGGACTTTCTTCCTGAAAGTAAGAGGGAACAAGCTCGTATATTGTTGCTGCAGAAGCTGATGAGTGTATGGACCTAATGTAGTAGTTAATAATAATTTATAAATAATCTTTTTCAAAAATTTACTGTACAAATGATTTTTTTTCTTATTTCTCATATATAGTTTTATATAGTGCCGTCCACTTCCAGATCAGCAGTTACACTTTAAACCGTGTTATTATTAGCGCGTAGTCCGGAATTGACTCTTAGCAGTCGTTCGCAACAAAGAATGGCTTTATTATCATGATTGGAATAAAATAAAAATCTGTGTGTATAGTCTCATATATTCGATGTAATATATCCCGTTTTGTAACATATTAAAGATTAATCCTGTATTTAAGTAATTCTTGCACGTGAGCAATTTGGGGTTTGGGGTTTTGCTAAAGAGTTAAAAGTCCAAGTTTGTGAGTTTAGAATGGTGTAAAGGTGTTAAGTCGTCCACAATCAATTTAGACAATTCGATTTTGAGAAGTAAATGAAAATCAGGTTGATTTTTTAGAATAAAATTAATAATTATTTACAGCTAAATATGTATATTTTCTCCTGCATATTCAGGCAAAATTTAAGTGTCCATTTAGAAGTTCAAGGTATTTTTCAAGTCGCCGACGGGAACCATCGGGAAACAGACGGAAAATAAATGTTGCATAAAAAGTGTCCGACAGGAAGAAAATGCAGGTTTTGCTGTGTTTAATCTACTGGAATATATCATATTTTTAAAACTCTGATGCGATTATAGAATGTGCTGCACAAAATATCTTAGATCAGTTTGCTGACAGGAAAATTCATTTGTCTGTCAGTGACGGAGGCATAATAGCAGCCGCCATTTTTCCCAATAGCATACCGATCTAAGATATTTTGTCAAGTACGTTTCTTGAATCGTATCAGATGTAAAAAAAATGTGATAAATTCCAGTAGATTAGATCCTGTCGAACTTAAAATTATCTTCCTGTCCGCCACTTTTGAAATATTTATTTTCCGTCTGCTCCCCGGCGGTTCCCGTCGATGACTACGAATACCCGAAGTTCAGATGCTCTATGTCATTTCTGGGAGCTCTGGCACTGAAAATTGGAAGTTTTATTTAACGTTTGATAATTTCAACATGCTAATGTAAATGTGTAAATTTCAATCAAAGTAGATATGTATCAGTGGAAAATAGAAGTTTTTTTGCATAATAAACCTACGGACCACTCCCCTCCGCAACTGTAAGCCGCTTCTTCCAAAACAAATGTGTGTGCGTGTGTGTGTGTGTGTGTGTGGGGGGGGGGGTAAATTAGTCGTAGATTGATCATTTTTACTCAGATTGGAGACATACCAATGTAAACGATATTTTTTTCTGCAAAAATAGGGTCACGGTCACAGCCTATCATATTCCTTAATAAAGAGAGTATGGCATCTTTAGGGTATTGAATGCAAGAGAATTGTGCATACAATTAGTTTGTCATGGTGGACGAGGTTGTCATAACCTAACAATTTACAGAACGGCCTGTATCGATCAGCAGCGCTGTTTTCTTATCAAGTCACCATGCTCTGCCGTATTGTTCGTCACGTGAGCGAAAATGCCTTCGCCGTTCACCAGACCGTCGTTACATAGAGAAGATGTCGGGGTAACCCATTATTAGAGCGACGGTTACATTGATACATAGCAGACGTACTGGGTCTTCTTAGTTGTCCAGATAAAGAATAATATTATTTTAGTTGTTGATTTTGGGAGTACTGCAATTTAGAGCATATTTCTGTATTTTACAATCTCTGGAATTGTACTTAGTGAACTATTCCTTAGGGCAGTTTTTACACATATTTAGGTCCTTATCAGGTGTTTGGGGAAGGTTAAAGTATTGATCTATTGAAATCAAGTGAACTGTGAAATCCCCCTACGAAAGATGACAGACTGTTGCGTGTAATATCGGCAAACTACTGAGCTACAAATAGAGTTAAGTGTACGTGATATAACTAATAAATAAACAAAACACTTACTGAAGATTGGTCTTACATCCAAATCTATTCTATCTAAAATAATTTATTTAATACAATTTCAGTTTTATCTCAAATACAAAACAGCAATTTTTCTTTTTTCTTTTGCTGGTCCAATTGGAAGTGAGCACCACTGATGGTATCACACCACTACAATGTCATTGTAAAGGGTTTGGTGATGTTTTCAGTGGACAATATGGGTCATATGAACTATTAATCAGGTGCACAGCTTTTAAATATTTTCTTGAAGCATGAAAAACAATCTATATATATATATATATATATATATATATATATATATATATATATATATATCTTTTTACATTGAGACTGCCATTAAGAGAGTCAGCTTGATACAGTCGGAAGGAAACAACAGGACTTTGGTACATTGGGAAAATTTGAAAATAAAGAGATCTAAATGGGACTGAGATCGCTCACCTGGATGACGTTGACTTAAAAGCCAATAAATCTGGGTTAGTAGCATGCTTTCTGACAGTTAAAGCTTTTATACTTTTTTTTGTATTTTCAGCCCAATTGGACGGAGGAGCTGCATCATTTTGCGCAGATTTGAAAGGTCTTATGTCAGTATGCTTTCCGAGGAAATCATTTATTGCTGTTTCCACTCTTGAAAACAATGGTCGTATTGAATAGTAAATGAGCATTAAATGTGCCAAATCAAAAAGATTTCATGTTTTTATGCTTTCTGCAAAATTTGGTTAAATTATGTTGAGCAGTTTATAGAAGTCATTTTAAGTTTAAGTTTTTATTTTTAGTTATGCGGCCTGATTTGATGGCAGGTTCAACCCAATTGTATCAACTTGAATGGTCCTCTTGTCACGATTATTTCTGCCAAATTCGGTGAAATTATATTGAGCAGTTTTTGAGAAGTTGTTGTTTAAATTTGTTTTCTATTTCTAGTAACAACATCCCTGTTTGATAGGAGATCAGCATCATTTGTACAGATTTGAAAGGCTTTCCTGTAAGAAAGCTTCTGTCAAATTTGGTCAAATTATGTTCAACGGTTTTAGAGAAGTCACTTAAAAGATTTATTCAATTTGTAGTAACGGCAGCCATATTGGGTCCCAGATAGGTATCATTTGTACATATTTAAAAGGCCTTTATGTCTGGATGCTTTTTGCCAAATTCTGCCAAATTTCGTCAAGTGGTTTTTGAGATGTCGTTTAAAGTTTTATTATATTTTTAAAAATGGTGGCATAATTGATGGCGAATCATCGTTTTTTTTTTTGTTTTGTTTTTTTGGGAAATACTTGAAAGGCCTTAAAACCAGAATGCTTATGTCAAATCTGGTCAAATTCTGTTCAGGAGTTTTAGAGAAAACATCCTGAAGTTTTTCTGTTTTTAGCAACCGATGGTTCTATTTGATGGCGAATCGGCATTATTTATCAAGCAATGAATTACCTTTATGCCAACATAATTTCTGTCAGATTTGGTCAAATTCTCCAAGAAGATATTTGAGAAGCATTCATTTAAGGCTTTTCTATTTATAAAAACGGCGGCCATATTTGATGATGGATCAGTATAATTTGTTCAAAGACTTGAAAGGCCTTTATGCCAGAATACTTTTTGTCAAGTATGGTTAAATTCTGTTCAGCCTTTTTGAGAAGAAGTTGTTTGAAGGTTTTCTTTCTTTTAGTAATAGTCACCATATTTGACGGCGGATCGGTACCATTTGTATAAGGTTCTTGACAAGTTTGGTTGAAACTGATCCAGTGATTTTGAGAAAAGGTTGAAAAATAGAAACTGTTGAGGAACGACAGGCGCTGAATGCTGGACAAAGCACGCCGGATGCAGGACCATACCATCACTTGACCATATGGCCAGGTGAACTAAACATTACTCCATAATAAAGTGACAAACTGCTCAAAAGAAAAACTATGATTACAGTATAGAGAATTTGTGAATTTCCAATAAGTAAGCATGACAGTCTTGGCTCTGGTGATTCATTAATTTTATTATCACCAGAACAATGCAGGATCAAGTTGCAAGTTTTCTGTCAACTTTGCTACAGTAACCACCTGCATTTAGAGACCACCTGTTCAAAAATGTAAAGTTTAATAGGTCCGGTTTATATATAAATCATTGTATATTTAGCTGCATAATACACACTCACATACAACCTATTCACCAAAAAAAACCCCACTTTTAGCCAATCTCTTGGTGATCTTTATTACACAGGTTAAACTGTATTAAGAGGTTTACAACTAAGGTCCTTTGCTATAATGAACATAATTTGGGTTGACATTAATTGTTTGTTTTAGTGAGGCGTTGGATGTTTGTTTTATAAAAACAATAATAACTATAAAAGCAATGTTTAGTATGCTAAGGGAAAGCTATATTGGGTACAACCACAACCAGATGCTTTCTCTCTCTCTCTCTCTCTCTCTCTCTCTCTTTGAGGAAAACATAGGCTTGAAACTTTCATGTACTATTTAGATTCCCCAGTTACAGTATAAGGCTATCCTATTTGATATCAAATGGTAAACTTATAATATGGTGCATTTTTATATTATGATGCATTTTATGCCATGGGGCATAAAACGCATCATAGAATATCCGACTGGGGACGGGGGGAATAAAAATGATTCCTTGCTGGTATGGTGTAAAATACTGTCATATATGATCACATCATCTCTTGAACAAAACTACAAAAGGGATATGTACATGCATTCCACACAAAGAGAGTTTCAAGTGTTGAAAATTGCCACAGTGCTTGAGAATAAGCTTTCTTTTAACAGCCTCTTTATGATGAAACACAACAACAACAGAATAATAATTACAAAAGCAAGATCTAATCTCATTTAGATATGATCTCATTTACGTGGTAACTAATCTACCACTGAGGAAACTGTCCAACTCTTCTCGTGTAGAATTATTTCTTGCCCGCTTTTGAAAGATGTCAAGACTGCCCGAATATAAACGAAAATATGCTATAGGAATGATGCACGCTGGCATGAACGTTACTAGCGTTAGATTTGCTTGCGAGTGGATTGCGACTTTCTTGCAAATTAATTCATTTTCAATTTAATTCTTGATTTTAACGACAGTCTGAATCAATACCATAGTTATGTAATTTTGTTGTTATATTTTTGTTGTTTTTATTGTTTACTACCGGTTGCTATTTTAATCAAGTGTTGGCTTTTATTGGCTGAGTACACTACTACTAGTGGTAGCAGTTGTAGGAGTAGTTGTAGTAGTAGTAGCATTAGTTGATGTTGTTGTTTCTCATGAAATATGAGTTATTGATTTAATTGATGTTATCTTTAATGTTGTACATGTTGTCATTGTTCTTCTTTTATCAGCAAAGCAAGGAGTCTAATAAAGCCAAAGTAAACTTCCATATATAGCAGTAGTAGTAATAATAACAATTATAATTGAATCAGTATGACTAGTTATTGTTGTTATTACTTTACAAGAAATATGAGAAGTTGATATAAACGCAAATTTAGTAGTAGAAGTATTTGTGGTAATCTTTTTCTTGTTGTTTTTATTAATATTGGAGATGTTGCTGCTGTTCTTGTTTTATTACTGTATTAAAGAGTCTAAGAAAGTCAAAGTATACTACCTTAAGTTTGATTTTTTTCTCTCTCTCCATCTCTCGCCATATGTCTCTATTATATGTGTTCAGCAAGTAATATTGATCTTATGAAGTTACAGTTATCCAAAGAAATCCATTTATTTTTCCTCTCACACATATTTGCAACTTTTGAATAATAAAACAATCACAGGAAGATTTAACATTCGCGTTGAACAAAACTTTCCCTACCTTATTACACTGGCAGGGCATTCATGATCAGTACCTGTTAACCCTAACTGTGTATTCACTGTGTATGCCTTTGCCCCTCTCATCAGCAGACGATCAGGAGAACGAATTCAAATCTGTTGACCAAAGAAATGCGTCACATAGCTGACTAAGTTGCTCCGATTCATATCTGTAAATTATAGAAGTGGAACCAGACGTCAAAAGGCACTTTTTCTTTGATAAAATTACCATTTCGACCAATAGGGTTGAATGAAGATAAAAAAAATTATTTTGTAAGAGACATAATAAATTGCAATTTATTGATAAAGATTGTCAAGAAAAGCAATAAATGGCACCAGGAATGGAAAATTCCGTGTCGAAATATGGATATCGGACTACTATGTCATGGATGAGTCTTAACATTGTCCTATATCATTATCGTATTCCATTTGTAACTGATCCAAGTACCTTTAAGTATATTGTGGGTTGTATTCAGAGATCTTCAGTAATACATACCAGCAAGGTTGTTTTGCAGAATTAAATGAGCCATAAAATTTATAGGAATCAGTCAAATCATTCGTTTTAATCTAACACCAATTGGTCATTTGGCGTGAGAGAGATTTGAAAACATTGCAATCATAACAAATTGAGGAATAATTTGAGAACCAAATATATGTTATTACCGTAGAACAAGAGAAATCTCAACGTTTTTTTTTCAGCTGAATGCAAACACTTCTGTGTAAGAAGGAATTATGTTATAATTTTCCTCTACCGGAAAGTTAACATGAATTTGTCTCTTTGAATTTACGTGCCTGTGAAGTTTCTGAATCGGGATTTGTAAATACACATCTTTCTGTCGCAGAAATTTAACGTTATGATATTGCGTTCAAATCAAATTCACTAGAGGATCTGCCCATTATACAATCATCAAAGCAAACACAAGATTTTACAATTAACATATAGATTACTGAATCCCAAAAAAACCCAAAAAACATTTCGGATACATTCATGAGCGAAACCTGGATCTGTCCTTTGTTAACTAAAACATACATAATTAGTCTATTTTGTGTTTGTCATTTTTCTTCTTGTGGGTTTTGTTTCTGCCATGTTGAAAATATAATAACCTAAGATAACCAATATCTGTCTTTTAATCAGTGAAATAAAGTTGCTTCCTTTCGTATAGTGTAAAATACTGACATAAATGATAACGTCATCTCTTTATGAATTAAAGCGCAAAATGATTTATGTACACGCATTCTACACAAAAGAGAGTTTCAAGTGTTGAAAAAACAAAGCATTCGTTTTACAGCCTCATTATCATAAGAAGAAGAAGCAGAAGCAGAAAAAATATATAAAACAACAGGAAAATAATTACAAAAGCAAGATCTTATCTCATTTAGATGTAATCTGATCTCATTTGCGTGGTAACTATTCTTCCACTGAGGAAACTGTCTGGCTCTTTGCATGGAGTATAGCATGACCAACATCACCTGTCGGTTTAACCTTTCAACAGAATAACTATCAGGGTCTAGTTTATTTTAGAGACCCCGCTGTACCTCAGTGATCAAGGCATTAGACTCACGATCAGAAGGATGCGGGTTCGATTCCTACCTTCGGATCAGCTCGAATAGAACTTGGCTCCCATTTTCTAGGTATGATATAGCCAATAATGTGTTGAAAGTGCCGTAAAAAGTAACCAACCGACCAGCCAACCAACCAACCAACCAGCCAACCATCTTGATGCTCAGAGCAAATTTCATTATCATAGATAATGGATTGAGACAGTTTTAAAAGAATTATATGTGAGCAAAATTATTTGTAAAGTTAGGCGAATAAAGGGACAATGTTATGAATGACATAGACTGCGTAGGTCTTTACGTATATGTTAATACTACTAGTACTATTACTACGGCTTTTAATAATAATAATAATCATCATCATCATCACTTTTAAACGGAAGAGTTCATTATAACCAAGTGCTATATTGTCCATGATATAGCACTGGTTTAATGCCATTGTTACTCACATAAAGGAATTTGTAATACCGGTAGCAAGTTTTATATCATTAGAGACAAATGTGGCAAATTCTATTAATCCATGACTACTTCTTCTTGTACAATACATATCTATCATTAATCAGTATTTGTGAGGACACATCCTCTGTCGCAGACATGTAACGCCATTACATTGCGTTATTTAGAAAAATGGAAAAAGTCTCTTAATTCTACATGAATGACTATTGATGAAGGATGAAAATAGGTTTTACATGTGCGTACGTTCCGCTTAATAGTTGTCCATGTGATTGTAGTTATTATGATCATTAGCAGCAACATCACCTATCGGAAACAATATCTTGAATATTTTTTTTTTAAATTGTAGGTCGACTTAATGCTGTCTGCCATCCTCGTATGTTGACATGAATGCTTTTGAGCTGTCACGAAATCGAGCGTATAGCGTAAAAGCTGCGTGCTTTTTTTTCCTAATGTTTTCCAATGCACGTTGACAAGAGAAGAATTCTTCTATTCAAAACGTTATAAACAAAAGAAATTCCTTGTTTGCTTTGAAAAATGGCAAGACCGAATAAAATCGGAGCGTGCTATGGGAATGGTGCTTACTGGCTTGAACGATACCTGCGGCCAGTTTAACATTCATTTGCTCGATAGTGGAATGCGACCTTCTTACAAATGAATTCTCTTTTAGTTTAATTCTTGATTTCAAACACAGTCTAAATGAATATAATTCATGTATATTTGTTGCTATATTTCTCTTTTTTCTAATTTACCACCGAATATTATTGTTAATCAAGGGTAATATTTTATTTATTGAGATGAGAAGTAGTAGTAGCAGTTATTGTAGTAGTAGTTGTTGTTATTATTTGGAAATAAATTTGAGCAGTTGATATAAAGGTAAAGTTAGTAATAGAAGGATTCGTTCAGTATTTTCCCTGATGTTTTCATTAATGTTGTAGATATTTGTCATTTTTCTTATTTCATCACCATTCCAAGGAGTATACAAGAATCAAAGCAACCTTTAGCATATAGCAGTATTAGCTGTTGTTGATTTATAAGAAATATGAATTGATACAATCGTAAATTTAGTCGAAGTATTCGTTGCAATATTTTTCTTCTTGTTTTCATTAATGGTGCAGATGTTGTCATTGTTCTTGTTTTATCACTATAGAAAAGAGTATAAGAAAGTCAAAATATACTTCCATCTGTTTGATTTCTCTCTCCCAACCCCTCCCCCCTCTCTCTCTCCTATATTTGATTAGCTATGATCAACAAGCAATACTTATGGTATCAAGCCACAGTTATCCAATGAAATTCTCCTCTCTGTCTCTCTCTCTCTCTCTCTTTGACATCAGTTACAACTCTTGAATAATAAACCAATCATAGGAAGTTTGAACATTCGTTTTAATCTACCACCAATTAATCCTTTGGCGTGAAAGAGTTTTGGAAGCAATGCAACTATGAAAAAATTCAAGAATAATTTTAAAAGCAAGTATTTGTCTTTATTATTCTTGTAGAAGTAGATAAATCTCAACGTTTTTTACTAATTGCAGACTGGTCTGTGCAAGAAGAAATTGTGTAAATTTTCCTGTACTGGAACGGTTAACACGAATTTTTCACTGTGATTATACGTGTTTATACAGTTTCTGGATCAGGATTTGCGAATACACATCTTCCTGTTGCAAACATGTAACGTCATGAGATTGCGTACATAAGAAGAATTGAAAACGTTTCTTATTTATTCAGGAAAGACTATTGATGAAGGACTAAACTAGAGTCACAAACATATATGTACGTTAAGTTCCGTATAAAAGTTGTCAATGCGATTGTAGCTGACATGATCATGATCATCATAATGAGCAGTAGCAGCAGCAGGAATAATCGCAAAGATATCCTAAATGTTTTAAAGAATTGTTTGTGTAAGTCGCCTGTAGGTGTTTTAAGAGTAGTATTGATAGTAGTACCAATATTTATAACAATAGCACCAGCAGTAGTGAATATAATCTGGCAATAAAAGAAAGTTTGCACATTTTTAAGTTGCAATTACTAAAGCACTTTCGAAACGATCTTTGTAAGGCATATTACAACTGATTGCTGTCTGGCATCCTAGTGTCTTGGCATGAATACTTTTGAGCTGCGACGAATTCGAACGTATATACTGCGACTAAGTGCTTTTTCTCACTTTTGCCAAACGCACGATATGCGCGTTGATGTGAGAAGTGTTTCTCGATTGAAAACGTTAAAAAATTAAATAAATTCCTTGTTCACTTTGGCAGATGGCAAGACTGTCTGAATATAAACTGAACCTTGCTATAGGAATGGTGCAAGCTAGCATGAACTGATTATGTAAGCCATGTAAATGCTATAAGTTAGGGGAAGTTTTAGTTCTACACGAATGTTAAAGTTTCCTCTGATTGATTTATTATGGAAGAGTTGTAATTGGTGTCAGAGTAAACAAATGTTTTTTCTTGGATAACTGTAACTTCATACCATCATTATTGCTTGCTGACCACACATAGCAGAGAGAAACACAGAGACATAGAGTGAGAGCAAGAGAGTGGGAGAGAGAGAAATCAAACATATGGAAGGATACTTTAACTTTCTTATACTCCTTTATATTGTATCCTTGTGGCTTGCATAATCAGTGTAATTTAACACCAACATGTATGTCATTGCTGTCTCTCTATAGACAATCCAGAGGAATTAACTCAGCTCTGTTTACGAAAGAAATATGTCACATAATTGACTAAATTGCATCCATACACATCTGTAAATTGTATGCAATCGGAACCAGCCGTCAAAAGTGGGTATTTTCTTTGATAAAATTACCATTTTGACAATAAGGTTGAATGAGAATGAAGATATATTTTGTTAGCGACATAACGAATTATAATTTATTAATAGGAACTGCAATAAAATGTGATCAATGGCATCAGGAATGGAAAAGTCCGTATTGAAATGGGGATCTCGTAGTACGGTCTAAAGTATTAATCTTAACATTATCTTACATCGTCATTGAATTCCTTGTATAACTGATCTTGGGGTTTTTTTTGTTGCTTTGTGATCTATGTTCAGATAGCTTCAGTAATACACACCAGTAAGATTGTTTTGCTCTCAATGAAACCGTTAGTTTTAATCTTAAAACACCAATTAATTCGTTAGCGTTAAAGAGATTCGGGAACACTGCAATAATAAAATAACTGAGAAATAAACTGAGAATCAAACATCTGTTATTACCGTATAACAATGTAATCTCAAAGGTTCTTTTTAGACTAAATGCAGACTGTTCTGTGTAAGAAGGAGTTATGTCAATATGTTCCTGTATGGAGAAAGTCAATATGAATTCTTTACTCTGATGATACCTGTCTACGATGTTGCTAAGTCAGAATTTGTGAAAACACATCTTTTTGTCACAGAAATATAACGTCATGAAATTGCGTTCGTAGGTAGAATCGGAAACTTTTCTTATTGTTTAAAGGATGAAAATAAATTCACAAACTAACATACAATACAACATACAACAATAGTTGTCGACGCGGATGTAGTTGACAAGATCAGCAACAGCAGCAGCATATTTTTTTTGCCAGAAAAAAAGTCTTAAATATTTTAAAGAATTGTTTGTAGGTCACTTGTAGGTGTATTAGGAGTATTTTATTGATATTAGTACCAGTGATTATAGCAATAGGAGCCGCAGCAGTAAAATTATACTTAGAGCAAAAGAGAAAGTTTACACATTTATAAGTTGTCATAACTAAAGCACTTTCGAAACGATCTTTGTAAGTCATATTACAACTAAAAGCTGTCTGCCACCCTCGTGTGTTGTCTTGAATACTTTTGACCTGTCACGAATTCGAATGTATATACTGCGACTAAGTGCTTTAATCTCACGGTTTCCACGTTGACGGAAGAAGTGTTTTTCTACTGAAAACGTGAAAACCAATTTCCTTGTTCGTTTTAAAAGATGACAAGACTGTCCGAATATAAACACAACCGCGCTAACGCGAGTGGATTACAACTTTCTTACAACTTTCTTACAAATGAATTCCTTTTGAATTGGATTGTTGATTTCAATATGGGTTTAAATCATCAGGCTGGTAGATGAGATCAATAATGAGCGAGATCCATGCATACGGTGATCTTGCATCTCATTGGCTGAACTTGTTACCATCCCGGAGGCCACATGTTTGATCTGATTTTGAGGAAGACTTGGTTATAGGCTTATGTGATAAAGGTTTTACATGAATAAACAAAATGAGCGAGATCCATACATATTAATGGCACGATCTTGCATCTTATCGGCTAAACTTGTTACCACTCTAGAGAGCGTATTTTTAATCTTATTTTGGGTAAAGTAGGTGAATAAGACATAAATCATGAAGATATCCAGTGAGTTTTAGTATGAGAAAGATCTCCAGATATTTATAAAGTTCAGCGCAGTAAGTAATAGTTCTCAGATTGTATGCAAAGCAGTCGGTTTTTTTCTTTAAACAACCGGTCTTTTCTCTAATGAAAAACAAAGGAAGTAACTCAGGATAATGTTTATTGAGAATCACAGGTGTGTTTGCATAGAGTTCTTCCCCTTGCAAAAATTATGCAAACCAAATATTTAGAATACAAGATCCGTAAATTTCAATAGAACAATCTATAACAATTAGCAAAGTAATACACCTAAGGGATTAAAATATATAATTTGTAATTTATAACTGAAAAAAAAGTTTAAATAGAAATATTGTTAGAGAAAATATACAATTGCGGGCCAGCATAAACTATGTTTAGTGTTGTAATTATGGATCAGAATTTCTTTACACGAAATTAATTTATTTTTAAAGTAATTGTGTTTTTTCATTTAGATTTTCCTCCAACAACAAATTTTTTGATAAAACTATGTCTAAGTTTTTAAATTATTTGCAGAGAATTATTTCTAAAAGTTTTGATACATTTGAAATTCTTAAATATTTGGAAGCAAGTTTTATATGTTTGGTGAAATATTGCCAGTATTGCCACGTTTGAGTAGCCGAAACATTTGCCATTTTTTTTTATTATCATATGTATTGTACATTACTTTATATCATTTCATATACTCAGTGCCATTACTCACTTTTTTTTAAAATTGATATTTTTCATATTTAGCTTTTAATAAAAGTATACTCCTTACATGACGGTCGTAAAAATTTATTAAAATAATGTTGATCCCCTACCAAATATGGCCCACGTTACTAAAAATAGACAAACCTGTAAACGACTTCTTCTCAAGAACCGCTCAACATAATCTGACCAAATTTAATAAAAGGCACCCTGGCATCAAGCTGTTTGAGATTTATTCAACTGATGCCGATCTACTATCGAATATGGCTATTGTTACTAAAAAAGACACACAAACTTTAAACGATTTCTTCTCAAGAAATCCTCAACAGAATTTGACCAAATGAGATAGAAAGTGAAGGTCTTTCACATTTTATCCTAATAATGTCGGTCCGCTATCAAATATTGCCACAGTTGTTAAACATAGAACTTTTCCAACGACTTTTTCTCAAGAACCCTTCAACTGTATGCGACCAAATTTGAAAGAAAGCAACGTGGCACGAAGCTCTTTCAAATCTGTTTATATGATGCCAGTAAAAATAGAAAAGTTTAAATGGCTTCTTCTCAAAAACCGCTCAACAGAATTTGACCACATTTGAACGAAAGCATCCTAGTATAGAGATCTTTCAAATTGTCAAAATGATGTCCATTAGCCTACAAGTATGGCCACCATTTAAAAAAAATAGAAAATAGTACTTGACCAAATGTGACGGAAATCATTATGGCATGACAATCGTTCAAAGTTATTCCGATGCCGATCCGCTATCAACTATGTCCACCATTACTAAAAATAGAAAAACCTTTGAACAGCTTCTTATCAAGAACCGCTCAACAGAATTAGACCAAATTTAACAGAAGGCATCCTGGCATTAAACTCTTCCAAATTTATTCAGCTGAGACCGATCTGGTATAAAAAATAATACAGTTACTAAAACAAAAAAAAAACAAAAAAAAGCTTTTGTTGCTAAAAGTAGAAAGAAAAACATTTAACGACTTTCTCCCATAATCATCCGCTCTACAGGATTTGACCTAATTTGACGCAAGGCATCCTGGTATAAAGCTCTTTCAAATTTGATCAAATAATGCCGATCCACTATCAAAATGACTGACATTACTAAAAAAATAGAAACCTTTACATGTTTTCTTCTCAAAAACCCTCAACAGAGTTTGACCAAATTTGACAGAATGGATCTAACTTTAACTTTATTCTAACTTTCTAGAAAGTCAGGCCTATGCCACATATCATTATGCTATTGCACAAAATATAGTATGTTTCAGGATAAACAATTTGTAGCAGGAATAGACAAGCTGAATTAAATTATATGTCGTACGCATTAAATGATGAGAAACGTTACAGCTTTTATAATAAAGTGCGGTTATTCTTGTCGTAGACAGTTTCATGTACGAAGAACTTAATGTGCAATGAAGTCGGTTCATGTGCACTCATGCGTAATGTATATCACTGTACTGGTATTTAAACACATTTTTAGGTGTGTCTTGTGTATCACACAGCTCAGTTGTTGTATTTTGAACTGTTCTGAGGAATCGTTGAACTTAACTGGGGTTGTTTAACCCGGACACTGCAGTTAACGGTAACTTCGGTGATGTTGGTTGGACGGATGATACTGGTGGACTCAGTGTGAGGGGCCAAAAGTTCTGGACCAACGGGACTGCGGGGTAGGGAGGTTCCAGGGGGATCCTTCAGCAGTTCGGGAGGAGTGGACTACACGAGACAATTTCTCGGTCATTCATCGTGAGAAGTGGATTGGGTGTATTCAAGATCGTTGTAGGGATGCCATGAAAGAACAGCATCATATTTGTTTACAAACAACATCTTAGGTTTTTCACCTAAAATTCAGTGTTATTATATGCATGACAATCTAACGCATCACAATACTTGTTGATGAATATTAAATTAATAATATGTGTTAATAAATCCATAAATTAATTATGTCTGTTGATAAATCCATATATTAATCATATGTGTTGATAAATCCATACATTGATCACATTTGTTGGTCAACTATGCACTGATCGTATCCGTTGACGATCGGTACCATTTGTGAAATTTTTGATCGTATTGATGTATTGATCGTATCCTTTAAAGAACGATACCATTTGTTATATTTGTTGATGAACCATGCATTGATCGTATAGGTTGAAGAGCGATACAGTGTGCTATATCTGTTGATGAACTTGGTGTGCATGTGTAGGCTAGGTGTTTCAATCGTTTAGTTTAATTTGTGTGTGTGTAAAATTGATATAAGGGTGCTAGCCTAGGGTGTCAGAAATTACGCATTCGTTATTCGCCTCATAAATACACATCTCATTCAATGCTCTTGTTATGTGTCTTCGCTAGATCCAACCCCACTCAGTTTCATCCGGTTACACTCTTTAAAGTTCATTTCAATGGCATTATTCAAGGTAGACACATAACAGTTAATGACTGGATGTGTTTGAGCTAAAGTTACATCCTTACCATAGAAATGGTCACTGTAACCTATATTCCCATTTGTCAAACCCGCATTAGTGGGAAGCAAGACACAGCAGTAACTTTTATGAAGGTGGCGGTATCGTCGTCATCGTCAACAGTTTGTAAAGGTTTTGGTTAAAGTTTTCCATGCAAAGCTTTAATCATGGACTTGACACGCAGGTCCTGACCTTCTTGTTTACGGTTCTGGTTAATGTTTTGCATTTAGCTCGTGACCATATAGATTCTCGTTGCTTACAGTACTATCCCACCATTAATGTTCAAACTTCCGGAGGTCATAGATCTTTATGTGAGGTTTTGGGGCTTTCCTTTATGATATCACAATCACCCATGCGCACGTAGGTAGCCGTCAATTAATCGGCCACATTAATTCTATGTACAGTAATCATATTTAGGGCCTTGTTTCTGCTAGATATCACCTCATGTAATATCCCGATCTTAATTAAATAAACAAAATCTTACATTTACTAGTTATATATCACCTGTAAACAATTTTCAAAGCAAGTCCGCTTATAATAGACAGTACATATCAGTGACATAACCTGTTGTCTGATTAGCCAGACATGTAACCTCACCAAAGGTAGCCTTTATACAGATTTTGATTAAACTTGGTATGTAAGCTTGTATTATCAAGATCTCAAAACAAGTTTAAATATGAGTGTCATCTGTTCATATCAATGAGTTTATCTAATATTTGATTGGCTGTGCTTGCTATAACCTGTTGTTTTAGCTGCTTCGTTTCTGAACAGCTTTGCACACGCGTAATTTTGAAAGATAGTTTGATCAAACTTGGTATGTAGGTTGATTCAATCATCAAGGTTTTGCACAAATTGAGGTGATCTGGTTTCAGTTTGGGTGAGATGTCAGTAGTGAAGTCAGGTAGAAATCCAGAGCTCGAGCTTTTATGTTTTCCCGGTTTTGTTTAACAGCAAAATAATGCCCTGAAGATGCACGTATACAAGTAATTTTACTAAAAGTTCTTGTACAGAATCCTTCAAAGTGGCTGAAAATCTAGTTAATTCATTGGGTTTGGAGGGTTGATTTCATAGCACATTTTGATCCAACCTGTTATTTGAGCTTATATCACCTATATCTCTGAATATGCGTTATATGTATAAACGCTATCTGCATATATTTTTGCGGTAATCTAGAATCTGGTAGACAGAGTTTTTCCAATTCTAGAATCTAAATGTTTTTAGGCTAGCTTCTTCTATTTGTAAAGCCAAATCAGGAAATCTGCAAATTGAGAAGTGTTTGCTATGAAAGAAACCATTTCCTAGTCTGCACAATTTTCTGTACACGCTCTACTTCCTCTTATAGGCCTTTAGAGTAGAAGGCATTCTATAGCTGGCAATTCTTTTTATCCACCTAACCTCCATACCGGTTTCTTTTGAGGTTTCTCCGGACAGAAGTCAGATAAAAAATGTATATATTCTGGATCCGTATGAAAGATCTTTTTCCTGAACTTATAACAGATGAAAACTCGCTGGAATTTCCTTAGAATCTCAATAGATAGATCGGGACGATTATTTGTTGATGATGTTGCCATGGGCTTGTTTTATCTTCTGCAAAACGTTAGGCATTATAATTGTCACAGCCCAAAGTTCAAAAAAGAGTGTCCGCTGTCAGAGCTTGAAGACTTGGAACTGCGGAAACAAAACATCTGCAAGTAGGCCTTTTAGTGGTCGTTCCTAAAATATTGCAAATCTTGACAGAGATAGCTGGTTGGAGGGTCCACTCTATGGATAACTTGGTTTCTACTGCAGGAGGCTCCTAAACTCCTAAAATACTGATTCAGACTGAAATATGGCAAGCCAGTATGTATGTGTCAATGTTTATAAAACGCACAGAAAACAAAACTCATATTTCCCTCTGTAACTAGTCAACTTTTTTTGGTGGTGGTGGTGGATCATTTGTGGTATCTATCATTTCTTGAATTGGCAGTAATGATGGGGAATGAAAAGGATGAAATCCTTAAATCATTTTGGACTGTTTCTTGCATCCATCAGTTTTCTGAAGTAACTTCTAACAACTTTAGAGAGAGAGAGAGAGAGAGAGAGAGAGAGAGAGAGAGAGAGAGAGAGAGAGAGAGAGAGAGAGAGAGAGTTTTGCAGGAACTGGAGTGTGAGAAAAGGTAGTTCAAAGTAGTCATTTCTTTAAGAACTAAGACTTAGAAGAGTGGAACCAGTGTAGATTAGACAAGATGACTCCCTTCCCCTGAAAATGTTTGGGATCGTTGTGTTTGTAAATGAATTGCTTTTGTAGTCTGTCTGTTTGTGTTTGTTTTTAAACTTCCTCGATTTTTAGTGAAAACGTTAACTTAGATTTGAATGATTAAGAACGGATGATTATATGGAGTGGTATTAAGGAATAAATGTCTGAGACTCAACTCCATATATTATCTTTGCCAGTAAATGGAGTCCCAAGCATATGGTGTATGATCAGTTGCCATGGCAATTTTTCTCAGACCCTTTGAAAACTGCAAAAGTCAGAAAGCTCAAAAGGCAACCAGCGGCTGAGAGATTCCTATTAAGCTGAACCACATTATTCAAAACATATCTGCCAATGCGAACTGAAGAGGGAGGCAGTGGGGGCTTTGACGACTAGTGGGGATATATGATATATTTTTCTTTATCAGCTATCAATTTTGACGTTGAAACTGACTGAGACGTGTCTTTTTTCGAAATGGCTTCCAGAACCGTTTAAAGTCTCAGAGACTGATGGAGTAACTTGAATAAAAAAGGCATGTACTAAAGATAAATCAATATTGTATTTCTTACTCTTCTTGAGAAAGAGGGCATTCATATCTGGGGTATGTGCTAATTTTAATATTGGTAATAATAATCTCAAACGTTTGTGACATTTTTATTTTTAATGGTGTATATTTTTCATAAAATGTTTAATTTAAAAAAAAAACTAAACGAGAACAATAATATATGCAGTATAAACAGAAACTATGGTATGCTGGTTTTCATAATCCACAGTATATAATCCCACAAGAGATGGATGGTCGTGATACTTTTAAAAATAAACCTTTAATTCTTAGTGTGGTATGGAATAGCTGCCTAATGTTGTATGACACAATATTACTTTCACATTAGGGCAGGATTTATAGCAATGAATACAATTAACCTGAAGTGAATTGACTCAGATTCATGTACTAATTCTGTCCTTTTCTTTGTTGATAATACATTATATTAAAAATTCCTTGACTTGTGTTATTTTTATAAATATATATTTGCTTCTTGGTAATGTGATTTAGTAAATTTCAAATAGTAGCTACCACAAGACAGCTCTTCGGCGACCTTCAGATTTCGCTCCTATTTATACTCTTTGGAAGAGAGTCACGAGCGTGACGTCATCCCGACAGCTCATTGCTTGCCCTGCATGCCAAACAGGTCGGGTTGTGACAATTATACAAACTTTGTGCGTGTGTTTGTGCGTGTGTTGTGAAACCGGCACGGGATCCCACTTCTGACACCACTTGTTGTGAAAACGGAACGGGATCCCACTTCTCTTGTGATAAAGTGTTACGATGATATAATGAAACTTGATGTGATATGGTGACATGCGAATATCGGAAGGAAGAAAGAAGGAATGAATGAAGAAAGAAAGACAGGAAGAAAGGGAGGGAGAATTAACTAACAGGGACTC
Organism: Margaritifera margaritifera; assembly: GCA_029931535.1. Lineage (NCBI taxonomy): Eukaryota > Metazoa > Mollusca > Bivalvia > Unionida > Margaritiferidae > Margaritifera > Margaritifera margaritifera. The sequence continues at coordinate 2,577,080 of JAQPZY010001629.1, read as the reverse complement.
CGGATTACCGACCGGACCTTCTCGCAGGGTCGCAATCTGTACCTAAAACGTTTGCCCTTGATCATTTAGGCTCCGACATATCGGACCTACATGTCGGATCAGACTATCTGAACTCATGCCAATCGCTCGTGATCTCAAATAGGCTCTTGGAACCATCACCAGACCTACTCATGAGATCACTTCTTCTCAGCTCGTAGCAATCGTCCTTGATCCTATAGGCTCTAGACTCCTAGCTAGACCTATACTCTTTGGATCACTACTCTAACCTCAGTAATACCTTGTGTCAAGCCCATGCATCAATATATTATCATTTCAGTCATCAATATATATCTTGCTCAATCCGACAGAAGTTGGGGGCTCCACATCACCTTGATGCAGCTCACCAAACAGCCATCAGAAGGCGAGTGGTTATTATTCATTCGATATATGTTGGGACACTGATAACTCCCTTTCCTTTATAAAGGAATAAATCACAAATATTCAGGTTTTCGGCACTGAGGAAACTCTTGCCGACCAGAATTATAAAATACCTTTAAAAACCAAGTTAAAGCATTCTCTTATAATTCACAAGCTGACCAAAGTACACAAGGTCGTATGCTACTTTCATTACATCTCCACATAATGTATGTAGAGTCATCACATCTTCACAGAATAATGTAACTAAAGGCTAGTTTCCTCGCCACCAGAACCCTACACTGTTTGATTGGAAGCTTGTTATAATCAGGGTTCAATTAAGAAGTGGAAAATGATTACTCAACACCAAATTTTTATTAAATGTTAAAAATAATTCAAAACTTTCACAAAACAGTACCAAAACAGTTCCTTGAGTAAATTAACATAATATTTACACATGACGGACTTTATCACGTCACAGTGTAAATCTTTGCATAGCTAAATTACAAGCACAAAAATTCAATTCACATCCTAAATAATTTTGAACGTCAAACAATTACAATGATCAATACAACATTCCTACGCTAAGTCTTAACACTAAATTACCATCAATTCAATATTTCGGGACGATTATCGATAATTATCAGATAATGCTAACCATTGGGAAAAACTTTGACATTTTATATCCAATCAGAGAGAACAGCAAAATATAATGCTAATATTTAGAAACTCTCAGCGTTAGTTAAATCTTGCAGGGCAGAACAAACACGTAAATTCAAAATTATTTTTCTATCAGTTTACACAATTAGGTTAGTTTAAATGATTGAAGCATTATTTAAATAGCCTGTCAAGAACCAATACAAATGCTGCTAATTATTGCATACTTTTAATATATATATATATATATATATATATATATATATATATATATATATATATATATATATATATATATATATATTTAGATTCTCCAAATGAAATTATACTTTATCGTTTAACAATGGTTTGAGTCGATATATCTATAATTTATAATTACGTCAAATCATAGAAATGCGTTGCCAAAGAAACATACAATATCTGCTTATAGGAAATCATCGTAGCAGAAAATTAATTACGAATCATAAGTCCATAATTTCCATTTAATATATTACATCTAGCTTCACTGAGTAATTTAGATAAGACGGTATTTATTCATGAAAGTGGTTTACTCTGCAGTGAATTCATAATTTCAAGCTACACATAACTATGCAGTTATTTGCGGCAGGGATTAGATCTATGAAAAGATTGCTATGCAGCAATGTGGTGAAATCCGAATAAAGTATTTAACGCAACACTTTGCAGTGTATCCAATTTATGAATTTAACATCAAATTATATCTTTCCAATTGTGAGAACCTCTACACTAAACAAACAGGTATTTCACCTTTATTTGATTAGATCAATTGGTTTTTGAGCAGTTCAAGTAACAGTTTGTTACAAATAAGAAAAATGTCATTCTAGCTTCTAACAAAAACAGTAAAAACCATTTCATCATTACACTTCATCAAATGGTAAGACAAATATTCACACAGTTGTCTTAGACCATGAACCTGGACATTCTTGCAGCTCTTTCCCGTTACAGAAGTTTGGGATATACATGTACATGGAAGCTCCAAACTTCACAGATAATAGGCTTAAAAACGTTCTCTATAATATAAAAGAGAGAGAATTCGCGTGACAGTGACTTGTTACTTACTATAAATTAACTAAAGTCACCGACGTGAAATCTGTACGGAAAAGTTGACATCGCGGGAGATTTAGACAATTTCGCTATGCAGCGACTTAGCCTAACCTTAAATAATATATATGCTATTCAGCATTCTCCTATCATAAAATAACCGATGGTATGCAGCAATGTAATCTATTCTAATGAGACATATGCTATTCAGCATTTCGCCTAACATAAAATAATGGATGCAACGTAGCCTATTCTAACGCGACATATGCTATTCAGCATTTCGCCTATGTTGAAATAACGGATGCAGTTTAGCAACGTGGTCTTTTCTAACGCGATATATGCTATTCAGGTATTCGCCTATTATATAATATGATGGATGCAATGTAGCAACGTAGGCTATTCCAACGCGATATATGCTATTCAGCATTTCGCCTATCGTACTCTCTGTAAATGCTATGCAGCATTTTTGCCTAACCTTCCGTTATCTATGCAGTGAATCACAGAAATATAATGAAATATTTGCAATGCATACTAGAAAACTTTAATTAGTCTCGAACTATTCAAATGACGGTATTTGAAACTATTTGCAAAATCAAATGCTGCATGAAAGTCTAAGTATGACTCTTAAAAGTTCAAGAGTATAGTTCATTAGCAGTAATCAAAGTTACTCAAATAAAAATTCGAACATTACTTTCATTATTTCTTACGGTTAGTGGCAATAAATATATTCCTTGAATATACGATAATATGCAATGATGTGCTTCCCTAAGTACAACGAAAACTACCGTGAGTGCAGACAGTATCAATTGCAATTCTGCAATGGAAATATATAAAAGGTTGCTATTCATCAGCATAGTGAGTTATTTAGAGTTCTGAACAGTTTCTACTTAAAAACTAGGATACGCTATTTCGAAATCTATTATTAATTTTCATTCACTATTCAGTGAATTAAACAATATGATAATTTCTTATTAAAATCAAGCATGAAGGTAAGAAAAATACTAAATAGAATAAATTACAAGTGAGAATGAGTGACTTGAATTCCAAAAATTATTAGTAAATAAATTGGGCCAAAATTCATTCTGGAGATTGCCATCTTGCCTAAAACTGCGCGATTTTTACACCCAAAGATTCCCGAGTTTTTACTTAAAATTCCTTACTAAAAAATTCCTATATTATGTTATAAAATAATTTGCATCTAATAATGAGGAACAATTCGTTCCTAAACTACCTCTACCATTTAATATGGCAGCCATTTTAGAACACCAAAAAAGGAAATCTCAATTCGAGACCCTATTGACTTCTTACCTTTACTGAGCGCAGATGACTACAGGGTGGCATTCAGCAGCTTTTATAGTAGCGTATTGTAAACAAAATAGCCGCTGACTCTATACTGATAAAATTTCAGTTTTCCAATGTATGAGAAACACATGTCATATTCACAAAAGAAAGACACAAATATCTTTATTTCAGAAAATACAATCTGTCACATCGTAAAATACGTTATTTTCGTACTTCAGTATTCAATCAAATGAAAGAGGATAATTCATCTACGAGATTATTTTGTCTACAATCAAAGTATGCGGGCTAAAACTTCTCACGTCACATGACTTACGTCACACATAATATTGACCAATCAAAAATGAGAGTAGACCGCACTTTCAGATACAGCATGGTGGACATTGTTTACAGTGGGAGTTAAGTCGATCTACTATTGGCAATGTCATCGTTAATCCTATATGTTTGTGACGGAAGATGCATGCGGGTAAATATATATTTATATTAAATCAAATCCCTATCTGAAAATCAATTGTCCCTAACGATATTCCCCATCTATGAGCTAGCGAAGTGCACCGTCTATCGGCCGCTAAACGTGACACCAAGCACTCTCATTTTATTGATCGCTATGTACTGTTGATACATCTAAAGCGTTGATACACTAGAAACTATGTAGTAAATATCACTTGTCCCAATTTCAGGAAAATACAAATCTTAGAGGAAGATTTGATGGGAAGAAATGTGGTTTCATTGCACCATGAGACCATACTTAATCTATAAATTCCAATTTCTCAACACGTGTAACCGATCATGTGATGCATTGTAGGCCTTTGTGGCTGCAGGCGTATTTTTAGTGTCAGCTGATGAAGCCACATATCTTAGTTCTTTTTAGATTCTGATTTGGAATGGAAATTCGTATGACAAACATATTTCTGAGTGTGAAAAATGCATGTAAAGTAAGATTCTAGAAGATCCAATGCGGAGTTAGTAATGTGTAAGATCGAACTTGAAGAAAGTATCCTCGATATGCCATGGTTCGTGCCCTTGAAGTGAATTTTAACGCTTGCATTATCATATTATGAGAAACTATTGAATCATTATACAAAAAGTGTTAAACTATTTAGTTTATTCATTGTTGACGAATGTTTAAAAACCATCTAAATCATTTGCAAGTTGCCGTTTTACCGAGCGTGTCGAAGTTTGCTTATTTCTGGAAAATCACCCAAAGTTCGTGCCACTGACATAAAGACCATGTGATGTAATATTGGAGTGTGCTAATTAGGCCAAGCTGTAGGAATCGATCGTTATATGGTGTCTCTGTATTATTATTATTTACATGTGTAATATTATCTTACCTTTGAAAACCATATTCGATTGCAACAAAACATTTATAAAGAATGACGATAAAAACATCACAATTAAAAAAGAAATATGGTGCATTGTTTTACAGTTTCTAAGCTATTTCTAAAAAAGTATCAAACTGAAAACTCGGTAAATATTTTACTTTTTCAGGCAATATCGCAGCAAAGATTTTTTATTTTCCTATTTTAAAATACTCCAATGAAGACTTCCATACTGTACAGTTTTCCAGTGGATTTATTTTTAATAACATGATCTAAGAAGTACATATTATGGTAACCACTTGCTTACATTGCTTTTGCCCCGTCTCAGAATTCCTGTACGTGAGTTTCCAAAAAAAAGCTAAAAATTACTCCAGTTCAATAAACTTTGAGCTAAATATGGTATTAGTTAAATTCGGCATTTCATTGTCTTTTATTTGATTTGAATTGTACAACGTATTTAAATCTCATTTGTCAAATATTTTTAATGTCACTGTCAACGAACGCTGGTGACCCAGTTTATGATGTAAGGATCTCAGAACAAGAGCGTGCGGTCGCGAGAAACATTTCACATGAATCAAGGAAGGGAACGTAGTTGGGACGGTCGACGGTACAACTGCTATTCACATGACCGACGATCACAATGGACACATAACATGAACAAGTGGATACATATATCAGGGTAAGTTCCAGTCACTTTCAGAAGTACATAAGCATTGCAATTAAGGACATATTTAGTGTATGCAATGGTAACCGTAAAAGCAACCTGACAACGCATCATGTTGAATTTCAAAGCCCCTGTTCTATTTGGAAAGAACAGCCAATATACAGAGATTGCATAGCTCTAATAACAGCAACCAATCACTTATTATGGGTGAATCAGTAGCAGCCAATCACATCTTGGCTATATGCTGTTTCATCTACTTAGTAACACATTTGAGGCAATTCCTCTTGTTGGTGAATAATTGCAGTATTAGGCAAAAATGTAGACAGTATCTCAAAACATTATAGAAAAAATGATGCGTGGGATTATACGAGTATAACCTTATATTTAGTCTTTAAATTCAAATTCAGAGAAAACTGATTTTCTTTAAAAAAAAAATTCTTATGTCAAGAAACTTTGAACAACCTATAAATCGAGAAATAAAGGAATTGATTGACTGATCTGAATTCAATCATTTGAAGACTGTCATTAAGATATCTATTGACTGCTGGATCCTCTGTTTAAAATGATATGCGTTTTGATAGATTCTTCATCGTGTTGGTCTACTAATGTAGTGGATGAAGCCCTTTTTAAAATGTCAAAAAATGATCAAATCCTGCCCACACCAGGTCGTAGTATGTCTCTAGACTTGACTCTTAACTCAAATTGTCTCGGTGCTACATAACATTTGGCTTTAAATGTGTTGATGTGCCATTAAACAGTAATCTATCAGACAGTCAGTGGCTTTAAATGTGTTGATGTGGCATTAAACAGTAATCAGACAGACAGTTGTTCCCTTTGGTAAATTTGGGATTTTTTGCTCTGTATACTGATATGGCATGATCGCGTTCTTGCTGAAAATTAACGTGCACAAAAATAAAAATATTGGTAATAGCCTTTTAAATGGATTTTATGGTATGTACCACCACGATAGAAGCAAGGTATACAATGTTAATCTTGTCGGTCACACAATTGTTAAAGTTTTGCGTTTTTATTTCAATTGTATTCACTGTGGTGGGGAATCCGTGTTCCGTAAACACATTTTTAGATTTTATTGTTTTCATGAGAAATCTTCATTAAAATTTTAAAATAATAGGGACATAAAGACAAATTACAGCTCTGCTTCTTTAACAGTAGACTTGAAAATAACTAATTAAAAAATATAAAATGTACAATATACTAAACAGCGGATTTTGTGATTTGCACACATTTTTTTTCATTACTTACACATTTAATTTGGTACACTCTAGAATAAGATGTTCTTGATCAATTTGTGTTCTTTTCAAGTAGGAATAATCTCGTGACTTCAGCACCAGACTTGTAAGATACATCAAAAAGTCTTAAAAAAAATTTAGTAAAATGTGACAGACATGGTTTTAATTTAATGAATTCCCCATATACGATTACTAATACAATCACAAACACAAGCCTTATGTCTGTAAAAAAAAAAAAATTCAAAAAAAACAACAATAGCAACAAAATACACTGGTTTCGATCTGGCGTTGTAAAGTTGCTGAGCCTTGCAAGTTCATCGACCCTCCTCGTCCTCGGAGTACCCCTCCTCACTGATAGTATCAAGTCTTGGATGGAAGGTGTAAAGGTTTCCCTGGCTAAGGAACGTGTCCACGGTGGAACCCTTGCTTCTGTGTACCTCGCTGGGAACGACCACCTTCCGCTTGTTTTGTCTCGAAATCGGGTGGATGCATACGGGGTCTGTAATAGAAAGTTTGCGAAACACATATATTACCAGTTAGTGAATCGTAATATATATATATCTCAACCTATAAAAGTTTCGGTTGGGGGGGGGGGGTCGGTTTACTAAAGTTCTCATATGTTACTTGATATGATATGCAATCAGTTATGTCCCCTTAGTTATAGCATAATATGTAATATTAATTAGTGCCTGCTTTGCGTGTTTAATAATATAATGAGGTTGTTTCTAATTATATTTATACTCGAAGTGATTTACAGTGATTTTCTTTAAACGGATGCATTTGACCTTCTGTGTAAATTTTCATGATTTAGTAACATGTTACTAGCTGGAGAACATGCGAGAACAAGTTCAAAAGTCAGTTGATTGAGTATTCTTTATGTGTATGATATCTGACGTAGTTAAATAATCAGCAAATTAACACAATCTCCTTTCATCTGCGTAAACACTGGTTCTATATTACAAACAGTTAACTTTGAAAGATAACACTTCAGTCAGGTCTAAAGACTACTGATTAGGCTATTGTTTTCACTGGCCGTAATCTGTGCCGGTGTGTCTGCCGGGCTTTGTTTTGCTTCACACTGCTATTTCCGGACCGTTGTCCGGCCTTCTAACTGGGATCTCGAAGCTACATGGCCACATTTTGAATAAGTTGTGGTTTGATGGGGTTCATTTAAGAGTAAAAATTAAATTAGCGGCCGAATATTGTTTTGGTTTTCAGAGTAAAGGGGTTTCGATAATTTTTAATTGAAAATAAAGGAGGAAATATTCTGGATCAGAAAAATGTTTTGGTTTGAAGAGCATTTCGATTTAGAGAGGTCTTGAGAGGTTTCGCACACACACACACACACACACACACACACACACACACACACTCATCGAATTGAAAAGGAGTGTTTTAGTGGAAACCAAGGACCAAGAGAAACACTATATGTTTTGCAACCAAATAAGAATGTGTGTGTGTTTGTCTGTGTGTGTGTTTGAGAGAGAGAGAGAGAGAGACTTTACGGTCGTAAGATAAACAAAAGCAAATGATTAATTTGCTTTTAACGTTCATCTCAAATAGCGACAGTTTCAGTTTCGTCTGATTTACAACCCTTTACTTAGCTGTACAATTTCAGTGAGATCTGGTACTCTTATTTCCTTTGAGACTGTTTGCCACAATGCTTTTTGACGCGTGAGAATCCAGAACGATGAGCCTACCTGCATTTCCATCTGTTTGCACGTTGTCACATGACTGTTTCAAGATAACAATTCTTGTTAATCTAGATAACTTTATTAAAAATATTTTCGAAAGATCACAACGGAAAAATATTATAACACTATTGATAGATATTTTCAGGATTGACTTTCCATGACTTCACCAACTTCAAGCAAATGGTGCATTAGATTCGCTTTGGTTTCTATAATTTACAATCTCATAAAACAAAGAAATAATTTAAATAATTCCTGGATATTTCATTCCTTCTTACCACGAGCTGTATGACCTGGAATAACCGAATAATAATGTGGACTGTCCGTGCAAAAGTTGAATGTAACACGCACCTAGGGCTGGCATCGATATATAATTCCTTAAATCGAGTATCGGTTGAAAAAATATTGATGATAATCGACTTAACGTGGTTAAACTTTAAAAATATTCAGTATAAATTAGTCTCTGTCAGGTTACTGATTACCTGACAAGAGTGACTGTTGATAATCGGTTGTAGTTTTAGAAATTTGGTTATAAAGTTTAAATCAATTTCTTTCTTAAAGGCCTATGCCCACCCCGTGGATACATCATCCGTGATGTGACTGTGTATGGATGATATCCGTATTTCTGCCTGCCGCCGTGATTCGGGTATCTTCTATACGGGTTATGCCGACTGCCAGAATGATGATAGATTGGACAGTCTGGGGCGTTACAACTGTGTTGAGCCCGAGACAGGGGTCTCCTGCGATGTCTGGTTGATGGGATTATGCGTGCAGGAAATGCCATTCTTCCACATCCGCCTTTATTTCTGTAGCATTCACTTTGTGTCACATTCATTTGACCGTAACCACTGAAAACAGAAACATACGAAACATACATACACACATACTTACTTACAGTTTATTTAGAATAACGTCTTCTACTTCCCTAGACGCGCATATTTGTCGCTACAAGAGATTCAGATTGTTCGGACCCAGATCGCGCTGTTGAACAAGAAGACCACTACTAGCTTGGTACGCTGTCCTCCCATAATGCTCCTTTGGGAAGACAGGGTGCCACGCCAGACCACCTCATGCACAGACTATCAACCTCGTTTTCAGTCGTCTTCTATGTTTTCGCTGAAAACTGCGTCACACTTCCGGTGCTCGTGAGACCGCGGACAACTAGCATTCTCTATCTGAGTGAAAGTACGGAATCTGCGTACTTTTTCCCATGATGCACCGGGCATATTAGTCTGGTTCCTTGCTTTGCATGTTCCCTGCTACGCACTCCGCTACACAACTAATCGGAATCACATATATTACTAGTTACCGGCATATGAAATTGGTTTGCCAATTTAGGCCAAATACCAGCGAACTTCTATGTCTTTTGCGCGCAATAGTCTCGTTTAACCAGACTCAATCGTGGCTTCGAGAGATCTAAGCTGATTAGGAGTGTGGTCTAGGTCCCTATAATTGACTGTTACCAATAGGTGTCGCTCAATTCTTTTTCCGTTCTTCTTCTTCTGACCGAAAAATGCACCATCTATTCTGTAAAATCAAGCAGCACTATTTTGTACATGACCGATACATGTAAACATATAATGTACTTTAGAGATGGTAGAATATATTCGTGCCAAAGCGGGCAATGCGTGTCCCTTTTATGTGCACAATGAGTTAATGTCAGTGTGACGATTTGCAAGATTTTCGTGCAAAAGCAACAACCTGTATTAGCTATAAATATTTGATGTGGTGGATCCAAAACATAAACAAAAATATGAAACATGAACATTTATGTGATAGTAGGTTTTATTAGGAACGCTGACTAACCTTCCATCCAATCAGGGAGTTTACCAGATATTTGGGTAAGCCTCGTTTTGAGCGCTACAATCGTTTTGTATAGACCTATACCAAACCCTCTTATGGCGAATATCTCACAAAGACATGCAAGAGGTCTGATTGAATGAGATTATGCGCCCAATGGACCATTTTCAAAATGGCAAACAATTATGGGGAAACATACTACAAAGCACGACATGTGAGCGGTTTTGGTCATGTTAATGTTATAAAGTCAAGCGTCATTGAGACACTGTAAGTAAAGTTTGGGATACGCTCTCATGAGACTTTTCTACTTTGGGAAATGTATATTATTTACGGTAAAAGGTGGATATATTATAATAGCATGGCGATATATGCCTAATTAGGCGGAACAACTTTCATACCAGTCGATATTGCCTGCAAACTATGACAAAAAAACAAAACAAAAAAAACAAAAAAAAAAAACAATGGAGACTTACATTAAAGAATGTTTTGAAAGATTCTTGCAGACGATAGTATTTACAGGCAGTGACGTTTCGAAAGAAGCGAGAGCGCCACCTGCATATCATATCGGAAGACTCTCAAAATTGTACATCTTTAATACCTCGGGCCTTTCTGCGAGTAAAAATACACTGAATGTAATAGTATGAATATGCTTCATTTGTTGACCCCTCCCCACCTCCCATTAGAAACAAAACCAAACAGGTTCAGTAGCATTATTGTTCCGAAAATACATACCACTAGAGCTTACAGTGATGATAATTCAGAAAAAAAGTCACATTTAAAGCAGATATTAATTTGAAAGGAAAAGATTGATCTAGAACAGTAGGCGGAGTTTGAACTATCAGAAAATGAACAGCGACTGCTTCATGACATGACGGCACACTTAACATTGATAGATTATCGTGTTGGTATTTGGAACTTACGAGCCAGATGTACTTCTTGTGAGACCACACTATCCAATAGTGCAAACACCGTAATTTATGTATTATATACCCCCGTTTATTAAATAATAGATTGTATACGAATTGCTTTTCACAAACTTTAAGTGAATACAAATATGTTTAAAGAGAAATTTTGTTCTAATTGTTTTTAAGACTGAATTGCGCAAAAATAGATAGTATGCCATGAAGTAATTGTACGTACTGTTGCGTCATGATAGACCAGCAGTGACGTCATGCTGCATGACAACAAACTTATTGTGTACTACGTGTGTTTAACAGCACCCAGTAAGTGCTTGAAAACGTTTAGTAAGTGGAAAATGTACCGGATCATCCCACGCAATGCATTTGCATAGGCCGTCACGAGCTGGGTATATAATAAAAGACAGAACTGTGGATAGTCTAAAAATTGATCAATTGTCTGTTGCTAGATGACGTGAGGTACTATGAGATTTCAAAAATGGTTTTCTGTCTCAGAAAGCTTTCCTCATTATCAAAATATATGTACCTAAAGGTCGATAGTGCACTGAAGCCATCTGGAGGGAGGAGTGGTATGTAGGTGTGTATCACTGATGAATACATCTAAAGAGGAAAATAATTCTAATATTCAGAAGTATGTATGCATGTCTAGGCAGAGTATATGCATTTGAGAGACACTTGTGGCAGAGTTAGGAATTCAGTCATTTTAAATCAGAAAGCAAGATTATTAGCAGGAAAATTATCTAAAATACTCGACAAAGAAAACCACTGAGCTCAAGATTTTAATTGGTTACATAGCATAAAATGAGCTGACGTATACATGTACACACGGGGGAACTCGTACTATAGTGATGGGTGACTTAACGACATCATTTATAAAACCAACTAACCGTTGTTTTTATTTGCATACCTAAATTCCCTGGTGCACTCACAAACAAAAACAGCCCAGCCCCATTCTTGACTTCTGGGGATGGCTTCGTATCTCGTCCTACATTGCATGCATTGGGAGACCTATTTCAGGAAATAAAAATCAGTACAATAAACCATCACAAAATATCATTCATTTTATATTTATAAAATGCCTTTATGCTAAAAAAATTATCGTAGTTTTTGTAAATCATATTTTATTACTATTCCGAAAATAGCAGAGCTTTGGTAGAAAGTTGTTAGAGGTATGTACACATGATGCGGTCGACGTATGTAAGGCCACTAGCTGGACAGCCTAGTTGGTCCCAGCCTTTTTGTAGTGATATGTGACAGATCTTCTTGCTAGGGATTCTTGGTTTAAAATCTCACCAACTGATACCGATATGCCTTCTTCTGTTCTGTTAAATCTGAGAGCTCTTCCAACCCAAGTGGCTCGTGGCGTACCGACCATTATAATTAGGACAATTTAGACTCAGAGAGTCTAATTAAGGGAGATGGAGAGTAGCAACCGAGGTCTGAAAGACCACAATTTTGTTTGTCCGGACCATTATGTCCAGTGGTATGTATATCGCTTTTTGATGCAATAGGTCATGTGTTTGATGCTTAGCTGCAACTTAGTTCTTTTGTTTTACATGTTAAGATATTTAAAATTTACATGCATACAGATTTTCACGTGGAAGATTGCGGACCACAATGTAAATCCACGAACTTTTGATTTATCCCTAAGCAATTAGCAAATATTTGACACTCATTTGTCAAAGCAATTCACAAACGACATCATTCATTATAAAGGTGATAATGTACCTATGACATATGTAGTTAATGCACTTTTTGATTACATTTTCCGAATAATCCTCTGATTCATCTCGATAGCTCGACTTTGCAAATCTCCTTTCTTGTCACGCATAACCTTCTTTGAAACAGTAACATTGTAGACCCTCTTATTCCTCCGCTCCCTCCTCTTGACCCCGTTCAACCTTGACAGTGAAAAAGGCCGAGTCACAACCGAAATCCTTTATAAACATTTTGTTTGTTGCAGCCATGAGTATGTAGAGGTCTAGGTATATCAGGCCACTTACTAACCAGCCTAGCTTTTCAGGGCCTTTTAGTCTAGTGGTATGTGCGCTCGAATGTGAGACAGACGAACCGGGTTCGATTCCCTACAGCGACAGTTAGAATTTGTCTCCCCTCCTGTTACAAGTACATTTATAAAGTTGTTTAATATAGAAATTATCACTGTAATTGAGTTTTAGATGTCTTCCTTATATACGGGGAGAAGGAGGTGGTGGTGAGGGGAAAGAGCGAAGCTGAGTGAATTTGTTTCCACGTGGTTTGGAGATGAGTAACAGGCATGTGGAGGGAATCACAATATTCCCGAAGCTTTTTTCTAAGGAGAATAAGGATAAAAAAAAACTACATACCGTTTTCCTTGCTGGAACTACTCGCCACCACACACGATCACATTCTTGACATGCAAACTGTCTGGTTTCTGCTCTTGGGTTCTGCTTTTTAAGGAGATCTTGGATAATTTCATCCTTTTGAATTTGTTCGATCTCATCCTAGACGGAGGTAATCAGAAATATTATCGATTTACTATTATCTTTTTAAAAAAATATACCGTGATGTAAAATATACTCGATTGATATTACATAATCCTGTCTGATGAGCCGAATAGAGGAATTGACTTATTGACAGAGCGGAGATAGCGCCACCTGGGTAACTCATTTGGATAAAAATTGCTGGAATTTAAGAGATTTTCTCGTTATAATTACCCCATTAATTAATATGAAATCTAAGTATATACAGACATTTTCCAGAAAATTGGATGAAAAATATTTAAGTTAACACTATTTTTATATGTTTTACAGTCTCATAGGTGTCGGAGTATAGGGCCAGAAATCCGCAATTTTTGCTGACACATCTAGCCTGTGATAAGAGTGGTCATGGGACTAATGAAATTTGTAGTATGTTTTAGCTTTACTTGCAGGTGGTCAAGTCTGGGATCCATCAATTAGAATCATTATCTCTATTTACTCCATCACCAATCATAGAGACATAATTGTATTGAAATTATATCAAGACAACAACTGCTGAATTCACTAATTTATGTCATAGCAAAATCCATACTGCTTTATTATCTTGTGCATTGATTCAAAATGTGATTGCAATCATACCCGAATAAAGCACTGACAAAAATTTACATCTGTTTAAATGATAAACAGATTAAGATGGAGACATTTGTGCCGGCTTCTTCAGTCGGGCCCAAAAGCCAAACAAGGGAACACAAACAAAAGCAGGCATCAGACACAAAGCTCCAAAATTAAAAACTATGCTAAAAGACTCTAAATGAAATTAGCATGTATCATCAGTTTTCTGTTCGGAATGAAAACAAAGATAAAACTGAAGGCAGCAACTCATACTGTTTTGTTTGTTTGTTTGTAACCCATTTGCAGACTGGCAGAAGCGTGCCCTGAAGTTACGAACTGTCTGAGCACCAAATCTTTAAATCCTAATATATATATATATATATATATATATATATATATATATATATATATATATATATATATATATATATTATGTATAGAATGTACTCTATATACCACGAGATGTAACATTTTTCAGTTAAAGGAAACGAGGCTTGCCGAGTTTCCTTTTAATGAAAAATTTATACAACGAGTGGTATATCAAAGTGGTATATCAAAGATACAGGGTACATCCTATACATATATTTTATTTATATCACATACAAAAACACAAATACTTGCATTTCCAACGGAGTTAAGATTGATTCCTGGAAACTGTGTATTGACAGAGTGAGGGAACTCTTCACATCCTTGCCTAGTGTGTCCGCTACAAAATGTTGTTCTGTACCTATTGCGGCTATTCACAATTCTCTTTGTAAATTGATAAGTTGCTTTTTGTTTTTTTAGTTCTATTTTCATTCATATTGATTAAAAAAATATAAGACACACTTATGATTTAAACATGAAAGATGGTTTAAGTGAAGAAAGTAGAGCACCACAAACACAGCATGATTAGCTTCTTGTCACCGTCGAGTATATTGAAACGAGTGTGGAATATAGACTAAGCTAAATGATGAGCAAACAAAAGCTATTTCAAATATTTACATTTATTTACAGTTGATCTAAGTTATTGTTATGCTTTAATTAACATTGCTACCGACCATACGATTCTTTTTATTCTCCGCCTCTCTCTTTCGCTTTTCAGTTGGTCGGTTCATGTGTAAATTTTACCATCATTCATAGGTCCAGAGACATCGTCGCATTACAGGCGAAAATACCCTACGCTCGTTTTTTCACTGATTTTCGCACGTATCTTGCGACGATGGTCGATCGATCGATCGATCGCGCGAGAGAGAGAGAGAGAGAGAGAGAGAGAGAGAGAGAGAGAGAGAGAGAGAGAGAGAGAGACTGTGGTAAAACTGATAAACTGATATGCTGAGACAGATTAACCAACAGAGAGAGAGAGAGAGAGAGAGAGAGAGAGAGAGAGAGAGAGAGAGAGACAGGTAGGGTGGGATTTGAAGAGACTTAGCATAAGATTTTTTTCAATTGTCCATCCCTATGTTTCTCTGTGAGTCGATTAGTCTTCTGCTTGACCAACCAACACAGAGAGAGAGAGAGAGGGAGAGCGGCCTTCGGATATTGTAATATTTAAAAATAATGTTTTTAGAACCCTAATATAGGTTACAAAAATAACAACAACAGCAAAAGAAAAAAAAAAAAAAGAAAAAAAAAAGCATTAAGTAGATTACAGTATGTGTGTGCCTCCAAACCAAGAAATTTACCGTACCGTCTCGACAGGCTATTGCAACTTTGTATCATTGGTATTGTGAACACTTTAGAACACCCGATGAAAAATGTAAACATACCATTACGACGACCCAGGTTCTTCTAGTTTACTTGGGGTTAGATCAATTTCAAGGGTTTCATCAAGCTCAAATTCTTTTTTCTCTCTCTCCATAGATTTCCATCTATGTGTGTCCCTTATGCATGAGAGAGAGAGAGAGAGATAAAAGGGAAAGCAGAGGGGATTTAAATGAAATTGTGTACCATGTTTAATTAATTTAGAAAAAGGGGGATTATTCATATTTTTCGCGTTATTTTATTATGTCGATAATGATTAATAAATGGAAATTTATCACTGATCTAGAGAGTATGGAAGCAATAACCACTGTTGGAACTATGTTTAAATCTGCGTATTCATGCGCCATGGGCGGATCACAATTTGATATACCAACAATATTGGTATGTAAAATTGCTTTATATCAACACTTTAAAAGGCATGTTATTTTTAATGTATGTGGTGTATATATATATATATATATATATATATATATATATATATATATATATATATATATATATATATAATCTGCTATAACTTTGCTTGGAACAAGGCTAGAATCGTGAAAATTTCAGGACTATAGCATCATTTGTCTCTCTGCTGGCAATGGACATTTGCGTTCATTTACCCGGTTCGTTCACAAGTTTTTGCTTTGTAAACATTTCCCAGTGATTGAAACAGAAGACCCATAAGTATATTGCAAATATTTCATTAAAATTGGATAAAACAATGCACAAGTTATACAGATATTATGTACTTCTGAGAGAGGGACAGGTGTAAGGTGAAGTTGCAACATGCACAATGAAGAGAATGTTGGCATCCTCTATGCTATTTTCATGTACTATGCCTCAAATTTCTTTACATATTGTACTTGTAGAAATTGTACATGATCTAATCACACAGCTGACAAAAATGGTCGCTCGCATGTGCTCGAAAAATCAGCATGAATTAGTCCAAAGTACACAATTTTTAGCAGTTATTAAAATAGGGAAAACGAATTTTTCCAGAGTAGGCAATACTAGCTTCTGAATGTACAATGAATGAATTGCAAAATATGTAAAAAGTAAAAAAGAGTTATTGGTTCTTATTTTTTTTTTTTTTACAATTTACCTTTGAAGTCCAGGAAGTGAAAATGACCAAGCCGAGCTAGCAGTTTTTTCTATAGGTGCACATCTGAAGTAAGACCAAGCTGTATACTCTATAACCCAAATTGCGCCCATCAACCATACACCAGAATAAACAGAATTAAAAGTTCTTGTAATAATACCTAAGATATACAAGGTATTTTTTAAAATAGCCAGGATAACCAGTGAGGAAAACATGGGAAATTCTTTTTTTTAAAAATCTACCTCTATGCAAAATACGAGACTGTATAGTGCCATAATAAGTATATTGTAAATATTTCATAAACATTGGATAAAACAATGTAAAGTTATACAGATTTAAATTATATATGGTATATAACAAAACTTTTCTATTTGCCCTACTCGTTCGGACAAGCTCTTGTCTAACCACCATTATATCTAGTGATTCACACTTGGCTGGCGGTCCATTGAACGTATTTGATAGTTAATTGACAGATACCATCCTCGGCCGAGGGGTCAATTGTGCCCAAAGATTCTAGACCCTTTGCGCTGCAGAATTTAGATTTACCTGTAATTCTCTACATTCCGTTTACGCTTAATGAGCTTCATTGTATTATGTATATATGTAAAGCCTAAACGTATTACTAAAACTAACATTTGCATTAAAAAATAAATAATATAATAAATGTGCAAGAAAACATCCAGTAAAACGGAATCAATGTTCACCCACTTTCACTAGGTCCAGGCAGGTGGGAAGATGAATTTTGAGTTGATGGAAAGAAATCGTGGGAAGCCACGTTTAATTTTTGATTGATATTCATGTCGTGTTGATAAAATCTTCAAATCCTCGGATAAACATGGGACATACCAAGAAAGTCTGAAATGCCTAATTAAGAACAGATGTGTTAGAAATACATCAATTCAACAGAAATCATAGAACAATTACGAACCCGACGATTGTGAGGTGGAAAGACGCGAATTGAGAATGAAAGCAAAGAGATAAACAATCGAATTTATTAAGAAGACAATCTAAAATTATAAGAACTGAGCAGTAGAAATTAAAAGAGCAGAGACTTCCGTCGAACAGAATGGAGAAGTATATCAAAAACAATATATCATGAAGAATGTAAGATATATCTCCATTATGTAAGTCCCGGGGGGGGGGGGGGATTTACATCTGACACTATCGGAGTTAAGCATAAAAACAAACACGTCAGAGAGCTTTCTCCAACTAAATGATGCAGAAAAATGGCAAGATAATCTTCACATGTGAGACAAACTTGGAATGTTTGTGCAATGTTGATGAAATATTCCTGGATGGGATATTCAAATGCTGCCCCAAGTATTTCAAGCAGGTATACGCCATTCAAGGATATAAAAATGGAAACTGCGTTACACTGGTATGTATACTACTATTAAGCAAATCTGAAGTGAATAACATACACTGTTTTCTTTAATTCTTATCATAATTTGCAAAGAAAAAAGCACAACTAGGAACTCGAGTAGCATGCACGTTGATTATAAGGAATATGTGATGAATGTCATTAGAGAACTTTCTGCAACTACTAGTAAGTGTTGCCGTTTAGGACAAGCTTGATGGCACGAGATTCAGACTTTTTGGCATGGTCGTGTTAATAAAGACACTACTTTCAAAAATAGGAAGATGGTTGTCCTGAATTTGTGGACTAGCTTCTCTCCCACAAGAGGGCATCGAAGATTTGTTTTGTCGAGGATAACCTTAACTAATACGCCGTGTGAAAAGTTTACTGACTACTTCATAGAAAGACACAGAGCAGAGGAAGCAAGATTTTCCGACACTTTTTTGGGTTGAAGTTCCTTCCTACAGCAAAAGAACACACAATGGAACGGGATCATTGCAGGCTTATTACCATGAGCGATTCTACGCCTGACATTCTCTTTTTTATTTTTGAAGACATTTTAAGCAACTGCCGAGAACTATTTACGTCAAAAATTAGAAAGATCGACAAACCAGCACCACTTTATAGAGTAGAACGAGAGAAAATTTACTCCACGTTAGAAATGTGGAAAATATATATTCCAAGTGAATATTGCACGGGGAAATATGTTCAAACTCTGGGATTTAAATTCCGTGCCCGGATTAACTTGTTAATATCTTGTACCCGCTTTTATTGTAAATAGTTCACATATTTATTATCACATTCAATTATCCTGCTCAAATATCATACTCATATGACTTCGTGGTGAGCAGGGGCAGCATACAAACTTTGCTTGTCGTAGCGGGAGAGGTAAAAACTCAAATTGGTGGAAAAGCAAATGTATGACTATTGGTAAACACACAAAAAAAACCCCAAAACAAACAAACAAACAAAGAAAACAAAGAAGGGGGGATACAATTTTCGGCGCAAATGGAAAAAAGGCTACAGAAGTGCGGAAACATTGTGCGCCGATCTCTACATGCATGCAAGATACTATATCATTTAATTCTTCAGTAGTTTTTCTTTGGGTACTTCGGTTTCCCCATCTCAAACGCCAACTTATGCCAAAACCCATGCCTTCGAAAGTATTTTATGTAATTTACAATGCTAGGTTGTACGATCTAACTAAATTAGTGAAGTGGTGTATGTGTAAGTGTTTTCGTGTGTGTTTGTACAGTACACTTAATGCAAAATATATGTATGTACTTATAGGGTTTAAATTCACGTCAGCACAATACTAGCTATATGGTGCTAGTTAAAGGGTGAGATCTACACATGTAAAGCTAAATAATTTCCAAAAAAAACCACAAAAAAACCAAACAAACCATTTAGAAAGATAAACTCTTTCAAATAAACGTGAACAAGTTTTACATTAAAATAAAAGGTACAAATATGAAAACTCTGTAAAAGGTGTATACAAATAGATAAAGGTAAAAAATATAAAATCCTTAAAATATAAGTAGGTCCATGATGAAAATAAAAAGGTTAAATTACCTCATCATCCCTATGAAGCATCTCCCGCAAGTCATTCGGGTCAGCTACGAGTAAAACATAAGTAAGTTATAATTAATAAGTAAGTAATAATAATAAGCAATAATTATTAATAAGCATGTAATAATAATAATAATAATAATAATAATATCCCTTCATGAAGAAGTTTAATCATTAGGCTTTTTAAGAAACTTTTTATAGTTTCTATTTCACCCTTGTTTTATAAGAAGTTTCAGTGTTTCTATCTAGTTAGGATTGCTCTGCTAATGAACTGATAAGGTTACGGAGAAGTATGGACCAGTGATTCCATCGAGAATGTTCAAATTCTACCGGGAAAATAAAGTACTTACTGTTATATTGTTTATAGTTTCTCTAACTCTGTAACATGTCCTTCTGTCAAATCGAAAATTCTTACCCATAAAACTTTCATCATTCAAGTTATAGCTGTGATAAAAGTGTAGAGGACGTTTCTGTCATGGACATTAATAATAATTTCATTGTATAGGACACACCGGGTTAGACTCTTGTTTCCGGTACGTGAGCACTTTTGGTTAACTCGGGCCTTACCCTTCATCATAACTTAAAATTATAAATTTCTTAATCACAGTATTTATCAAAATTAATCACATAAATCTTGGCAATAAATTACAGCATATTATTATTACCAATACATATTTAGTTCTAAAACAGAATTGCAGATTAGAAGGATTTTGTTTACTATCTAAGTCAAAGGTCGATACTGATAAAAACCGTGTCAATAACCTACTCGAATGAGACAGATAGAAGCTTTTTATCGGTTGAATGCCATTGATGACGTCATGGTAAAATTATGGATATTTACCATTTCATATCTAATGAGTTTTTCTGAGATGCAGAGCAAATGTTGCTATTTTTTTAATACTTCAAAACATGTTGAGTGACCGTCAAGAAAGTGGTTAATTACAAGACCAAATGATGTCTTTACGTTTCTTTTTGGAATTCAGAAATTGATGCATGCATTTTATTTGTTTTCCAATACAACTTCAAATCATCTATATTGAACTGATTTATCTTTCTATAGTTTAGCAATTTAAAAACTATTTGCATCCTATAATGTGAACAATATAGAGTGTCTTTGGATTTGAGCAATTCGTTACGGACGTTATGGTATAAATGAAAAGATTTTACTTCCATAATATTTTGCTTTGAATAAGCTGTATTATGCTAAAAGCTATGAAACCCAAATAACTACAAAAAATAAAGACAGTTATATGTACACATTGCTCTAATATAAACAGAAGCACAAAAAAAAAAAAAATAAAAAATAAAATAAAATAATAATAATAATAATAATAATAATAGCCATACGTGGGAGACACGGTTGCTGAGTGGTTAACTTTCCGGACTCGCAACTATACAAAGGTTGCTGGTTCGAATCCAACCATTGCATCAGCATGTCTAGGCTGCCATGGTATGTCCCTGGGCAAACTACTTTACTTCAATTGCCTCGGCACTTAATAACCTACTTGTGCTGCTGTGCCGTTAACAACAAAAAACAAAACAAAAAAAAACGACCCAAAACGAACTCTTATATGATTACCCCAGTTAGAGTCGCACCACCACCACCCTCCTGCAATGCGTGAAAATCCCTCAAAATCGCGATTTTCAACTCCACAATGTACCCATACTGATCAAAATCAGAGAGATTTCACACAAGTTTGTGACAATTGCATGTCAGATATTACTTTAGGAGGCGCTCTACAGATATTATGTACTTCTGAGAGAGTAACAGGTGTAAGGTGAAGTTGTTTGAATTTGCAACATGCACCATGAAGAGAATGTTGGCATACCTCTATGCTATTTTCATGTACTGTGGCTGAAATCTCATTACATATTGAACCTGTCGAAACTGTACATGATCTAAGCACACAGCTGACAAAATGGCCGCTCCCATGTGCTCGAAAAATCAGCCTGAATGAGTCCAAAGTACACTATTTTTAGCAGTTATTAAAATAGGGAAAAAGAATTTTGCCAGAGTAGGCAATACCTTCTTCTGAAAGTACAATGAATGAATTACAAAATATATGAAAAGTAAACAAGTTATCGGTTCTTTTTTTTACAATTTACCTTTAAAGTCCAGGAAGTGAAAATGACCAAGATGTATACTCTAAAAACCAAATTTCACCCATCAGTCATACACCAAAATAAAGAGAATTTAAAGTTCTTGTAATAATACCTAAGATATACAAGGTATTTTTTAAATAGCCAGAATAAAGAGCGAGGAAAACCTGGCAAATTATATTTCTTAAAAAATCTAACCCTATGCAAAATACGAAACTGTAGAGCGCCACCTTAATGAAGAGGAAAGTTGACCTTGAATGGACTGATTTCCCACGAAATCATTTAGTATGGAAATTTCCATAAACGTATAAAAACAGAGCGAGGACAAATGGACAGCCTCTGGTGCGAATTCAAGGCCAAAACTCAAGTAACGAGGGAGAAACGGAGATGAAGTGTGGATGTCTCTTCTGTCACATTTTTACCCTATGGCCAATCATACCAAACTTTTTAGTAGTGCTACCCTATGGAAAATTCGAACGCCTGCTAATCCTCCCTATCCCTACTACGTCATAAATACTTAATTACGAATAATACGGTACTTATTTTTCCTTGCTGCGAGCAAAAGTAAGCTACGTATGGACCCATATAAAGTACCTTTCAAGATTGCATTTCGTTACATTTGTATGAACTAACATATGGGAAACCTCAGCTGCATATCACAACGAAAATATGTAACAAAAATGGCGAAACACGACAATAAACACCATCAAGGTAACCCACTGGATACGAACTGTTTTATTTTACCATCAAGGTAACCCACTGGATACGAACTGTTTTATTTTACCATCAAGGTAACCCACTGGATACGAACTGTTTTATTTTAACAGAAAAGTAGAGAAATATTTCATAAAGTGTACACGAATAACGATTATTAAAGCTGCTGTACCTCGAAATTTGACCCAAAGTAGTGAAATATCACGATTGTTCACATTATGAGCTTTGACCCTGATGAACTTGAGATTAGTTTCGAATGATACAATTGTAATACGAATCTTAGACATCCGATTGATAAATAGTGAAAGTTTCAAATTCCGTTATATTACCATTACTCATGCTGCTAAAGTGAAAACGTGTAGTGCGATTAATATAAATTGCATTTTTCTAGAGATCCATAAGTTAAAAAAAATGACGCGCGTTAAGTTATTTAATCATACTTTTCTCCTTGACAGGTTTTAATTCATGGACAAGATCAATATCAATCAATTTCAAGTGTCAACATAAACTCAGAATAAACAAGCCTGAACAGTTTGTAAATGCTCATTAAGGTAGCACTAGAGAGTTGGTTGGTTACGGCCAGGGTTTGAGAATGTACCCCCTAACCTCTGAAGCCACCTATTATAAAATAAAACTCTAGCACCATCAACATGTTTACGTTTTCAAACTCGTAAGAGAATGGAGAAACCGAATCAGTTAGAAGCGTGGCAAATCCGATCCTTCTATGATTACCCCCAGTAGAGTCCCCCCCCCCCCCCCAGGGATACGAGAAAATGGGCATGCGCATCGTAGTATAAAAGCTAATCTCAAACCCAGCAAGTACACGTGTTTCTGCAGTCCAATTGTCCCATTGTACATACAACATGAAAGCACGCATTCTTGACACCACTATAAGTAACGAGGGAGAAACACAGAGACAAAGTGTGGTTGTCTCTTCCATAAAAACTTTACTCCATGGTAAATCATCACGTCATCTCATTACAGATACGCTTACAGAGCAAGGAATCATTTCACTTGTTGGAGTATTGAGGCTACCCTTGGTTGTAACTTAGTGTCAAGCAGAGAAATAAATCTTTAATAATGCTGGGCACGAGGTATTTTTTTTACGGTACAGTATGTCTTGTATTTATCAAGATACTTTGTTGAAACAAAATCACTGTTATGCGCCATAGTAGATGTGCAAATTTGAAATAGGTAATAAAATCAATAACCACGCACTTTACTAACTTCTACCATTTTGGGTATGATTTGTTGTCGTTGTTGTTGTTGTTTATAAAACTCGTAATTGGGTGCGTACCTTTTAAAACGCCCCCCCCCATAAATAAATAATAAAAATAAAAATCTATGCATAAAATTAAATTTGTTGCGTTAAAATATACTCAGTAAATCAAAATGAATCTCATATATGACAGGCATGTAAAAATGTTCAACATATCTTGCCATTCATATTTTTATCTCTTTAAATCTACCTTTTATGATTTCACAACTTTCCTGTAGAACAAAAAAAAATCCTCTTTAAAATCCTCAACCAAATTTCTTAACGCGTGAAACAAACGCGATCAGATTCAACATAGCCTTTTTTCTTTTCTCAGCTTTGAATTACTGAAAAGTCAACAACATCCAAACCATTTTCATATTCTAAAGAGAAATTTGTATAAAAATACGAAATATCTGGTTCATCTGAACATATATATATATATATATATATATATATATATATATATATATATATATATATATATATATATATATATATATATATATATATATATATATATATGAAAAATATATTTATATAGAGTAAGATTATTAATATTTGACTGTTTTGGCAATCTTCTGATGAAATATCTGATACGTTTTGAAATGTTTCCTCGTATCTTTCCTATGTAATGTAATGTAATGCCACAGCGTATAGTACGTTCTGTATCATGCTTGATTCAAAACTGGTGTGTTGTTACGGACGTTAAACGTTACTTACGTTAATTTTTTCGTTAATAAAAAGTCAGTGCAGATTGACGAGTAACGTTGAAAGATATACAACGAAATTGTAACTGAAGGTTTTTTTGTTTAAATCTTAGTTTAAATCACCAAAATTGCATTTATTATAATGATGACAGAGACATTATCGTTACGCCCGTTAAATCCGTATATGTGACAAGCCAATTAAACCTATTATTTCGATCCTAATCACCTATATTAGAGAGCACTGAATAGTAAAGATATGTGAAAGATTGCTCAGTGATAGTTTGTGTTTTTTTACATCCCGTATAAGGACACGAGCACATTAAAAATCAAGTATACATATGCGGGTGCATGCGCAGCTCAATATCTGCACCAATCCACTAATTTAGGGATGCGATAACACAAAAATAAACAAAATTAAAATTTCTAGCGCATTATAATCTTTTGCAACAACCCACTCGTTTAGGGAAACGACAACACTAGAATAAAAAATAGAATATTAATAGCGAACAAGTGCAGCGAACACAAAATAATAATTTTAACCTTTTTACAATATCTTTTAAATGATAGTGTTCTGCTCGCGTACCGTGGGTACGATCAATATAGCACAAGTCTGCATTAGTGGAAGACTGATTTAAGCTGTGTAAAATACAGGGAATCAGTATAGCTTCTGGAACATTCAAAAGACGGTTGATATAACCAATTTTGCCTTCGGTCGGACAGATGAAAAAGACCATCATAAAGGATCTTTGAGCAGGATTACATATTAAAATTTGTAAGTGCTACAAAATTTAAGTTATTTATCATTAATTTGTCAACTCAATTGGATCGTATTTGTTGAGAGTTGTGTAGAATTCAAACGCAAAAATTTCTGAATCGATGTTGCACCACTTCGTATTTGATGACCACCTATATTTTGTTGTTGACTGTGCCTATTGTCAAACAAGCAAGCATTTTTATAAATGTGTCGCTTTACTATCAATAGTTGAGAAAGATGAGAAGTGCTTGATATGCAAGAACTTTTGAAACACAAAAAATCATTAGAGTATTGAATATTTTACGATGCGATGGAAGATTCTGGATGAATAACGACGTCAGCACAGCAAAAAACTGTTGTGATTTACCGCACCTAAACCTATCTACTAGAGAATCAGTTGTACGTCAAAACACCAGCGGTACGTCTTTTTGTTTGCAGCAAAATCGGTTTGGTAAAGAACAGGGGAGAAACCTTTAGCCAGTTTTTCGCATGGTAAATAAGAGTTAAGAAACATTTAAGAAACACTTATGTTGCAGATATTTAAAAAATGATTTGAAGGTACACACTAAAACTAATTTATTTTACTTTTCAGGTGTCATTATGAGAATTGCCTACAGGGACAGCTGATTATAGTGGATATGTTTTTCAAGTGAGGACCTGATCGTAAATGATACATATTTAGAGTGAACATACATTCAAAATAGTTATATATATATATATATATATATATATATATATATATATATATATATATATATATATATATATATATATATATATATATATATAATGAATATTTCACCACTTAGATTCGGCTCCACAGTTTCGTACTTTGCACCGGGTTTGATTTCTAAAGAAAAAGAATTTCCCAAGTTTTACTCGAAGTTATCATGACTTATTAAAAAAAAGTCTCTGTATATCTTCGGTATCGCCAAAGTGACTTTTAATTTCCTTTACCTTGGTGTATGACTGAAGGGTGTAATTCGGGCTATATAGTATACAGCTTGGCCTTACATCAGATGTGAATCTCTCATAAGATTGCTAGCTCCACTTAGTCATTTTCACTTCCTGGACTTCAGATGTAAATTGAAAAAAAAAAAATGAAAAAAAAAAAAAAAAGAAAAACTAGCAGAAAACTTTAAATATTTTATAATTCATTTATTGCTCTTTCATAAGTTAGTATTGTCTACTGTGGCAAACCGTATTTTGCCTATTTTAATAACTGCTAAAGTTAGTGTACTTTTAGACTAGTCCAGATTCATTTCTGAAGCAAACGGCGGCAGCCATTTCGATCAGCTGTCTGCTTTAGACAGCACGTTGTGTCCCTAATACCACATATAAAGAAATTTCAGTCACAGTACATGAAAGTAGCTTAGAGGTATGCCAATATTCTCTCCATTGTGCTTGTTGCTAATGCACATAACTTCACCTTATACACGTCCCGCTTTGAGAAGGGCTTAATAACTGTAGAGCTTAACCTTAATACGCTAAAAAAAACACAAACTAAAACCGAATTTATTTTATTTTTCCGGTGTCATCCATTATGCTCTTAAGCCACGCCTACAGGGACACCTTAATATAACGCATACTTACTTAGAGGAAACACCTGAACATAAAGACACGTGCTTAGAGTGAACACACGTATAAAATAGTTATATATATCTATATATATATATATATATACATATATATATATATATATATATATATATATATATATATATATATATATATGTTTCCACTTAAATAAATCAAAATAAACACTTCGATACTTGATCCAAGGGTATTATTTCACAAATTAGAAATTTACTAGACCAGCGAGCGAGACTTGAGAGTCAACAATTTGTTAAGAATTGCTTATTGCCTTTAAATTGTTTAATTCAATAGGTTGAGGAAAGTGATATACATTGTGTACACAAATTTTGGATGAAATTGCAAACGTTTCACCTGGCATCCGTCTTAAGAATATTCTAGAAGCTATGCTGATTCAGAGTAGTTTTTACACAATCTGAATCAGTCTAACACTAATGCACAGATTGAGAAATAGCGTTAAACTCAAAAGTAGACTTGTGCGAGTTATCGTGTCGAAGGTGCGCGTGCAGAGCACGATCATTTAAAAGATGAACAAAAATCAAAATATTATTTTGTGTTCGCTTTGCTAGTTCGCTAGTAATATTTTATTTTTATTTTGATGTTATCGTATCCCTACACGAGTGGGCTGGTGCAGAAATTATTATGCGCTATCACTCGTCGATGCCTATTTGATTTATAATGTTCTCGCATCCCTATACGGGATATACAAGCAAAACTAATATGACTGCGCTAACATTTGCATATCCATACTATTGGGTAACTCAAAGAAAATGTTTCATGTTCATTATAACGTAATCAATGCATGCTTTATTATATTGACCGTGGTATAAATTCAGTTTAAGTTGTCAGCATTTTTGGATACTCTCAGGCTGTACGTGGCAGTTTGCGTTCATAGTCAGGCTTTAGTATTATAATTTCATAAAGAAAACCATATAAAAGTTTCTATTGGTGAAAACCATCAGAAAGTAGTTCAGTTTCAAGATACTCCACATGACAAGCGTCATGCAAAGTTTGACCAAAACATAATATTCAGACCCATATAAGAAAAATTATATGATGCCATCCAAATGTTTGCATTTCTTTGGTAGTAAGCAATGAGGTTCAACACATTTTTTTTACAGGCACGTGTATGTAATTTTTCCTGGAATGACTCAAATATGACAATTGAACTAGTTTACTCTCCTGTGACTCAGTACCCTTCTTACCTCCCCCCGCCCATCTGTTTCTGCCATCTCCCACATTGTTCATTGTGATTCGCTCCATTCATCTCTATCAACGTTTCGTAGAGAATTGTAAACAGCAAACCAAAATAATTAACTTCAATTCTATTGTGGCCGTTCAAGCTGATTTAACTTATCATTTTATTATTATTATTGTTATTATTATTATTATTATTATTATTATTATTATTATTATTATTATTTTCTGTAAGTATAATTATAACAGTTCAAATTTATTCCTGACCAAAAATAGCCGATGAAATATTTCGCGGAGTTTAAAATAGCATTTTTTTAATCAACTTAATACGAGGGCTTCAATCGGTCCACGCTCTGCTATTAAAATTTGTTTTTCAAATCGCCTATTATTTCCCGCAAAGCTACATTGGAAATACAAACAACTTTACTGCGGGGCAGTTTGAACAATTTGTACTTTTTTTTAATACATACATTAAAATACAGACGACCAAATATCTTTATTTTAGAAATGTTTAGGTATTCTTTCCAAATCTTGTTCTGATTTTATCGGCAAGATAATATGTCATAGTGGGGTCATAGAGGGGAGTTCGAAGCGGTATGGCTGAAGTAGAATAAACATTATTAGGTGAAATGGTCGTTTTATGGCCGTCTCTTAATGAATCCCTCTTATTCACATAAATGTGAATTTGTAGGGAACCAGTGTCCAAACATCGTAACTATTCAGTGGAGAAAATAACATCAGCCATCTCATCCTTATTAGGGTTGAATGATTTTGTTTATTTTGGTTTAGAGATATATCCGACGGTCTAAACATTACAGTTATACTCAGCAAGCAAATATCCTTCATGCGCAGGTCTTTTATAGCAGGTCTTTCATTGTCCGGTCAGGAAAGAAGCAAATCCTTTATTTTCGAAACTGGTAGGGCTGTAGATCTTTTCATAGGAATATATGTACCGGGTTAGATCAAAAACTGCAAGCATTTCTCTGTGATTTGATGAAAAATGCTTGATCGCGATCTCCCATAAACTAGTTTTCAAATTCAAGCTGAGCATTGTTCCTTGTGTGCTTTCAGCACATTTATTAACAAAGCCTTTATTTGCGACAAAGAATCTCATAACATGCTTATTTGTGATGTGACTAATTGTATAAATACTATCTTTGTAATAAATCTGTTATTAACGGAATACAGAAACTTTTTCGACTACATCGCTATTATCTATCCAGTTTTTCTTTGCAATAAGATTTACACTAGATGGAGGTTACTTAAATATGAGAAGGTGATCGTGATAGATCCCGGGGATACATTATATAAGTGATTAGAATAACTGGATGATGCTTACTAAAGAACAAATACTTTGTTTCTGATTGATGATTGTGGGAATATTAATAATTTGAAAAATAAGCAACTAACCTAACCAAGCTAGCTGCTAATGGTAGACATTTTTAAATATCAGTATGGGTCATTGTGCAAAAGTTCAACTCTGTGATAAGATTTCAGAGAGAGTACAGGTTTTGTTGTGTTTTACAGTAAAGACCACCCCACCCCCCACCCCAAAATCAACAACAACAAAAAAACAAAAGAAGCAATGGAAACTATCTTCATTAAAAATAACCTCATCACAGATAATGTTCAAGGAGAGTCTTTAGTGAGACCTGGGTATCCTTTTTGACTTACAAAGTGCTTACATATCCGTAAGGTAATATATTTACGTTGTCAATACAAAGTGCATACATATCCGTAAGGTAATATATTTACGTTGTCAACCTGAAAACTCTTATCGTATTATACATAGACAAAATAACTTTATTAAATTTATTGCTATAGATCTCACTAGTGCACAATCTAAGTAAATTCATTTCCAAGTAACTTTATTCAATTTATTGCTATAGATCTGACTGTTGCACGATCTAAGTAAATTCGTTTCCAAGTAACTTCCTTGTAGTTGAAAAGCAAAAAAATAATATTGGTACATTTCCAAATTCAGATTATTTTGGATCACGCATTCTTTTATTCTTTTGCAAACTATCTTTTCATTTTAATCAGTCCTGAATGATCTCAAGTTTTTCCGTAACCTATAGAACTCTCTAATAGACACTCATTCATTTCATTTTTAAATAATCCAACAGCTTTCTTATTCATTTGTAGGACCTGTTGTCCTTTTGGCAGTCCCTAGTGTCATAACACAGTTACTATAGAAGTGTACTGTTTCAACATGGACACATAACGAATCATTATCAGTCATGACTTGTTTCGTTCTATGACTATATTTGCTTTTCAAGCTGATGTGGTAAAATTCATACATTAGCCCTTTGGATACCTCAACCACAGTAAAACCTCTGTAAACTGAGTTGGTCAATTTCAATCTTTTTTTTCTTTTCAGGCTGACCAACACTAAATCATCATCAATAATTGTTATCCTTGCAAATGATAAATGTTTCTGACATTTTAAATTTTTTATTTTCATCTGCACTTATTTTAATTGTTGCATTAAAATTAAAATTTTGTTTAAAAAAATCTCTCAAAATTATTAGTTTCTTGTGTCTCGTATTCGTTAACAGTTCAATGTATTATTCCAACAATGGTTGTTGATCAAACAAAGCAACTCTATGTGTCTTTTTCATTTCAAAACCCAATTACATTTACATCTTTCGGATTCTGTAGTGGATGACATATTTTTTGTTTTGATTTTCAAAGCATATAATAGTTTTTGGTACTGATGGTTTTGTATTCTTATAGTTATTTATCAGCTTCTTCTGTAAAAGAGAAAAGATCGTTTTTTTTTATCAGGAATTAGTCTCTGACTAGCTGCTGGAGAGTCCTTGTAATAGTCATGTAAATGAAATTGAATCTCCAAATCCACGTCTAAATGCAACCAGTATCATAATTGTCTGAAATTTCCAACAGATTTTCCTATATGCATCAAATTTGTCCTTTATTTGCCCATCTACATTTTTTTTAACCTGTCTGTATGGAGACATCTTCACACATAAAGATTGCTAGTAACTAGGTACATACTAAATGACATTGACCTTGCTCTTTCGTCCTCCCCATTTCTTACCATCTTTGTCTGAGCAGTATTCAGGATTTTCTTTAGCGCCTCTGTGTAATTTCACCTCGTATTCCACTCTCAATCATTAGGAACGTATCACAGTCTGAGAGCAGTTCTAATTCAACACATTACATCTTTAAAGTTGCATCATCTGCTAATCCAGTGGTACTGTGATTATGGGCAAGGTATAGTTTGTCATTTTCATACAGATATTTATAAAATCTTCAAAAATGTCCAATACCTTCAAATTATCTTTCATTTTCGTAATAATCATGCAGATTTCAAAAGTGTTTGAAGATCAAAATGTTCCATGCCATTTTTAACGTATTAATAATTAGCATTTGATATATTTGAATAATGTAGACTTGAATCGAACTTTTATACTAGTGGTATACCTGTTACTTTCAACCTTTCAAAGCTATCCATTAATTCGTACGGATAGATGCATTTCCGAAAATATTTTGATTTCGCGTCTCTTAAACGTTTCAGTGTTTCTGTGAACTTTTCATCATATAAACTTTTTTATTGACTGTCCCGTAAATCTAAACTTATTTACAAACCTGATTGTCCCTTTAACTGTTATTTCTGTTTCTTCTTTCATGAACCCATCAACAATAAAATCCTTACGGGATGATATTTATTTGTCATCGCTGTTCAGTATTTTTTTTTCCTCTTAGGGAGCCTCGATAGGTCATTTGGTTGAGCGTCATACTCGTAATCCAAGGGTCGTGGGTTTGATACCTGCCCAGTCCAGTCTGGGTCGGCTGCCTCAGTGTGTCCATGGGAAAGACACTTAGCTCCCGTTCCCTCACATCATATAGTTAATAAAGAGCTTAAAGTGCCGTTTAAAACCAACCAACTAAAAACAATATTACAGAACATATATCTGTCATAACCTGATAAATCACGAATTAACAATGGATTGAATTTTGGATATTTGTAATTCAAATTACATTCGTTATGTGCTGGACCCCTATAGTTGTCCTTCAAGTAATTGTGGTCACGAACTATGTCTTTAATTATTTTCCTATAACATATATTTGTTGAACTGAACTGTTGATCTGTGAACACCATAGGCTTTGCATTTTCGGTCTGATTTTTCATACACTAGTTTCGCGATTTTATTCAACGCATAAGAACATACTTGAATAACATATTCCTGTGTAAACTATTGGTTTGTATCTCTTATGAAACCCTGATGGAATGTGTTTGACTGTTTTTATTATCCAGGATATTTGATTTTATTTCATAGCACTATTACGCTTGTACACATGTTTTCTGTATGATTGCACCTCTGTTGAAGGTTATCTCTAACACGACTACAAGTTCCTGCCAGTAGCACAATGCTACTTTCAAAATCAGAATATATAACATGCGGAACTTTTAATTAATGTTAATATTTTGTTTAAAAATTGTGTAACGGAACATGCTTCAGGTATTATATCTCTCGAAATATTTACAATATTTTACCGGACATCTATCAAACCAATGACTGTATCTATAAATTGAATTTTGATGGCCTATCTATATGATCACTTAATGTGTTCCATATAGATTCCACAGCGTGAAAGAAACTTCAATTTTTTTTCTCCCCACAATGATACAAGCTTTTGTTTTCCTAATCCATTTAGGCAAATATATACAAGAGCTTCCTCTGAGCAATTGTTATCTAGCTATGTGCAATGTTAAATATTTTATCCTGATAAAAACATCCATATACTTTTGCTTATTTCCATTCCAAATTTGGCATGAAATTGTCGAATAAAACGTTTGATGACTTTATCCGCTTCGTCTCTGTTCAATATATTTAGCGGCATCGTTCTGTGGTAATATATATATATATATATATATATATATATATATATATATATATATATATATATATATATATATACTCGTCTTGTTCTCCCACCATAGTGGGTCGTTTTATAGGTCTGATCGTTAAGTTCAATTGAGCTTTCACAGAACCAAATTGTCATATTTGTGGAACGATGATATTCTTTAATTATGGCTCAATATGATTAGAAAATTCATGCAGATCTTGATTGTTACCATCACAAATTTGCATTCATCCAAAGATTTAAAAATTAAAATCTAAGCCTTTCGTTGTGGTTCTGTTAAACTTCTGTCTACTCATACGTCTAAATTCTTTCCTTGTAATAACACGTATTAAAGAAGGTTGAACTTTTTTCTCACGTTTCTTGGCATTGGGGTATCAAGCATCGAATTCTTCAGTCTGATTAAGGGGCCGAGTGGTCTAAGGCGATAGCCTTTACAAATCACTCACATCTCACCTCTGTCCGCGTGGGTTCGAGTAAGTTAATTGTTCATGATTTTAGTATGCCTTTCTTCTCCCGTATTAGGGGCCCCGGGTGGCCGAGTTGTCTTTAACAGATCACTCACACATCTCACCTCTGTCCACGTGAGTTCGAGTCTCGGCGCGACTAACGAGGGTATGTGATAAAGCTTGCCAGTAGCTTCACTTAGGTCGGTGGTTCTTCCCGGGGTCTTATTGGGTTATTCCTCCACCAAATATACTGGCCGTCATGTATAGTCTATCATGTGCTGAAAAATGGCATTAAGCCCACAAAAACAAACAAAACAAATTCATTTTGATTATTTATCTGGAAAAATTTCAATATATTTAACTACAAATGTTTTAGCGATGTCAAATGTCTATCTTTAATAAATACAACCTTTAACATTTTAACCTTTGACCATTTTTGCACAATCCTGGAAAAATATACTGACTTATATTTTATGTACGGCACTAAATTTTACACATGTGTATTGCTAGCGAAGGCTGGAAAGGTTATTGGGGTACTTTATACACTTCAGCGATTTTTATATAAACCATTATCTGTGCGGCAGATTAGAAGTAAAAAGTGTTGGTAAATTTAAATATAGTGTGCAGATGCTATTAATAGCTATAATAAAGGCAAATAACTCGTAATATAAAATACATCATCAATTTAAAAGACGCATATCTCTATACCACTTCGCTCTCAGTATTGTGCCACTATTACAGATATGTACCAAAAAATCATTTATTTTGTTTTTGCTCCGTCGCTTTCACTGTTTGGCTGTGCTAATTGTCTTCATAATCATACTGGTTAAGCAAAACTACTTTCAACTCTGACTGGTTTAATTTGTTTAATGTTGAATATGATGATACACAAAAATATATGTGGTCCAGAGCTCTCATAATCTCTTTACTAACAGGAAAATCGCAGATAATGAATGTAATATTCTATGGAGTAGTATTAGCATCTGGGGAAAAGTGATTAAATCGCTAGAGGAAAGGCTCTATAGCAGTCTTTCTGGGAAGAAACATAACTCGGGGTATCAACAATTCTATAAGGCCTGTTTTATTGGCTCAAAAGCACTAACCTGCAAATGTTCCTTTGAAAAAATATTTAAAACGGGAGTCGTTGGAGCTTTTCATCACGAGAACAAAACATATAGAGTTTAAAATTTTATCGAGCTTACATTTTAAAAATGATTCAGTGGCTCTTCCTAGATTCTAATCATGCTGCTTGAGTAGCTCGGTGACCTCTTCTTCAGTCAGACGACCTCTGACTAATTCCCGGAACTTAAGAATCTGTAATAGAAGTGGAGTGATGTTTGATGATGATACTGATGATGACGTTTATTATTGTTAGAAACTCACATTTTGTAGACCTAAATTTTTATCTTCAAACCAGTCTGTTCACTTAAAAACGATCTGTTTGAGTAAGAAATAAAATATGCCGTTCAGGTATGTAAAAGTGAAATGAGTAGCCACTGAAACTCATTGTAATATTTAAAGTACTGTGATTAAATAAATACGCGATCGGTTATCTTAATGGAGGATTGCTGCATAATATGAATAAATATAAAATTACACAAAACTCAAAAGGTGTGTTGCCCTTTTACAAACACAACTTTCTGACCCATAAAGTACATGTCAAACATTTGAACTTATATAAATAATCTAAGTGAATCTTTAAGATTTGAAGAGTGTTGGCGTTTGAGTTCTATAAATAGCGCATCGGCATAATGTATACATATTGGAACAAGTGCGGCTCTTACAGTAGAAGCTAATGACGCCATGTAAATATCAGAATGGTGAAGACCCATATCCCAGAAGAAGAAATGTGTTTTGTAGAAAAACCGCCTGTACAGATGAGACTAGTTTGATCAAGAAGACGGAGAAAGAAGAAATAGCAGTCAGTACAAAAGATACAACAGTTAGATGCTTCCAACCCATGGAAAATGGCTTAATGGAAGTTGATATGTGAGAAAGACAGGTGTCTCAAAACACTGGATTATTAATGATTTAGTTGGTACCATGATTTCCAATCGATGCTTGCAGCAAATTTAAATCACAATGATATTTTACATTAGTGATGTTGGAATGAATATGCATTCAAAATAATGGATAAAGTTATCGTTACTATAAATTAATGTGGATAGTGAAGGCGTAAATATATACTCTCATCCTTTTATCTTTAATTGAGTGCATGACTGCATTGCATGCTATCTAACTGACCAAAAACTGTTTCTAATGTCATTAATATTATTTAATTAAGATGACTGTTACTGTTAAACTACAATTCAGTTACTTCACACAACATTTCTTTGTTATGCATTGTATGGACTGCAGATTCATTCAGCAGGGCATCATACGTCATGAATTTGTTTTAGTTTATATTCCTTATTGCTTATTTATATGTTCAGGTACTACATCACATAAAGGACCTTTAAAACCATTGTTTAACAGAATTATTCAAGGTAACGTAGCAGAGGCCTGGCAGTGACTCTCGTATATTAGAATCCAAAACTATTTTTTCTGTTTAGACTCATTGTGAACTTAGCCCACATTTACAGGAGTGTAATTGATAAGGTGATAGATTCTATGTATATTTTTACCTTGATCGTATCTATACTTTATCTACAATGCATCCAAAGAATGGGTTCAGTTTCTGTTTACAAAATACATGTACATTTAAATTTGCGTTCGTGGAAAGAGAACAATTATGTTTTGTACGAATGTTTGCATGTAAAACAGTGTTGCTGTCCAATAACATAATATAGGTAATAATTTCAGTATCTTTTAAAATTATCATCTGAAGGGAAGAAATAACATTTTTTTGTTGCCAACATTGGTAGACTTTGAATACCTAGTAATCTGAGGGACTTGGCCATCACAAATTCCATGAAATCACATACAGACAGCTTCACACAAAACCCACAAACTTTAATTTTTGTTCCAATTATAAAACTTGAGTTAATAATAATAATAATAATAATAATAATAATAATAATAATATTCAACTGCAATGTGCGTAGGTTGTTGTTTGTAGCTTTCCTTTTCCTATTCACTGCTTGTATGTACCTCACAACCATTCCATCTACAGTCATAGCAATTGAATGGAGAATTTATATTTTATGAAAAATATGAAGACAATTGAACATCATATTAATAGGATAGATGGTAAATATTGTTATAGCTGAATTTCTGTTGTCTGTAGTTGTGATAGAAGTATAATTAGTATTGAAAATCAAAATAAAAGTCTTGCTGATATAGTAATGTGTGTGGTTAGTAGTTATATCATTAAGTTCAAATATACATGTAGGTAAATTTGTTTTGTGTTTCTCATTTCATGAAAAACTGTTTCATAAACGGTGTACTTTTTCAACCAATCAAAGATTTTTCTTAAAGTTTTAATAGTGTTTGAAATCTTTTTATAATTATCATTGACAGTCATAATGTTTTAATAAGTAAAAAGAAAATAACAAGGACTTTCATCCCCATGCATCTTTTAAAAAGGTGGGGATTACATCTTCCTGTCTGTCTGTATTTCCCTCCATTAGTAATTTAGTGTATCTCCTACACGTCTAGAGTCACCGATTGAAATTTTGGGATATGATTGGGGGTAGTCTTTAGATTTACACAGTGGTTTTAAATTTTAATTATGACTCTTGGGATGGGACCAGTGTCTCGGGATAGTTATTTCTTTCAAAAAATCTAAATATTTAAAGTATTGTAGGTGGAAATCTAAAAGTTGGTTTGTGTCATCTTCAAGTCCAGGGCTATAACATATGCAATTGGCTTTTGGGTTACACTGTCTAGTCTTGCCCCAGGGATGGTCCTTGTGAGTATGCAGCCCCTGGGTCACAACTTGGAAACTGTTGAGATCCCCACTCAATAACCATATATAGGTTTGAAGGACATGAGACAGAACCAGACATACTGGTATATCCAATGCAAGCCATGGGTCATGCCCCGTAGGTTGTGGACTTGCCCCTGGGTTAGAGCTTGGAAACAGTTGAGATCCCCACCTTCTAACTATATATTGGTTGAAAGACATGAAAAGAAATCTGACACATTTCCAGTACAGACCATGAGGAAGGAGACTTGCTCTTGGGTTATCATTTGGAAACTGTTGAGATCCACAGCCTATAACTGTATATAAGTTTGAAGGGCACGAGGAGACAAAATTAGACATTGATCCAGCACATATCCTGGGTTGTGCC
Source organism: Margaritifera margaritifera (assembly GCA_029931535.1). Taxonomy (NCBI): domain Eukaryota; kingdom Metazoa; phylum Mollusca; class Bivalvia; order Unionida; family Margaritiferidae; genus Margaritifera; species Margaritifera margaritifera. Next base: position 2,539,310 of record JAQPZY010001629.1, on the reverse strand, counting down.
CATGTGGTTGGGAACTTGACCCTGGCTCATAACATGGAAACTGTTAAGATCTCCATCCTATATATATATATATATATATATATATATATATATATATATATATATATATATATATATATATATATATATATATATACATTTAATGGGAATAAGGGAATAGATGCACTTGTACATCCAACACATATCGTGGGCCATGCCCCAGGAGTAGGGGACTTACCCTTGTTCCTTAATTTTGAAACTGTAAAGATCCTCACTATATATATATATATACATATATATATATATATATATATATATATATATATATATATATATATATATATATATATATATACTAACTGGATTTGAAAAGAGAAATACACATGTACAGTATTGAAAAATTTGCTTCTGGATCAGGCAATACCCTTAGCTGTATGGATTGGAAGTGTGGTGATATGCAATGTCATGTCATTTACCTAATTCTATTTTTATTTCCTATATCTCACTTTGGATTACACTGAATTTGATGTTTACAAGCAATCAATCAGTGTGAAGAATGTACAAGTTACACTGTCCACATGCTTCTTGAAGTCAATATGGAATCAGTGTGCAGGGATACTTGTGTGATTTTGTACAAAATCTTCCAAAATTATTCTGCTTGGAATTTTTACTGAAACTAACATTTTGGCTGGATGATGTTTTGTAAATTTACACATCAGAACTAGAGAGTGTGTTTTTATTCTTTCTTGAAGGTTGAGATCACAGATTAGGGTTACATTCAGTGTGCCGTTTGTAACTCAGAATCTGATAGAAGTAGTGGTATGAAAATTGGTAAACCTTTACACATATGTAAGACAAGGGTGTCAAATTTGCCACTTTCATGGTTCTTATTTGAGGGTCAAAAGTGGACATTACTATATTTTTTAAATAAAGTAATGGATATAATAAGTTATTTTTTCCACAAATAAGTGCGAGATTTTAAAAATCTATCTGAGGGCTGGAAATTTGTAGTTTTGGGAGTAAAATATTCCAGCCCCCCCCCCCTTCTGAAAATTAAATGGGCAGTTCTTGAGTTTAATGCGACCAGGAGAAAAATCTCTGAACCCAGTTTAATCTACAAATTACAATTATTACTTTTGTTACTGTTATTTCAATCTAAGCCTAGTGAGCCATAATTGGTTCTTTTGAAGTATGTTTCATTTACCCTTATAAAATTCACCTCATTTTTTGGAAAGGAGTCAAGAGTTGCGACCTGCTCAAAATATTTCTTTTTATACTTTCATGCCATTAAGTTGGCGGTATATGGGATTTAGTTTGCTAATCTATGTCTGTGGGTCCGTCTGTTTTACTTGTTCATACTAAAACTCCAACACAGCTTCACTTATTAATATTAAACTTGCACTATGGGTGAATTTGGGATGAGTATGTGTTTACCATATAAATAAACAGATAGAGGGCTCATCCTTTTATTCTTTGTGTGTGAGAGAGAGAGAGAGAGAGAGAGAGGGAGAGAGAGAGAGAGAGAGAGAGAGAGATGTTATAACGTAAACGTTCAATTGGTAATACTTTGAGATGACCCTCATGATCCCATTACAAAACAAATTACATGCTTTATCCACTGCTCTAAAACTTCATATAAAAACTACTTTATTTCAAGCAGAGTACAATACTATGCAATAAAACTATTTAATTCCATTGACGACAGCAGTACATAGACTTTTATTAGCACATAAATTAATGTGAAAGCATCAACATCCACTCTCACGCCGTTTACGCCTTAGATTACTATTTTGATTTGTCACCTGATCATATTACGCGTAGTCAAGCTCTATTTTTAGACGTGGTATGCCCACGACGTCGAAGAATGACCGTCTTTAAACGCGATTTTCAGCCTTTTTAGATTGAACACAAGCTTAATTTCAAAATTTTTCGACAATTCGAATCAAACAGAATAAACGAAAGCAAATTAAAATTTTTGAAAATGTATACAGTAGTGCTCCGTTGAGGGGAATCGTTACTCATCATAATGACCAGAATACCAACCGATACAATTAATTTTCTAGCAGATTATAGAATAATAAACAGAAAGAAAACAAACGAATTTAAACCGGCCCATACTAGGAAACATTTTCTAAAGACAACGATTTTTGTACTTTTCCCATATAAAATTAATCAAAATATCATAAATAATTTCCGAGACATGATTATCACTTTGAAAGTGATTAAGTTAGTAAGACACACCACTCTTAATTCAAGAAGGCTTTCGACAAGGTATGGCATGCAGCCTTGTGGACCACCATGCGGATATACAACATAAACGCAAAACTAATCCGCACTATAGAAACCCTGTATGACAAAGCGACGAGTACAGTTCTCGTCAATGGCAACAAAGGAGACTGGTTCAGAACCACAGTCGGAGTCAGACATGGGTGCCTTCTCTCACCCACTCTCTTCAACATCTACCTGGAAAGGATCATGTCCGACGCCTTGGAAGACCATGAGGCAGTGTCAGTGTTGGAGGCAGAACAATCACCAACCTGCGCTTCGCTGATGATATCGATGGCTTAGCAGGAGAGGAAGAAGAAATGAAAACCTTAATGAACCGTCTCAATCAAGCATCACTGAGATATGGGATGGAGATCAACGCTGAAAAGACAAAACTAATGACAAACAACCCGAGTGGCATCCAAAAGGAAATAAGAGTGAATGGACAGAAGCTGGGCACAGTAACAAGCTTCAAGTACCTAGGTGCTAACGCCTCCGATGAAGGTTCAAAACCTGAGGTTCTTTCCAGGATTGCGCAGACAAAAGCTGCTCTGACTAGGCTGAAGGATATTTGGAAAGACAGCAACATCACGCTTGGGTCCAAGATCAAGCTTATGCGCTCCCTCGTCATATCCATATTCCTATATGCATGTGAGACATGGACCCTAACAGCAGAATTAGAGAGACGAATCCATGCCTTAGAGATGAGATGTTATCGAAGGATCCTGAAAATCTCATACTTAGACCACGTCTCTAATGCGGAGGTGCGCACTAAAATCCAAGGTGCAATTGGACCTTATGAAGATCTGCTCACCACTGTAAAGAAACGCAAACTAAGATGACATGGTCACGTCTCACGCTCAACTGGCCTGTCAAAGACAATCCTACAGGGCACAGTGAGAGGAAAGAGAAAACGAGGCAGACAGAAGAAGAGATGGGAAGACAATATCAAAGAGTGGACAGGCATGGACTTTGCAAAGTCCCAAAGAGCAGTGGAGAACAGGGCGAAATGGAGAGAGATTGTCGCAAAGTCATCAGTGGCGCCCCTACGACCAGCAAGGTTACGAGAGAAATGAATGAAAAATAAATCGAAAAGGTCCTTCCATTAGATGTGTTTTTTTTGTCAAGTTTTATAAATTAACACAAACTTTTGAATATATGCAAAAATTTAGATTTGAAACACAAGGAATACAACTTTTGTTCTGAAACATTTCTGGATTAATTAACTAAATCTTGTTGTGTGAGTAATCATTTATTTGCAATAATTCAACAATTTTCCAGCAAAGTTTTAGTAATCAGACTTTTTGTATTATGTCGTGGCACCAGCCTTGATGAATAAAATAGCTATCAGCCATTACTACCACGTCGTTCAGTTAGGCCCTGCTCTTTACATTCGATGCAGTATACTATATCAGTTTTACGTTAAGATATTTACAATGTCAGATACGAAAAGGACGTAATAGAGGTGAACTAGGTTATCATCCCTGATGGTTTGTACTGAACCAAATTCAGGTTTGTTGTTGAGTGTCAGTCCCTTCTAAGTTTGTATTCCTATTTGACCTGGCAGTAATGTTTCCAATTTTGTCAGCGTGCGTTTCTACGTGTGTGTGTGTGAGAGAGAGAGAGAGAGAGAGAGAGAGAGAGAGAAGAGAGAGGGGGGGGGGGAGAACAAAGCTTAATTCGTTGCACAGTGCCACATACTGAATTCTTCCATAGCATTTACAAAATATATCCATCCATAAGGTGGGATCTTTCTTTAAATTATCAAACCGTATTCCAACACTGAATGACAAGTTTTTCTCCATTTTGTTTAAATGACCAAAAGTGTGATATTTTTCCAGTGGATTTGCCCAATAGATCCAAATAGATAGAATCATCTAAAAAGTCCATACTGATATCACACACAACAAATTTTGATATGTCACATTGACTTTAAAAAAAGAATTTGATACATTTTGGTACGTCTCTTCCCAGGACCCATTATACTAAAAATTTGGATTGTGCGCTGTATATATAGTTTCCCGTTTCAAAGTTGTATGCTTCTCTCTGCGTTTTATCCCACATGATACTTTGACCTACAGTTGCTTTTTTCACTATGTATACTTGTTCACTTTATTCATGTGCCATACAGTGACACATATCGGTGTCATTAAAGTATTAGAAGGCTTCAGTTCATTGGCCTAAAAGGTATTTATTTATAAAGCCACATGTGCGTCTCATATGTGTGTATCTAATAGAGAGAGAAGGAGGGGGAGGGCGGAGTTATACAAGAGGGGGGAGGGAGGAGTTATACAAGAGGGGGGGGGGCGGGAGGAGGAGTTATACAAGAAGTCTCCTTGTTCTGAAACATTATCATTTTTCAATCTCCCATTGTTTAAATGCTTTCCTCTTAGTACAGAACTGTTGAATTTCCAATATTTACCAGAACTAATTCCAGTTCTAAAATAATGAGGCAAAGACAGCGCTGAATAATTACTAACAAATCATGCCTGTCAGAACAAGAATAATATGTTATTTCTAACTCGATTGCGCACTTTATTCGTTGTCTGAGGCGATCATCTCCCAAAACCGGAATTTTTTGTAACGTGTATTCGACGTTCAGAATTTTCATCGGATACATAAATATATGTAGAATATTATGCTGATATACAGTCGTATAGACAGTTAGCTAACTAGCTACTAGCTATATAAATAGATAGATGAGGAAGGGAGTTCGACATACATACACACAGATTGATATATGAAACGAGTGAAAGATGGACAGACAGACGGACATACAGAAAAACAGACCGATACATCGATAGATAGACAGATAAACTGACAGAAACATAGATAGATGATAAGAATTATGCGTGATATGAACTTTAGAGGTGGGCAAAATAAGTAGTCAAAGAGAAGATGAACCAGCAAATGATTTGCTGTAAACCTCCCCCGCTCATGAACTCTTTACTTTTATTAAAAAATATTGTTCCCTATTTTACTTAAAGTTACCATTCGTATAATGCAAGCATATCTTACCGTTTTTGTCCGCTCGTCTGGCTGCCCAAACCTTAGACTTCTGCCTTCATCCATGATAAAACGGTGGTAAAGTTTCTGTCACAGTGACACAGATTATATTTGCGGAAAATATGTTGTGGTGTATTGAAAACGCTAAGGCACGGTTTGATAACGTGTACATCGGTATAGCCATGTGATTTTTATAATCTAAATAAAGATACTGGGATTTTATATACATGTACATTTGCTACATACATCTTGCTCAAATTTGAAAAGACTAAAAGCACTTAGCCTTTCCAACATTATGTACAATTGCAAACGGGGACTTCGGATCGATTGGAATTGAAAACTTTTGCACAATTAATTGATTATGAATTTAATACCAAGATAGTATGCACCTGTATAAGAGAATTTTATATAGGCGTAGAAGAGGATATTAATGACAACAACAACAACAACAACAAAATCACTGAAGCAGTGCAACTCTTTCGTAAACACTAGATGGAGGTTAGTTGGAAACCTTTACATTTTAAATAATAAAGTCAGATGTGAAGGGGGGGGGGGACTTTGGGCGGATTGAATCTCTTTTTATTTGTGGGGAAGAGATTATTCCAATCTGGAAAAATCACGCTGTTATCTGTCATCCGTCGTCCTACGTCCGTCGTTTGTCGTCCTTCTGTCCATCAACAATCGTTTCTTATTACTACTCCAAGATTGCATCATGTCTTGTTTTGTCTTGTCTTGTCTAGCTTAGGGTGAATTAACTTAATGCATGACTCAGCATGTGTGTGTGTGTGTTTATCTAGAACCCCGACTTTAATCTATCTTCATTTTCACTTTCTTTAATATTTTCGAACAAAAGGCGGCCAATACTGACCAAAATCTTGTTGGGTTTCCAAGACACCGTTTGTCTTTGCAGTTGTTTCCCGTCCTAACTTTTTCTTTCCACGGCTGAAGCGTGTTAAAACTTTTCTCCGTCTCTCCTTCTCTTCTTCTTCACTGGAATACAACTAATCCGATTACGAAGGAATTATATGCTCTAAGCTGGATTTGTGTTTGTAGTTTTCAGGACATTCTTTTAGTTTCCAAAGCAAGATCCTGTTTACATCTAAGTACTTCTAAGAAGTATTTAAATAACAAAAGTCAAATTTTTGGTTTTCAAGGCAACCTCAAGTAAGCACTTCTTTCTTAGAATCTTTTGATTGATTAGCATAACACTTTGTACGAATGTCACTAGACAAATGGTTTTCCTCAAAATCAGTGGTATTTTTTTGATCCTGTTTAATTTCAACGCTGTGAGTCTGTAAACCATTTTCTTGCCATTTTTGCAGACCGATCTGGTCCCAATTTCAGCAACATATGTTTTGAAGTTAAGTCTAAACTTCAAACATGTGATCAGTCGATGTCCAGATTGCTGGATTCTGTACTTTAAAGTCCAGACTCACGTTTTGTTGGTAAAATCCGGATCCGATTTTATTAAATTTGCATACGTAGGGACTGAACAAGTCTTTTGAGTGATGCCGAATATTCGAGTTATTGATATTTGAGATATTGAAGTTTCACTGTTGAAATTATTATCAGCAAACAGTTGCAGTTAGGAACGAGGAGTGGATTGAAACTTTAGCCCTATGCTGTCAAAAGATGTTATCAGTGGATCGTGTAGAACTGACGTAACTGGAGACGCGTTATCGCTAAACGTCGACATTTGACCTCTTTTTTTTAGACGTTCCATGTTAGCACTAAGGTACATAACGATCAAAATTGTACAGGACAACAGATAGATTGCTAAGATCTGGGTTCGATACAATAAAATCGTTAAAAAAAGACTCACTACCAAAAAACTCCACAAAGACGTGGGAAAAAAGATACATCGTTGTGTTGGCACGAACGCACGACCATCGCTTTCAAATGTATTTCTTCTAGACTAATTCTCTAACCCACTCGGCCACCGGCACTCACACTTAACGGGGGTGGGGGTATTTTGTAACGTAGTCGCAGATGCTGCACAGAGTGTGTCTGTGTGTGTGAGAGAGAGAGAGAGAGAGAGAGAGAATTTGTATTGAACAATTCTTGATTTTTATGAAAGCTTAAATCCTGACAGAGACATTAATGGGCTCATTGTTAGGCACTTATAAAGAAAAGCATAAATCGACAGAATATACCCTAAAACGTTTGAATTTAAACACTTACAGACATTCAGAAAGTAGACATGACCACTGTGAATTTTTTTGTTTTACCATTTCATTATTTCAGTGGACGGAAAATTCCGTCTGTCAATCTATGAATCGCCCCTCACATACAAACCACTGCGAAGTCATTTAAAATTGAAATAATGAACAGTTTGTTTTCTACCTCATATTAATATTTTGCTTGAGAGTTCACGATACTAGAATCGGTATAGGAATGTCTCTGTCACCTCGTTTGCGATATTTGCTTTTTATCAGTATAGTATCTATCTAAAATATGACCAGTTCTCACCTTGCAGATTTCTGGAACAGGACAACACAACACTCGACCGCGTAGGACAGTTGGTCGAATATTCACCGGATTTGTGCCAAGAATAGCATAGTAATTCACAGCTAGCTAGCTAATGTAGATCTTTTTGATTTTTCCTATCTATAAATTTACTATGATGTCATTAATGTCATTTAATCGATGAAAAACGTCTATCTGACTCATAGATGAATGCGATTGACTCAGTTGTTATCCGTTAAGGTCTTTGACTTTGACACTGAACAAAATCCATCTAGCCTGCACTGTTTGACATTGAACAAAATCCATCTAGCCTGCACTGTTTGACATTGAACAAAATCCATCTAACCTGCACTGTTTGACGTTGAACAAAATCCATCTAACCTGCACTATTTGACACTGAACAAGATCCTTCTAGCCTGCATTGTTTGTTTTTTTAGTTAAATCCTTCTAGCCTGCACTGTTTGTTTTTAAAGTAAATAATAACATCTTAAAATGTATACCCAAGATTTTCCAAGATACGTTTTGAGAATTTTAGAAATTCTTTGATAACGAAACTTGCAACGTTTAAGGCAATATAATGGGTAAAACTCGAGTAAACCAAATCTTTTCACTTACCGGACACGGGGGTATAGCCCTGTGTACAGTGGCGGCGCGAGGGTTCGAGGCGGCCGGGGGCAATGCTCTTTAGTGGCGTCCTATTTTGCCACATAGAACAGTTTTTATGTCAGTTGCCAACCTACTAACCCCCCCCCCCCATCTCTACGCAGCGGTTACAGCTGCCAAAACAAAAGAAGCTCCCGACGGTGCCCCCCCCCCCCTCCGGCCCAGCGCCCAGGGGCTGCCATTGCCTGTGTAGGCCCTAATATTAAAATTATTGATCCCTGATACAAGTTATATCTTACTTTAGTAACCATTTACAGCTAGCTTAACCATTCATTCAGAATCAAAGTAATACACCGCAGTGTCTTCAGGTACCCTATGCAACTCGGTGTAGAACTATCTTATGCTCCAGGTACGCCAGATAATAATAATAATAATAATAATAATTATTATTATTATTATTATTATTATTATTATAGCTTTAGATGACAACACCATTGCACCCTCTTTAACAGTACATGATTAAAATTTGCTCTGTTGCATTTTCCTCTAATTGCAAGTGCTTTTGATGAGTGCTCCAATAAATCGAGTTATCACTGTAAGTTTGTGAAAGCCACAACTCCACTTAAAGGAGCACTACTGTATGAATTTTCAAAAATTGTAATTTGCTTTCGTATATTCTGTTTGATTCGAATTGTCGAAATTTTTTTAAATTAAGCTTGTGTTCAATCTAAAACGGCTGAAAATCGCGTTTTAAGACGGTCAAACTTCGACGTACTTAGGACATTATTCGTCCAAAAAAATAGAGCTTGACTACGCGTAATATGATCATGTGACAAATCAAAATAGTAATCTATGCCGTAAACGGCGTGAGAGTGGATGTTGATGCTTTTACATTAATTTATGTGCTAATAAAAGTCTATGTACTGCTGTCGTCAATGGGATGAAATAGTTTTATTGCATATTATTGTACTCTGCTTGAAACAAAGTAGTTTTTATATGAAGTTTTAGAGCAGTGGATAAAGCAAGCAATTTGTTTTGTAATGGGATCATGAGGGTCATCTCAAAGTGTTACCGATTGAACGTTTACGTTATAACATCTCTCTCTCTGTCTCTCTCTCTCTCTCACACACACACAAAGAATAAAAGGATGAGCCCTCTATCTGTTTATTTATATGGTAAACACATACTCATCCCAAATTCACCCATAGTGCAAGTTTAATGTTAATAAGTGAAGCTGTGTTGGAGTTTTAGTATGAACAAGTAAAACAGATGGACCCACAGACATAGATTAGCAAACTAAATCCCATATACCGCCAACTTAATGGCATAAAAGTATAAAAGGAAATATTTTGAGCAGGTCGCAACTCTTGACTCCTTTCCAAAAAATGAGGTGATTTTTATAACGGTAAATGAAATGTACTTTAAAAGAACCAATTATGGCTCACTAGGCTTACATTGAAATAACAGTAAAAAAAACATAATAGTAATTTGCAGGTTAAACTGGATTCAGAGATTTTTCTCCTGGTCACATTAAATTCAAGGACTGCCCATTAAATTTTGTTTTAATTTTTTTTTTTTTTTTTTTTTGGGGGGGGGGAGGGCTGCAATGTTTTACCCCCGAAACTACAAATTTCCAGCCCTCAGATAGCTTGAAAAACTTTCGCTCCAATTTGTGCAAAAACAACTTATTATTTCCATTTGTATTTGTTGAAAAGAATTAATTATCTTGAGGTAATAGAGAAAACAAATTCTGGTTTGAAAGAAAATCCAAGGTGCCCCTTTCCCCTTCTGCTAAAATAAATGGTTGGTCCCTTAGCAGACAGTTTCTGGTTCTCCATAGGTACAGCAATTGTAGAAAATGGAAAAAGATTGTTCTTTTATTTGTAAGTTTGACTTAAATTGCCACAGTAGTTATTAAAATATTAAGACAGGTTTCCACCTGGTTGATGTCAAAGATACATGGTTGCTATGGAGGCTATACGAACAACATTAACTAGAACATGTCGCATTGAACATTTCTTGAAAGTTTGATAACATTAAATGAAGTGGCTTTGAAGAAGTTGTGAAAATTATGTTTCTCACCTAGCTGTCATCGATACCAAGATACACACATTTGTGTGTAGATTATGATATGATAAACATTTCCTCTAATTCTTTGATTAAAATTTTACTTGTGTATTTTTTGAGAAGATGTGAAAAAATGTATTTTCTTCCTGGTTGCTATGGAGTTTTAATGGTTGCAATGGAAGCTGTCAAAAATGGAACTTGCCTAAAAATACTCCTGGAATATTTGACTAAATATAGTTGTTGCTTTAGATGTCAAACTATATATTTGATCTGGTTGTTATGGAAACTAAAATTCTGTCACTTCATAAGTTCATGCAGGAGAGATGATAAATGAATAATGTATGATACTGTATGTGTCATGTATCACTTTCTATGAAGCTCCTAGCAGTTGGAACACTCGTCACATTCTTAGCCTATTTCACAAATATGTTCATGTGAAGAGTTCTTTTGGTACCAATGTTTGTGTCATATTGAAATTAATGGAAAGTTATTTTAAGAAAGAAATCTCCAGAAAACTGCATGTCTGCATGATTTTCCCTTGTATGCATTATTAACCGTATACCGCTATGGCCGCCGACACAGAAAATTTATGAAAATTCCATGACAAAGGTGTCTAAGTTGCACAAACTCAAAGCACCCAAAATGTCACATTAGTGTCACATGGGTTGATCGTAAAAGCATGTAGCAAACCCTCTCAAAGTCTACAACATTGATCTTGAAGATGGCACCAAAACAATGAGATGTGACACAATCTTGAGACTTTAAGTATGAAGAGTACCACACAGCACATTATATGCCCATCTCGTGCCCTTTTCCCTGTCCATGACGTTCACCTTAGAGCTACAAACCTGCCAGCTGCATGATAAAGTGTGGAGCTGGATAACATTTCATCAAAATATATGAAGTAGTTAAAAAGTGACAGCCTAGATAAGGAAACCGGTCACTGACTTCCCTTGTTTTTGACCTTAAGCTTGGGGGCAGAGGGTATGATTATAAATACACGAGACACTATCAAGTCCAGATATACAGCAGGCTAAAGTTGCATGAAAATACCTTCATTGGTTTAAATGTTATACCTGTATATGGACAGAGGTTGCTGACTTATATCTTCCCTGGCTGTGTTCTTAAGCTTGAGACTAAATCATGGCTATTGTATCTCTAATTATGATATTTATCTGGTTCAAGTTTCATAACAATCCCTTCAATGGTTAGACGTTTTCCTCCAGAAAACATACAAAATCACATAATTTCATTTTCCCTTGCCTTGCTGTGAACTTAACCTAGTCGCGGCTGACCTGTGTATGGTATGTGACACACCATTTAGTTATGATATATACATGGGCAGAATTTCGTGAAATCTTTCCAGTTGTCGCAAAGTTATGGGCTGAGCAAGCAAATGTTAACAAAAGGATGGACAGACGTGTTAACATAATATGCCTGATTTTAGACTGTTGTAAAAAAAATACATCAATAGTCATATCATAATTTAACAAGACACCACAAGTGTTCTTGACTTGACCTTGAGAAATGACATAGAACATGATATGCAACACATCCTTTGTATCAGTATACATACATTCTTCCTAATATCTTAAACAGCATCAGAGCTACAGCCTGGATAAAAAAATACCTTAATACTTAAGATAGAACCATTAAAGTGGTATATAAAACACTCAGATTATATGAGCATATTCAGTTTCATCTCTCTACATATGGCTTTTTAGTTCAAGACTTGGCAAGAAATATATGCATATTGTAATGTGACCATAACTTTCTGGCTAAGATTATGAAAGTCACAAAAAGTCAAGATGTAAAATTTCACAGTGTTGAATAATATTACTTTTAATGACTTTAAGTTACAGCTAAGACATCACAAGTAAGTAACCTTGAGATGACTGTGACCTTAACTTTGCAGATAGGATCTTGATAGTGGTAAAAGACACACCATCCAAAATATTTCATTTTCATTACTTAAACAGCTTCTGAACTACACCCCAACATGAAAAATAGCATTGATCTTTAAAATTGGATCATAAATATGTGTTATGTGATATGACTTTAGGTCACGATGCACGAATATACAATTTGTTTTATTTCACTATCCTTGAGAATTTGGGAACTAGAGCCTAGATACAAAAATAGATAATGTTGGTCTATGATCTAAACCTTGATGAGAATACTACGAAAAATAAATGACACGTTCAAAAGTTATGATTTAAACATAAGTGTACTTAAACAACCTTCATTAGAGTTACAGTCCTAATAGAGAAAGTGAGTAAACTTCACATGTGATTTTGATCTTGCTGATAGGACCATGCTATTGATATACATGATAGGTACATGATACACCCTCAAGCTACGATTTTACAGGGGAAAACATTTCATTCCATGATCTTTAACAAAAGCTTCTGGGCGACAGTTTAGACACACGAAAAATAATATTGATCTGAGACCTGAAACCTGGCCTTACAGATAGGTCAATGAAAATGCCAAGTGACAACATCAAGCCATCATAACAGCTTTAGCAAAATTGATGTCTGTTACTTTGTTTAAAAATGTCTCCTCGTGCACTCCAAACTTGTATATAGTTATAGGCTGGGGATATCAACATTTTACAAGTGATGACCCAAGAGCAAGTCTCCTTCCTCAGGGTCTGTACTGTGTCTGGTTTCGTCTCATGTCCTTCAACCAATATATAGTTAGAAGGTGGGGATCTCAACTGTTTCCAAGCTATGACACAGGGTGCAAGTTCACAACCTAAGGGGCATGACCCATGGCCTGTATTGGTTATACCCCCATGTCTGGTTCTTTCTCATGTCCTTCAAACCTATATATCGTTATTGAGTAGGGATCTCAAGAGTTTCCAAGTTGTGACCAAGGGGCTACATACCCGCAAGGACCATCCCTGGGGCAAGACTAGAGAGTGTAACCCAAAAGCCCAATGCCTATATTATAACCCTGGACTTCAAGATAACACAAACCAACTTTTAGATTTCCACCTACAATACTTCAAAATTTTAAATTTTTCTGAAAACAAAAACCAATCCCGAGTCACTGGTCCCATCCAAAGAGACATATTTAAAATGTAAAACCACTGTGTACATATAAAGACTACCACCAATTATACCCCAAAGAAAGCCTGTGTCGTTAATGGTGTAGGTGATACACTACATTACTAATGGAGAGGCAGACAGACAAGAAGATATAATCCCCACCTTTTTAAAAGTTGCATCGGGATAAAAGTCATTGTTATTTACTTATTTGTTTTTACTTATTTAAACATTATGACTGTCAATGATAATTATAAAAAGATTTCAAACACTATCAAAACTTTAAAAAAATCTTTGATTGGTTGACAAAGTACACCGTTTATGAAACAGCTTTTCGTGAAATGAGAAACACAAAACAAATTTATCTACATGTATATTTGCTCTTAATGATATAAATGATGCTGATAACTACGCAGATTACTATATCAGCAAGACTTTTATTTTAATTTTCAGTACCAATTATACTTTTAAAATAACTATAAAAAACTGAAACTATAGCTACAACATTTTTTTCCATCTACCCCATCAAGATGATATTTCAATTGTCTTAATATTTTTCATAAAATATAAATTTTCCATTCAATTGTTATGACTGTAGAATAAATGGTTGTGAGGTACATACAAGTAGTAAATGGGAAAAGGAAATTCACAAAGAACAACCTATGCGCATTGCAGTTGAATATTATTATTATTATTATTATTACTTCAAGTTTTATAATTGTAATGTTTTGTTTTTTAAGTTTGTGGTTTTTGTGTGAAGCTGTCTTTAGCTGATTTCATGGTATTTGTGATAGCCAAGTTCTTCAGATTACTAGGTATTCAAAGTCTACTAATGTTGCCAACAAGAAAATTTGATTTTTTCCCTTCTGATGATACTTTTAAAAGATACTGAAATTATTATCTATTCTGTTACTGGACAGCAACACTGTTTTACATGCAATCATTCGTACAAAACATCATTTTCCTCTTTCCAAGAACATAGATTTAAAGGTACATGTATTTTGTAAACTGAAATTAAACCCATTCTTTGGATGCACCGTAGGTAAAGTATAGATCTGATCAAGGTAGAAATATACATAGAATCCTTCACCTTAACAGTTACACTCCTGTCAATTTGAGCTAAGTTCACATCGAGTCTAAACAGACAAAATGCTTTTGGATTCTAATATATGAGAGTCACTGCCAGACCTCTGCTAAGCTACCTTGAATAATTCTGTCAAACAAAGTTTTAAAGGTCTTTTATGTGATGTGATACCTGAAAAGAAAAAAAGGAATATAATCTAAAAGAAATTAATGAAGTATGATGCCCTGCTGAATGCATCTACAATCCATACAATGCGCAGCAAAGAAATGCCGAGTAATGCAAATGAATTGTGGTTTAACAGAAACAGTTCTCTTCATTAAACAATATTAACAACATTATAAACAGTGTCTGGTTAGGTAGATAGCATACACTGCAGTCATGCACTCAATTAAAGATAAAAAGATGAAAGTATATATTTACGCCTCCACTATCCACATTAATTTATAGTAACTATAACTTTATCCATTATTTTGAATGCATATTCATTCCAACATCACTAATGTAAAATATCATTGTGATTTAAATTTGCTGCAAGCATCGAATGGAAATCATGGTACCAACTAGATCATTAATACTCCAGCGTTTGTATAGTTGTTTTGAGACGCCACTCTTTCTCTCATATCAACTTCCTTTAAACTATTTTTCATAGGTTGGAAGCGTCTAGCTCTGTTGTATCTTTTGTACTGTCTGCTTTTTCGTCTTTCTTCGTCTTCTTGATCAAACTAATCTCATCTGTACGGGCGGTTTTTCCGCAAAACACATTTCTTCTTCTGGGATATGGGTCTTCACCACTCTCATGTATACATGGAGTCATCAGCTTTTATGGTAACAGCCGCAGTTGTTGGAATATGTATACATTTTTCCTGACAACGCTCGTTTTGAGGTTTGTGCAATCTTATATTTTTTCATATTATGCAGTAGTGCTCTTTCAACACTGCCGGCAAATCCCACGCAAATGCAGCGAGAGTGCATAAAAAACCTTCCAGACATTCTGTCTGTACCCAGTCAGACATTACACAGCATGAAGTACGGCTTAATGAATTGCCTATTTAACCGAGGTCTAAGGGGTCACCTAACTATCTTTATATCCAATTTTTCGAAAGCTAGACGTTTTAGAGTTAGATAGGTACCACCATTTCTGAAGCTTATCGTCATGGTTTGGGCGTACCTTTGAGCAGGACATAGTCACCCTATTCAACATTACAATTAACTGCACATTGAAATGCCTTATTGCAGACTACTCAATATACGTGGACGACCATTATAGATGAGAAAGAATGCACACTACTGAATGCCAACAACAGATGCTTAAATATAGATCAGAAATGGTCAGAAGAAAATGGGTTCAAATTGTACAAATCAACAACCTTTTCATATGCACTTCTGCCGATTATCTAAAATTCATGATGGTCCAAAAATTCTGTCCTGACGTTCCTCTTATCTCTGCTGCGGAAGAGACCATATTTGTTAGCACTTATCCCTGAATGTAAAATAACTTTCCTTTCGCATATTAGATATCTTAAAGAAAAATGTGAAAAAACTCTGTATTTAATGCAAGTCATGGCAAACACAGATTGGGGAATGGACGGGAAGGCCTTACTCCTTTGTATAGGACATGAAGAAGAAGAACCTATACTTGATTATGGCTCGATTCGGTTCGCAAATCCTACCTGCTGATACTTGATCCTGTGCACTTTGTCTGGGAGAATTTATAACTTTCCCTACAGAAAGCCCCTATGTTGAGCGAATGCTCCTTCACATTATATCAGACGAAGAAAAGAAGAAAATTGGCTCTGCAGTATACTATCAGACTAACCCCTAATCCATCTATTTCTGTGTATGACGTCACATTTATGCCCAGATACCAAACCTTGTATGATCGGAAACAAAATTTCATGGCACCTACTGGCATACGAATTGGTCCTCATCTAGGAGCTGCAAAAGAAACAAATCGTGACAATACCACAAAATTATCCATATCCGCAAGACCACCTTGGTGAGTAACACCCACCTCCCCTCCCCTCCCCCCCCCCCCCACTAAGGGAAAAAAATTGATCTTTGCCATCACAGAAAGTTCTCTTCGATTTCTCTCGTTTCTCATTGTAAATTTAGGGAGCTTCCTATCGTGGCCATACGTCGCTTTATAAACAGAGGTTCAAATGATGGAAACACGGTTGCAGCTGCCGTTGTAACATCCCACAGTACCATCTCCAGACGGTTATTTTTGCCGCAGAAATACCCAAAGCTTTAAACTCCGTCAAAACCTCTTAAAAGCAAATTTCATATCTTTGCGGATTCCTTTTACACACCAAAAGCATTACAGAACCTTAAATTTGACATGTTAATATCCAGGATCTTTCATGAAAATGACTTGCTCATACAATCGGGAAAAAGCATTCTGCACAGATAGCTGCCTAGTCACACTGGATTTAAGAGTAACGAAAGGGCAGATAAAATAGTGTTACGACTCTATGGTCTAAGAAAAATGTAACAGAAAGAAAGTGAAACCAACAAATCAAGTAAAAAATCAACAAGCAATTTATTACTAGATAATTAAAATGAAAAATCAAAAAGTCACTTACAGTAATGTGTTTTGAAATCCTAATAATCCAATAAGAATGATTGTTCTAATCACAAGTCCTAAATATAGAATGTTTAGAATTCACGGCTGTGTCCTTCAATGTTATTATGTGCCAATGGTCTCCAAAGTCCTGATGTACTAGAAATCTTGATGTGCTGATGTCAAAATGAAGTATTCCAAAATCTCTGAATAAGTTCACATAAATTCCAAAATCATCAATTAAAAATCCAAAATCCAAAAGTTTGTGAGCACTGTTATAATCCAATAAATATTTAAAATAATTCCTCTCTTAGAATTTGGAATGAATTTTCACAACTGTAATAGCTCTTTACAAGACTGATGGTAATGTCAAAACTGAATAAAAGTCCACCAAACATGGCATATATAAAGATTGGTCACATGACAGAATGTTCTAGAACATGAGTCATCTTAATGGAATTTTTACTTGTAAACAAAAATCAACCTTGACCTTCAAATTGAGAAAACATATTGATCAAAACAACCTAATTCAAGGACACTAGTTAAACATGTTTTTCCTGATAAACATAAAGATTTAAGCAAATATTAAAGTGAAGAAACATTTATAATTTCCTAAAATATTTATAATATTATATAAACATCATACATAACACCTCCCCTCATAAAGAAAAAGAAAGATTTATGTAATAAAGCTTTCTTTTGAATATACATCTAATACTACAATAACCAAAATTACATAAGAACATGTTTTATGATACTTGACTTAATTACATCAAGCAATATTACATTTCTAGGCACGTGAGAGTGCATCTGCAATCACATTGTCTTTTCCCCTGATGTGTCTAATGTCAATGTTATATTCTTGCAATATCAAACTCCATCTCAACAATCTCCGATTTTTATCTTTCATTTTGTTGATGAAAGTAAGGGGATTGTGATCACTGTACACAATAATTGGTGAAAGAGCTGAGGTAACATACACTTCAAAATGCTGTAAAGCCAATATCAAAGCCAAACATTTCTTCTCAATTGTGGAATAATTTTTCTGGTGCTTGTTTAGTTTTTTAGAAAAATAACACACAGGGTGATCCACACCACTTTTGTCTTTCTGAATCAATACTCCACCAACCCCTACATTACTTGCATCAACAGATAATTTAAATGATTGGCTAAAATTTGGTGCAGAAAGAACTGGTGCATTCTTAAGCATGGCCTTTAACTTGTCAAAAGACTCCTGACACTTGTCAGACCAATAAAATTTGGCTTTCTTACTCAATAAACTTGTCAAAGGTTCAGCAATTTTGGAAAAATTGGAACAAAATTTCCGATAATATCCAGCCATACCTAGAAATCGCATCAGTTGCTTTTTACAAATTGGAACTTGAAATTCAGAGATAGCTTTGACCTTAGCTTCTATAGGTTTAACTTGACCTTGTCCCACAATATGTCCTAAAAATGTGACACAAGCATGGCAAAACTCACTTTTGCTCAAATTAATTGTCAGATTCGCATCGCTGAGTCGATCGAAGAATTTTCGAATGGTTTCCAAATGATCTTCCCAGGTGTTGTTGTAGATAATGACGTCATCGATATAAGCGTCACAATTATCAAGACCAAATGTTATCATGTTCATCAGACGTTGAAACGTTGCAGGCGAATTTTTCATTCCAAACGGCATGACTTTATATTGATAAAGTCCATCTGGAGTTACAAATGCTGAAATTTCTTTTGCCCTTTCCGTCAATAGAATTTGCCAGAATCCTTTTAAAAGGTCAAACTTGGTGACATATTCCGCATTTCCAATTTTATCAATGCAATCGTCCATTCTTGGGATTGGAAATGAATCAGTTTTGGTGACACTGTTGACTTTTCTATAGTCAGTACACATACGGAATGTATTATCTGGCTTGGGAACAAGAATACATGGTGAACTCCAGTTACTTTTACTTGGTTCTATGAAATCATTCTCCAGTAAATACTGAATTTCTTTTTTCAGATAGTTCTGTTTGAGAGGATTCATCCTATAACGATGCTGTTTCACAGGCGCAGAATCTACAATGTCAACGTCATGATAAATTTTACTTGTTCGTGTTGGAACATCAGGAAACAAGTGCTCATAGTCATGTAATAGCTGTTTTAGTTCATTTCGTTCCTGTTGTTGTAGATGTGAAAGTTTCTGGTCTAGGTTGTTCAATATTTCTGAATTCCGAAGATTGGTTATACCAGCGTCACTATAGTCTGATCGTACTCCATCGTTGATATCTTCACTGTGTGGGACAGGTACAACTAAATTAACAGAATAATTAGCTGGGCTATCTCTGTCAAAATATTCCTTTAACATATTTATATGACAAAGTTGTTTTTGTTTCCGTCTCCCAGGAGTGTTAATGATATAATTTAAGTCATTTACTTTCTTTTCAACGGTATAAGGACCATAAAATTTAGCCTGAAGAGGATTCTGAGGAATGGGAAAGAGAGCCAGAACTTTGTCACCAGGTTTAAAACTCCTTTCCTGTGTATTTCTGTCATACCTTAATTTCATTTTTGACTGAGTAGTGTGAAGATTAGTTCTTGCTACTTCACAGGCCTTTGACAACTTGTATTTGAAATCAGAGACATAATCAAGAAGATTAATCTTTGAATCTTCATTTGAAAGAAGTTTCTCTTTCAATAATTTCAATGGTCCACGGACAGTATGACCAAAAACTAGTTCAAAGGGACTAAAACCCAACGACTCTTGAACTGATTCCCTAACAGCAAACAACAACAAATGAACACCCTCATCCCAATCCTTTTCTGTATCAAAGCAATATGATCGAATCATATTCTTCAAAGTTTGATGAAATCTTTCCAAAGCACCTTGACTTTCAGGGTGATAGGCAGAAGATTTAAACTGTTGGATGCCTAATTCATGCATAACTTGTTGGAAAATTCCAGACATAAAATTTGACCCTTGATCTGACTGGACAGATTTGGGAAGGCCAACAAGTGTAAAAAACTTCACCAAAGCTTTCACAATAGTTTTAGTTTTTATATTTCTCAGAGGAATTGCCTCTGGAAATCTTGTAGATGCACACATGATGGTCAACAAGTATTGGTTGCCTGACTTGGTTTTAGGTAAAGGACCAACACAGTCTACCATTATTCTACTAAATGGTTCATCAAATGCAGGAATAGGTTGCAGATGAGCCTTAGGTATCTTCTGATTGGGTTTTCCTACCATTTGACAAGTGTGACAAGATCTGCAGTATTTAGAAACATCACTTTTCAGTTTCGGCCAATAAAAATGATTCAAGATCTTGTGATAAGTCTTATGGACTCCTAAATGACCAGCCAAAGGAGTTTCATATGGGCTAAATGAAGAATTTCCTGTCGATATGACTTAGGAACAACAATTTGATAGCTCACTGACCACTCGTCACCAGCGGGTACATCAGGTGGTCTCCATTTCCTCATAAGGACCCCATTTTTCCCAAAGTAACACACTGGAACTTGTGTGGCTTCAGTTTCACTAATAGCCCTCTGAAACAAACAAGATATCTCGGGATCTTGCTCCTGTTCAACGACAAGGGATTGTCGTTTGTCATCCTGATTAGAACAAAGAGAATGAGTTGCCAAAAGAGGATCACTGTGATCAATACCATTTGATTGATCAATACCTGAGGAAAAAGTGACCTCATCAAAAGACTGACCAATACATGTATCAGCTAAAGGAATAATATCCTGATCAACATCACTTCAAGAGCTCTTTTTGCCATAGCTCTAGTAACTGCACAAGCAGGGTACAAATCAGGGATTTCAGTTTCGACAGGATCAACTTTCTGATCCAAACAAGGCTTGTCAGTTACAAGTGGATTAACCACAACCTTATCTCCAGCTAGGTCATTGCCTAGTAATAAATGAACACCCTCTATGGGTAAAGAAGTCACTGCCCCAACAGTCACAGGTCCAGAAACTAAGTCTGATGCCAAATTTACACAATGAAGAGGAACATTTACAAAGCCGCACTCTAGTCCCTGAACAAGAACACTTTCACTTGAAGAAGACTCCTCAGACAAAGGCAAAGTACCTGATAATAAAAGACTCTGAGAAGCTCCAGTGTCCCTTAATATTTTAATTGGGATAGATTTGGCAGAATCACCAATAAGTGATATAGAACCTTCTGACATGAATGGTTCATAAGCCTCCAAAATAGAATCAGACTGGGGTTTGTTTGACCCAACAAATGTATTGCTTTCAATACAAGACCGTGACCTTGACCTCGTAGAAATAAGAGCATTTGGAAAAGCTCTGTTTTTACTCTGTTGCTTATTTTCAACTTGAAGCAATCAGAAATAACGTGCCCTTTCGTTTTACAATAAGTGCACGTAGGAAGAGATAAGGATTTCTGATCAGTCTTATCAGATGTTTGAGTCCTAACAGTTGTGCTGTTGTGAAATTTGGAAGTACTCGAATGAGATTGAAATGGTTTTTTACCAGAAAATTGCTGAGAGGACGATTTATTACCAAATGAAATTTTGTGAGTCAAGGAATAATCATCAGCCATACGAGCAGCATTTTCCAAAGTTTCCACATTCTGCTCGTCAAGATAGGTTTTAACATCACTATGGATACACCTCTTGAACTCTTCAATTAATAAAAGCTGTCGGAGGTTATCATAACCTTGATCAACTTTCTTGGCTGAGCACCACCTATCAAATAGTTGTTCTTTATCCCTTGCAAATTCGACATGAGTTTGTCCAGTTTCTTTTCTACAATTCCTAAACCTTTGTCGATATGCCTCTGGTACCAACTCATAAGCTTTCAAGATGTACTCCTTAACCACATCATAATCAGTGCTTTGTTGTACTGACAGTGAAGTGTAGACTTCACGAGCTTTGCCAATAAGTACACTTTGTAATAACAAAGTCCAATGCTCTCTGGGCCATTTCAAGTTTTCAGCTATTTTCTCGAAATGAAGAAAGTATTTATCTACTTCTTTTTCCTGAAAAGGGGGTACTAACCTAATATATCTAGTAACATCAAAACCTGGAGTTGTGTTTAAAGGAGTGGAGTGTGCTCTGTTTGCCAGTTCTAATTCTCTTAATTTAAATTGCATTTCCCTTTCTTCTCTTTGCATCTGCATTTGTATCTGCCTCTCTTCTTTCTGCATTTGTATCTGCCTCTCTTCCTTCTCTCTCTCCATTTGTATCTGCCTCTCTTCTTTCTGCATTTGTATCTGCCTCTCTTCCTTCTCTCTCTCCATCTGTATCTGCCTCTCTTCTTTCTGCATTTGTATCTGCCTCTCTTCCTTCTCTCTCTCTCTCTGAATCTGAAGCTTTGCCAATTCTAAATCCATCTGGTTCTTTAACTCTAATTCCCTTAATTTCCTGTCAGAACCAGATACAGGCTTTCTCTTCAAACTTAAAGCACTGCTATCAAAAATTCCCTTTCCTACTAAATACTGAATCAAAATAATCTTTATCTCCTGTTTTGTCAATGATACTTTTGCCTCAGATAGACTGTATTTTCTGGCAAGTTCGAGCAACTCATCCTTTCTCATGCACTCTAACCCCTCCTGGGTAGGTTTTGAAATGAAATTCTGAACATTAGATGCCATTGTAAACGCTTGTTGGTTTCACACACAAAAAATTTTTCTTTTAAAAATCTTTGCCAAAGACAAAAATATTCTCCGAGACAAAATCAATATGAATTTCAAAGATAAATTTAATATCTCTAATATGCTTTAAAGAAATTCAATCCCGGAACGACGAGCCCCCAATTTCTGTTACGACTCTATGGTCTAAGAAAAATGTAACAGAAAGAAAGTGAAACCAACAAATCAAGTAAAAAATCAACAAGCAATTTATTACTAGATAATTAAAATGAAAAATCAAAAAGTCACTTACAGTAATGTGTTTTGAAATCCTAATAATCTAATAAGAATGATTGTTCTAATCACAAGTCCTAAATATAGAATGTTTAGAATTCACGGCTGTGTCCTTCAATGTTATTATGTGCCAATGGTCTCCAAAGTCCTGATGTACTAGAAATCTTGATGTGCTGATGTCAAAATGAAGTATTCCAAAATCTCTGAATAAGTTCACATAAATTCCAAAATCATCAATTAAAAATCCAAAATCCAAAAGTTTGTGAGCACTGTTATAATCCAATAAATATTTAAAATAATTCCTCTCTTAGAATTTGGAATGAATTTTCACAACTGTAATAGCTCTTTACAAGACTGATGGTAATGTCAAAACTGAATAAAAGTCCACCAAACATGGCATATATAAAGATTGGTCACATGACAGAATGTTCTAGAACATGAGTCATCTTAATGGAATTTTTACTTGTAAACAAAAATCAACCTTGACCTTCAAATTGAGAAAACATATTGATCAAAACAACCTAATTCAAGGACACTAGTTAAACATGTTTTTCCTGATAAACATAAAGATTTAAGCAAATATTAAAGTGAAGAAACATTTATAATTTCCTAAAATATTTATAATATTATATAAACATCATACATAACAATAGTTAAAGCTGCCCTGCAGTCATTCGTTCGAAATAGAAGATTCCATATACCGACTTAAGTTATATAAATCGGTATGTTCTGTATACTGGGCAAAATATGTGGAATGAAAACACCACAAACAAGCATCGGAACATCAAATCTACTGGGTGTAAAACAAATTCCTCTCGAGTTTTATCGACTTCCACCCTGTGAGACGAAAGTTTTAAATGTGAACTCGATTAAGACGCTTTTTGCTGATATACCATCAAAGAAAATCCTGTACTTTTGAAAGAATGCGCTTTTTACAACAAAATTATAACTTATAGTTTAAGGATTTGATATTTTTAAACCTTTTTATTTTAAATACTTTAAAAAAAAACACCTTTACCTTTTCTCTTTCACCTCAAATGACTGAATGGTTACTTTTATTTGGAAGGGTTTAGATTTCAAAAGTTTTGTTGCAATTTCTACCTTTATATTTTAAGAATTGATCTTTGAATTACAGTATTGCCAGTGGTTCGAGGCGCCCTGGGGCAATGTTCTTTAGTGGCACCCCTACTTTGCTACAGACAATTTTTTTTTTAATGTCCGTTACCCTCTCCCATATAAGTTTTGACAATTGCCCCCACCCAAGCCCCCTCGCGCCGCCACTGAGTATGGCGTTGCACAATTATACAATGGGCGAAATAATTTACTAGCTATGAATAAAATTATTGCCAGATATAATTTATCTATCACGTACAATGTGTGGTTACAAGTAAAGGTAAATACTTTTTTAAAAGAAATTAAAATAGGAATAGTACAGCTGATAAAATATATTATCATCGATCTAATTTTTCAAGTAAAACCCGATGCTCTCATTTTGAAATATTTAAAAACTATAATTTTAATGGTGACGACAACTCTTTATTTACTGGATAGAAATATATTTCTTTTACAAAGGAAATCGATATGCAAGCACTAATGCGTGAACATTGTGATAAAACGAATACTGATTGCCCAAATATTTATCTTACATTATATTTCCAACGTTCACACGTTGAAAGCTAACTTTTTAAAAATTAGATTATATAGTTCCTACTTACTATTTAAAAACACAATATAGCGCGGTCATATTTCAGGAGTTTATGTGCATACTGCAGTTGTTATTTCTTGGTGGTATGTGATGTTCGTTAATTGTTACAAATGTTTTTAGTGTAGATTCAATTTTTATTTAAGGTGTTTCATTTGTTTGTTTCCTTGACATATATGTGGTTTTTTTGGAAGAAAGATCTCACTACATTAACGAACCTCTAACTCTGCCAGATGCTTTGTGTTAAACACATCATGGTAAAATCCACCTTTAATCAAATGTGCAATGAACAAACCCATTATTGCCAAACAAGTTAAAAAGCCATGTTCAGCCAAGATAGAAACAATTTATCCAGCTGTTTTCAAAAGCCAGCTTATCACACTATCTATAATTTCGGGCAATGCTACTGCTTTTATGGCTAACCCATACAAATAATTACCAATTTTTTAAAAGCCTCTTCAATTTTGTTAACGAAAGTAACATCTTTACCTCTTGATGGACAACCACCACCACTTTATTCTGCTCCGCTATCTGTGAAGCCTTAGACAAAATTTGCTATAGATAGAGCAATGGATGATATGGTCATTGCTATTGCTGAAGCTATAGCAGTTATTGTTACACCCTTTGTATTAAATATTTGTTTTAGCATTTCACTTAATGGTAATTTTCCCCTCACCTTTGAATTGATTTTCGCACTGTTTTAATTGAAAACTATATGTTACATGTCCAACTAATGTATTTACTTTCAACATCTTCTAGCTGTCTTAGGGTGTGTTTCTTTGCTGATGTCATTTGCTAACTATTCAATCTGTATTTTGTAAGTATCAACCACAGATTTCATAGATTTTATTTTTGATCTGACAACTTCTATATCATCCACATAGTCCCTTAGTCTCTTTCCTATTCTGTAGTGAATAATCTGTTCACCGCAGGTGGAAGTTCTTCTTTTTGAATTATTATGTGGTAATTATGGTCTATAAATCCCTTACATGTTGATCAAACGACTCACTTGTGTTTATTATTTACATGTCTTTTTCATAGGGACATTGTACGACAGAAAGTTCAATCGTATATTTAGATTGTGTATCCTCGACCGCGAAGCCTTAATGCACAGCGTAAACAGGAAGTTCCCACCTATCAACTTATTTTGCCTAACCTAATTCTATTAACCAGTTCCTACCAGTTTTACATGCCATAGTTCTGGGTCCTAGCACTGATTTGATGCCACATTTTTCTTGTGATCTTCGATCTCTTTCATTGCTGGCATGTTTGATTGTTTATTTCAATGCTTATTGGCTATTCTTTATTTGGTATTTGTTCAGTTGAATCGTTTTCTCTGCTGTTCTGGATCAGACAAATCAAAAGAGACATTTGGTACGACGTGATCTATATCTCACTCATTTACAGATTTAGTGAAGTTTAGTAATCTACGACATACGTTAACTGATGATACGCCTATTAGCTTTATTTTCGTGTCTGATTTGATGTTTTTAATATCTTGCTTGTAGAAATGTAACCCTTGTGTTCTTAATTATCCTGAAGTTTTTATCACCATGGTATCTTTGTTTCATGTACTTTGTCTTGTATTGGTTGTAGTGCTATTTGGTTTCTCTATACCAGCTTTCTTTTACTTTTTTGACGCTTTCTGATTTTTTTTCTTTTCTCTCATTACTTATTATTGTATGTTTTTCGGCAAAGTTTTCAATACGGAAACGAAACGTTCTGTTGAAGCCAGTTACGTATTTCGTTTCTCCACACATACAATACACCTTTATATCCATAATTTGTATTTACCCAATTTTAAGTCAAATTCATTTTAACTATTCAAAGTAAACTTGTAAATCATCTTACAGCTAACCACCTTTTTGAACATCTTTTGAAATTATGTTTAGTTAGCTTTCCAAATTTCCTTGCAAATTAATTCGAAGGTGAACAAGACCAACTGCGAGATGAAATTAAGATTAGCACTGAACCTGAAAAGCAAAAAAAAAAAAAAAAAAAAAAAAAAAAAAAAAAAAAAAAAAAAAAAAAAAACAAATCACGTCGTTAAAACGAATCTCGCATTAAGTGGTAGCATTGATGCAATTAAAACCAAAATAAACGAAAAGAAAGAGACATCAAAAACTGAATTAAACACGGAAATGGGCATACATAGTATCGCACATGATGCTAGAATGTATGAATTAAAAAAAAAACCAATACAAGCTAAAAGGAGTTTTTAAAGAAAAAATAAAACTAATCCCAGGATGTACATTGCTTCATGATTTTCGGATTGTACCGAGTTAGGAGAATCCGGGTAGTATTCCATTACTATTGCTTACAAATTAATAAACCAAAACCGTAAAGACATAATACTCATGTTCTCACTGTAGAAACATATCGTTTGCTGGATATTTTTAAGTCTGAAAATCCACCACAGACATTGTTTAACAGTAATGGTTTTTAGTACATTCCATCCCATTTTGTTGATTACAAGTTATACAAAATAGATACATTTCAACGATATGTCATTAAAAATATTTGCAACAAAAATCAGGATTACACAAACTTTTTTCAGCTTTAATGTATATATCATCTCCTGAAGAAAATGTTTGATTTTGGCATTGGATTGGAGAAAAAACAGCCGACGTGTTGCTTGCTCATTGGACATTAAACAATAACATAAAAATAGAATTTACAGTATAAAAGTTTGTGGTATACGGAAAGAAGTTTAGAATACCACTTGACTTTCGGATACTAACAGATCATTGTCCACGGTATCCTTATGCTATTCCTCAGGATTTCAGATTTGACATAACACCTGCAAAAGCATCTGCAGTGATAGAAGGAGGAAACCAAGACTCTGTCTTGTAAACTAATTGTTTTAGTAGAATACGATTACCTCAGAATCAATTGCGCAATCTGTTAATGATAAGTACAGAAATGGTTACTTTCTACTACGAGAACATCACTGTGGAGAGAATCATAGAGATAGCAGCCACTTCAACTTTAATGAACCTCATACTTATTTCACTAGAACGCGCTTGAAGGGTGATTTGATACTATGCAAAAAGAATAGATAAATTGATCCAGAAATGGTTTAAACAAAGCAATATAAAAATCTCGGTGACTTTAGAAGGTCTGCCAAACATTGTTTACTCTCATGGTTTTCAATTAAGACAACAGTTGACAGAAGCCACTAAATATGCGATAAACAGTGTTTACAATTTTATCATAGACAATCATTACATCTGGCTTGATTTGAGAAGTACATACGACAACATAATAGATGGCATTGGTATTAAATTAGCTAACGTGTAACAAGGCATTCAGTTTCAAAATCAATAGAAAATACAGATGCTAATAAAAAATGTATATTTATTTCGTGTCTGCTGTTCAAGTTAACATACAAACAATCAGCTAAAATCAATTATCTTATAGGGATCAATAAATGTATTTGAATGAACATCATACCATGCTTATTTTGTGGAGTTACTAATTGTGGCAAAACATTGCTAACTCTAAATGTGACAGCGACTGAATACGAAGAATGTTTTGAATACAACAATATCATCTATTCAACATTTCTGTGAAACAATATATGTACTTACTAAAAGATGAATCGTGATTGACTCTGAGGATAAATTGGATTAGTAGATAGAGTTACTGATTGTTTCTCATTGATGATTATGGAAATATCTTGACGACGTAAAAATAAATCTATATACCTAACTAGACTAGCTTTTGTGGTAGACAGTCTGAAATATTAGAATTGGTGATCGTCCAAAAGTATAAATCCGTGATCAAAGATTTTAGGGAAAATACACGTTTTCATGTCGTCTTCTCTAGCAAGAACAAAAAGACAATGAAAATGAAAATACTGAAAATGATTTCATTACAGATGAAATCAAAGGAGAATTTGTAGTTACTTTGAAACAGAACAAAATAAACAAATTTGTAATGGAACTTGAGTTTCTTCATTTTCAATACTAGGTGGTGACATGTCTGTAAGGTAATGTATTTATGTTATAAACCAAATAAACGAAACGTCTATCATCTTATGGTAAAAGAGAAACTTAGTTTATTATGATGCCATATATCGTGATTGCATGACTTGAATAAATCCATCTCTTGATAATTTTGTTTGATTAAACAAGCAATATTTGTACATATACAGTTTTATAATCTTTTAATCACACAATATTTTAGTCCCTATCAAACTTTCTTTCGTTTTTATCCATCTTGAATGAATAGAGGTTTATTCTTATTGCACATAACTCCGCTTAGTTCATTGTTCAAACCTTCGGATATCTGTTTATTCATTTGTGGTAAACCAAACAGATTGTTCTTTGGATAGTCACTAGTGTCGTATAATTTCATGTCCTCTTTCATATGGATATGTAAAAGGTTATCTGCCTCAACACGAATACATAATGTATCTCTTCATCAGTCCCATTATATAAATGTATAACTATATAACTATATATATATATATATATATATATATATATATATATATATATATATATATATATATATATATATATATATATACAACTATATATATAACTATAAATATATATATTGAACACTATATATAACTATAACTATAAATATATATATAACAATATATATAACTATAACTATAAATATAACTATATATATATAAATATATATAACGAACTATATATATATATATATATATATATATATATATATATATATATATATATATATATATATATATACATATAAACTTGTTGTAATAAAATTTGTACATCTGTACATCAACCGTTTGAATAGCTTTAACAAAGTAATACCACCATGGATGCGGTTTGGTTACTTTGATGTTCATGTTTTATTCAGACTGACTAGCACCAAATATTCATCTTTAATGGTTTTCTGTTTGCGAATGGTATATATTTTGGGGCATTTTAAAAATGTATTTTTTTCTGGACATGCTTTAGCAATTGTCCTCTTTCTGATGTTTTCCATTTTGTTGTTAAATACTGCATTATTCATAAGCTTAGAAAAGTCTTTTTCGAAATCATTATCAGCTTTTTGTTTCAGACTAGTATTAAGATCTATGTGGGGTTTGAACCACAGTTGCTGTTCAAACAAAATGGCTCTGTGTACTGTTTTTAGTTTTAGTCCTAATTGCACGTAAAGCTTTTAGTTTCTGTAATGTATCACATACTTGTTTTGGTTCTTTTTCTATGTGCACAATAGTTTTGGTAAAGTTTATAAACAATATTTGTACCCATATAATCATCAATCAATTTCTTTTGTAAGGGAAATAAACCATTTTCGTCCGGTACAAGTTTTTCAGGTGCTAGAGGGTGCTCTTTTTGTATTGGATCAACCCTCACCGATTAAGATTGGTGGCATGATCTATCATTTTGGTTTTGTCTCATCGAATTATCCAATGTTTTAAATTTTGCCTTCATCATACGCATAATATTCGTGTTTTGATGTAGCACACCTATGCGATATCATGCTGATTTCACTATATCCACTTTCAATGATCAGGAACATGTCATAGCCAGTCGAAAATTCAAGTTCTATATCCGATATATTGAAACTTCCATCATGAGCTAGGCATGGTGCATTATAATAATTGTTTGCTTGTCATATATACAGTCTTAACTTCGAAAAATATTGTCACACCAATATAATAATATATTTGTTTCCACGTAATAGTTTTGTAGGTTAACTAATGTTTGAAGGTTCAGTTGGGCATCAAATTAAGTACATACTGGTAATCTCCATTTGATATGTTTGAATCGTTAACTAATGAGTAAAACGTTTCTTTGGGTTTCATTAAATCTTTCAAAGCTTTCCATGTGTTTATATGGGTAAACGTACTTGCTCAGAAATTAAGGTTGCACTGGACCACCTTCGCAAGCAATGTCGTTTGCAACAATTGCATACTTTTAAACCATTTCATTTTTTAAACGAACTTGTCATCGCATAAAGTCTTAGCCAACTGTTCTAGAGACTGATTAGTGAACCGAATCTAATCGTCCTTTTCAGTTAATTTCTTAGCATCCTTCACAAACCTATCAACTTTCAAATCAGTGCTGAATGAAATATATTTCTCATCGTTGCTTTGCATCATTTTGTTTTCCTCTTCATGCGTCTTGCATTCGTTATGTGCAGGACCTCTGTATTTACCGGTTAAGTGACCATGATCTCCAACTTTGTCTTGAAATAATTTTTCTCACAGACATGACATGTGTCGGTCGAGTTCTAATGATTTTCATCATCTTCTGTAAACACCATATGTTTTGCATTTTTTGGCCTTAAATCGTCGTACACTATTCATACAATCCTACCCAACCAGTTGTAAAACAGGTTAATGCAATCAGGACCTATGGAAACGATTGGTCTGTAGCATTTATGAACTGGCTAAAGTTACAAAGAAAACCATGGTGGAATATGTTTAAGTGTTGATAATTTCTAGAATATATCTTAAATTTTTAAAAATCTTTTATTCCAATGCATCTGTTAGTACCATCGCTTGAATCGAATATGATTAACACGTCAATATGTCTGACTTTTTCTCTGTCAGTTGTTCTAATAGGTTTAATGTGGTCCATTCGGCTTTCTCTCTCCGTCTAATATTTCATACACATTTACATATCAATTAAATTAATTCTTAATTTTACTGATGCAACCTATCTTAACGGGACGGATGTAAAACCAATGTATACATCCATCCAAATCGTATTTTGATGGCCTTATGGGGTTTTTAGTGGAGTATTTAACACATATTTTACGGCATTAAAGAAACATTCATCATCCGTTTCGTAAACCACTTTTTAGAATAGTTAGAATGTACATCACAGTTCAAGAGTTTAAGTTCTTTATTAGTAATTACGGCCAATGGCCCAAAATACACGTCAAAAGTACATAAAGCAATGATAGAACACACCCATCGGAAAACAAAATTGGATCACGCAGGAAAGAATGAATTTTAAATCTACATTGAATACAATTTTATGGATTCAGGGGGAATCTGAATCGTAGCCAACCATTTTATAATATAATCCTTTTTAATATTTTTTATTATTATGGAGTGAGGTTAATTTTTACAACTATAAAATAAACGAAATAACTTGTATCAATTTTATAATATATAGTCCTTTTTTGATAATAGATATAATTATGGAGGTAGGCAAATTTTTACAACAATAAAATAAATGAAATGACTTGTATAAAACACTTACTAACTATTATTTCTTATGTTTTCTTTCTAAAACGTGATAAATATATAGACTTATATTTTCGATAGTTGTAGGTTGTTCATTTCCAATAAGCCAGTAAAAATATGTTCTAGAGTGTACAAAAATATACCAGGTATACATATACCGTTCTCTTAAATGGTTATATTATGGCCAAAAAAAGAATACATGGTAATTATCTTCTAATATGGATATATTTTCGTGAATTAAAACAAGAACCAACCCCATCTTCCCTATCTAACCATCATGTCGACCTTCTCCATTCTAAATCTGTGATTGGAACACAGAAACCGAACAAATGCTTTTCCTAAATATAATGGCATATCAATACTTAAGTATCTTTCAACATCCAAGAAGGTTTGAATATTTATAGTGCTCACAGATACAAGATTCATTGATATTAACAAGTAACACTTGTTAATAACAGTCAGATACTCTCATACGAAAATATCTAATAGAAATGTTGATATCATCAATTTCGTATAATAGCCTAACATAACCACATCCATATTTAAACAAAAACTGTTTAACTTGCGATGCTCATGTTCTGCGTCCTTTTTCGTCAAGTGATTTAAACATCAGATATCATTGTTTTGGATAACAATTATTCGGCATTTGCAAAGGTTTACACTAGGATTTTGCCCGGGGATGCTACGCCACTGTCGAAAACGTTTCATGTTTACTTCCTATTTAGCTTTAGATTCTATTTACATGTAGACTAATGCTAGTTGAATACCTTCTATGTTTGTATTAAATATTTCGAAGCGATTCTGATCGGTGAATTTTCGTTATAAAATGAAAATTAATTTCGTATCAGTGTCAAGCTTAGAGATAGATCATTTCTTTGTTCTTTTTAGTATGCTAAATTTGCAGCAAACATGCGAAGTTGAATTATTTCACACACACACACAAAAATAAAAAAAATAAAAAATAAAATGAACGAGTATCCTGAAAAAATAAGTGCTTAAGATATCATACGATTAATACTGGTAGGACTTCCATGCTTGACTGACATCACATTCAGTTTCTGTGTTCTCCTGTGTCACTTTTTGTGTTGTTGTTGTTCGCTTTGTTTTTGTTAAACAGAATTATCAGTCTTTAATACCATTCTCTCCATTTATCATCATTAATTCCTTCTCCGGTGAAACGGGCGGTTTTTCCTCAGATTTCCAACGTGGTAGCTTCTTTGCTTTGACCATTGCAGCCGACAACAGTAAAAGAGCGCCACACCGGAAGCCGATCATGAGCTCGTGCAGTTTGAACCTCTGAGCTTTGATATCATATTGGCCGCAATAGGAACCGGCATTGGCCGCTGTGTTCCATATAAGGCAGGTGCTGTCAATAAGTTTACCTCCGATCACTGGGCCAGGAATCCAAGCTAGGTGAAAACACACATCAAACTGGTTATAATTATTTAGTGGTTGTACTCGGGTACCATAGATAGTTGGAGTGGGGCGTTAACGAGTCGCGCTAGCGACGTCTGACGCACCCTGCAATGTCTACGGTACCAGATCTTGATGATATAAGCTTATATATAAAGTATGATACAAAGGATAAAATATAAGTAGTATACATATGCGTGAAGACACTTGTACATTTATAAATCACCACGATCTCGTGTAGGCGTAAGTGAATACCTCAAGCACACGTAAATTTCTAAATCACCACCAATCAGTGTATGGATACGAGGACACCATTAGCATACTTGTAAATTTAAAGTAGTACATGATCAAACTAAGATTTTGTATATATACTCTAGTACAGCTAGTGAGCCAGCGCAGCGAACACGAAATAAAAGAAATAATATTTTTTACACAATATACATAATGGCACAAAACTATATCATGCTAGATTCAACAGTTATCAGAGAGGTGATATAAATATGTAATGAGTTTAACATGAAAGCAACAATGTGGCTATTAAAAGATAACGTGTGTTTCTTTGCAACATTGGTTGCGACCAAAGTGTGGTCAAAGTAAGTTGTGTAACAAAATAATATATATATATATAAGAATAAAAATATTGGTTTGTCGATTTCTAACATAAAAATGTTGTCCTACAATGTGTATGAAAAGATGAAGCTTTACAGTTAACATTCAGTGATAATTGCATTGAGATAAGCATCGTTAGTTTGATAGCTAGATGTTTAAAGAGTACGGTATAAAGAAGGAATAAATTACGCATTTGATGTCAATAAATGCACAGATTTGTATTACGGCTAACTGTACAACTCGATGAACTCGCAAATTTTACAAGCTCGATCTACAACGATTCGACAAAACAGAGATAGAATTTATGGACAACAAAGTTCGATTTAAAATAGCACATGGTGATGGAATTCTTGTTTTTGTATCAACCAGAAGAATTTCAAAATTTGACAGAAATCTTAATCATTCATAAATTGTAAAGGGTTGAAGAAACGTTGCCAATTGTTGAAGATTATAGTTCCCGTTGTTGATTGATCATTTGTTGGCTTATCATAACGCCTAAAGACAAATTGTTCAGTGTAAACTATTGTTAGTATACCTTTTAAATGGCTGGCAAGGAACAGTATTTAAGACATAGTTATTCCGATCCAGAACATCAAGTTGCTCACATAAATATCAATCAAATGTGGGAACAAATTAAATAGGATAATGAGAAATAAAACACACTGAAATGAAATAATGGTTAACTAAACAATCTACCTACACATTAGAAAAGCAAACGAGACAAAACGTTAAAGAGTTTATATGTAAGTCACGTGTAGGACTAGTGACAGGCAGATATTATTGATATGTAAACATATGAACAATTCTACTTTGGGTGTATATATATATATATATATATATATATATATATATATATATATATATATATGTGTGTGTGTGTGTGTGTGTGTGTATATATATATATATATATCATAGGCTTAGAAAGTAAAAACGACAATGGATTCGACGTACGTGATGCTTTTAGAGAAAATCTTCATAGAGAGACAGCATGAAAAAAATACAGTTTGACGTGAGAAAAGATTTTTTTTTAAAAAACGAAAGGTCATTTTGAAATAGGAAAACATTAAGTACTTTTCAAGTTACTCAGACAAAAGAGCATCTGTAGCGGACAGGTTTATCAAAACTACGAAGACTAGAATGTAGAAGTAGTTATTCAAAAGGAAACCAGAAAATGGGTTGGCATTTTACCAAAGGTAATTTATGGATACAATAACATTTACCATACATCAGTAGACATGTCTGCAGTTAAAACCAGCAAGAAAGAAACCAGATTTAAAGTATGGATTAATATATTCGGTTATTTGGCAACTGATACATTTAGAACTCCTAAATTAAAAACTGGTGAGACAATCAGAATTTCAAAATTTCAAAATACAAAACAATATCTGCAAAGGGCTTTCTTCCTAAATTTATCGAGGAAATATTCAAAATCAGGCAAATAATTTTGTACGATCCTGTAGTTTACGAAGTGTTCGACTTACATGTACAAAGTTGAAAAGATTTTGAAGACTATATCAATAAGCGGTAAAAAGTAGGTACTCGAGAAATGGAAATGATATGATGAATCGTTTAACAGATACATGATGGCAGCATACTACATAGACATCAGTATTAAAAAGCGTGAAAACTTTGAGCTCTTGAAAGAAAATGAATTTTAGAATGGGACAGATGTGGAAGAAAACAGCACATTATAAAATGAAGGCGTTAAAATGTACATGTGACAAAACCAGATAGAAAACAACAAAGTACATCTCAAAACATCTCAGCTAAGCAACAAAATGGTACACATGAAAAATTGATAATGCAACTACAACGTAGACAATGTCCTAAAATGGTAATAAATGGCATAAACAGAAGCAATGATAAAAGATAATAATAATAAACGTTAGGTTGATTCCAACCACAGCTAAAATAAAGCTGAAAAAGAAATAAAATGTAAGCAATTACAAGCCTGTCAACAAAATTTTGAACAAAATTAAAGGTAATGAAAATTACATAGATGACGATGCAATCACGAGGACATTTAAACTTCTTTCCAATTTCATTCAAAGACGGTTTAGGAGCCATTCACACAAATACTCAATCCACTATAAAATTTTTACTAAGTACAATTTTAAGGCATCCATAAAACCTTTAATCGCACAGACTTACCACACAATTAACCAAAATGAGTTGATATGGGAATCATTTTTACACGATGTTGATGAAGTAAAAACCAGTACATCTTTCATTGTGTGCAGATATACAGATTTTGACTATTCAGTTTTCACAGAACTTGCATTTGACATTAAACTTTAGAAAATTGTTGTTTTATTGTTACTATATCAAACAGTAACACAAAGATACCGTCCCCAACAACAGCTTAGTTCAATTTGTCTTCTGAATCTGTTATGGATTGTTGAAAGTTTGCCTTATTGTTTTCATTTGTGTCGTAACCTTGTTGTCCTAAAATTAATAGCTTCATTAGCTTTTAAACAGTTTCTGATACTGTTGCAACAGACGGTGTGATAGATGTTCTGTTTTGTACCTGTGCACCTAAAATACAAATCAATAAAATCTGATACTTGGATTTAACATTGCAATATCTTCATCTATAATGCCATTACTATCTTGCAGAAAAAAAGTACGTCTAGCCATCCGATTCATCTTTGTTTGTCATCGAACTCATTTCATCAACTGACAATGTTCTTCTGTATTCAACAATACCATCTCCATGGTTATATTTATTATTGTATCCAGCAAACATAACAGCAGGTGTAGGCTCCCTAAACCTTGGTGGACAGTTTTATGTGCTTCTGAACCATTATTGATCAAGTATTTGTTTTTTTTTTTTCCAATGAAGTATCTCCAGTCATGTTGTGGTGGAAGTTTAAAATTATTGCATATTCAATGAAATTATTTCATATCTATGTCAATGATATTTGATTTAATTGCATTGTTATCGGGCTAAGGTAATTAGATTCAGGCAGCAGTTTTCGAATCTGGAAATATTCATAAAATTTGTATACTGATTTGACTAATTCATTTGACTAATTCTGGTAGACTTTTCTCTATTATATTTTTTAAAGGAAATCCCACAATCAGATGCTGCCATACACACTGTCCAGTTTAGTTGATTCTGCCAAAATTTCGCGTCACATTGTGAATTGTGTCATTTCATAGAGTTATAATTATCACATTTGAGGGTGTAGTTATCAAATATGTTTAATGGTTTGTACGTGAAAAACTGAGTTTCAGTATTGTAAGTTGTATCCCGTTAGATGCATTTGCAATGTTAACTTGGTTAAGGTTAGATAGCCAATTTAATGAATTAAACAGAGTTGCATGACAAATGTAAGGTGCTGTACTGGTTATATTTTAAAAATATGAAGTCCACATTTAAATTCAAGACATTAGTGTGGAATTGGCTTTTCTTATGCAAATAAATTGGACCTCTATTTACTCTTTTTCGCATTCACATGTAATTTTCTGTTGAAATTTCTCTATAATATGTTCATTTCTTCCATACCAGATAAATCTAATTTATTTTATTTAGTTGTCTCATTTCCTCTTTGAGTTTTTCTCTTTTGCATTTGTAACATTTTACAACTACTGTTTTACATTCGAAACACCTCGCCTCCGACATAGATTTTGTTTCCCACACAAGTATTCTGCTTGACTACATGTATTTCAGTCGTTTAATTTCAATTACTTTCAAATGAAAAACATAAGACAACTGGATATTCAAAATCTGTATATCCGCACACTATGTAAGGTGTACTGGATTTTACTTCATCAACATGGTGTAAATGTATTCCCATATCAACTGATTTTTGTTTACTTGTGTGGTTATTCTTTGTAATTGAAGGTTTGATGGATGAGTTAAAACTGTATATGGTAAAAATGTTTCCTGAAAACATGTATAGTTGATTGAGTTTGTATGCATAGATGATGCAACTTCTCTGAGTAAATTTGGAAATGAGTTTAAACGTCCTCGTGATTGGATCATCATATATGTGATTTTCGTTAGTTTTTTCTTATTCAAAATCCCAGCTTGTAGTCGATTATATGGTATTTGTTTTTCAGTATTTTTAGATGTAGTTGGAACCAACTGCATATTTTGGAATGGTTTTTCTTTTCCTTTCTTCTGCGAGGTCATTTATTATCACGATGGTGTCAAACCCTTTATTTTCTAATGCACTGTTTTTCCAAATCTGCAACATTTTAGAAATTCATTATCTTTCAAAAGCTCAGTTTTCATGCCAATTAGTACTGTTATTTATGTATTACGCTTCCATCCTTTATTTTAATGGAACGATGTTTTCTACTGATTTCCAACTGTTAAACGATTCATCACATCATTTTCATGTGACAAGTACTTACTTTTTCCGTTCATTCTTTTTATGGTCTTCAAAAGCTTTTAAACTTTATAATTGTCATTTTTTTTGTCGTATAGAGAGAAATCTTCTTCTGAAAATATGCCCTCTGTATCCTTTCTCTTTAAGTCTTCCAGCTTGTACATGCCCTCTGTATCCTTTTGCTTTAAGTCTTCCAGCTTGTAAACTACAGGATCATATACAATTACTTGCCTGATTTTTTATATTTTCTCGGTAAAGTTAGAAGGTAGCATTTGCAAAGATTATCTTGTGTTTTGAAATTCTGACAGTCTCACCAATTTTTCAATGTTGAAGTTCCCAATATGTCCGTTGTCAGATATCCTGATAGATTCATCCATACTTTCGTTTTGTTGTCTTCCTTGCTCGCTTTAACTCGAGTCAAGTCCATTGTCATGTGATGAGTGTTATTGTATCCGTGACTTAGATTTGGTAAAACGTCAACCCATTTTGTGTTTTCCATTTCAGTGAAATACTTCTACATTCTAGTCTTCAGAGATGTGTTAAACATGTCCCCTACAGATGCTCTTGTGTCTGAGTACTCAGTACTTTTCTTTTTCCAGACATGCTTTGTTCTAAAACTCTTTTCCCCTCATCAAGCTGTATTTTGCATGCTTTCTCTCTGTGAAGATTTCTCTGAAAGCGTCATGTACGTCAGATTCCTTTCTCGTTTTTACTTTCTCAGCCTAAGCGTATTTTGAGACGACATCTCCACTGTCAAGATGTGTTTGTATCCGCCGAAGTATTTTCATATAAGCTCATCAGCACTCTCTGCCTGTCACTAGTCGTTCGCGTGTCTAACATAAACTCTTATGGAGGGAATCCTTTACTCGCTTGCTTGTGTAGTAGGTGTATTGTTCAGTTAACCATTTTACATTTCGGCGTGTTTTATTTCATTATGACCCGTTTGATTTGTTTCCACAACTGACTGATATTTGTGTAAGAAGCTGCACTTCGGGATCACAATAAAGATGTCTTAAATACTTCTCTTTCTCGACTATTTAAAACGGTATAAAACACACCCAGAGAATAATTTAGGCTCGACTAATTGTCTTTAGACTTTATCAACAAGCCAACAGGACATCCACCTGCAACGGGGAAACTTGAATTTTCAGCAATTCCCAACGTTTCTTCGATCCTTTCAAACGTACGAATTATCTCAGATTTATTCCAATTTTTTTCAAATTTTGCGATCCCAGTGGTTGATTCAAAACAGGTCCTTGATATACTGTGTCACCATGTGGTGTTTTAAATCAAACTTTATTCTCCGTAAATACTATTTCTGTTTTTGTCGATTCGTTGTATGTGGAGTGTCTTTGTAAAATTTACGAGCTGTTTTAATTGTACTGTAATTTGATCCGGATACTAATTTGCATATTTACTCAGATCATATACGTAACTTATTTCTTCTTCATACTATTATGTTTAAACCATCTTGCTATCAGGATTGATGGTGCTTACCCCGTTGTTGTCATCCTTGAATGCAATCTGTAAATTGTCATCTTATCTAAAAATTACAGGACATCTGTATTGATGTTTCAATTTGACAAATATACATTTGTATTCTCCTGTATGTTATTTTGTAACATAACTAGCTTTGACCTTCTTTTAATTCCACCCAAACATGCAGACGAATAAAAGTTATTTCTTGGTACTCAGATTGTTTATTTTATGTTAAACTCGTGAAATATCACCTCTCATAACTATTGATTCTCTCATAATGTAACTTTTGACTTTTATTTATTTTGTGTATATATTAACTTTCTCAGTGTGATCATATATTGTGCATGGTTGAACATCATATTATTTCAAATTTACAAGTGTGCTTGTTGTGTTCTCGGACCCATACACTAGTTCTCATTTGGAAATATATGTGTGCTCGGGATGTTCTCGTACCACTACACTAGATGGTAATAATTCAAAAATTTACAAGTGTACTTGTGGTGTGCTCTTACCACTACACGAGATGATGGTGATTTCGAAATTTAGAAGTGTTCTTAGTCTCTCCATATGTATACTACTGATATACAGTCTCTAGATTAACTACAAGCTCAGCCATTCAGATTTCAGATTATCTTATTACTATTCGTAGATCTTGCTCAAGGTCGAACTCTTTCGAGACCTGTATGATGTAATCCTCTATGCAAAGTTTGATCAAAGTCTGCTCAGAAATATGAGTCATGTAATTTTTAAAAACTTGAAAGTCTGGCCTGTAAAATACTTTAACCTAATTTTTTAAATAATCGGGAATTTACATCTAATGAGATAGCTATAACATCGAAAGGCAAATAAATATGAATATATCTAGCTAGAGCTATATATATCTTAAAAGCAGCAAGATGATAATTGCAGATAGGATGAACATTGATGAAATCACATTAACAATGATGAAATATTTACCGAAAATGGAAGTAGAGGCCGCTGACATCCCTATGGCAAGGGCCTTGTGTTCCTCACTTGCAGATCTGAAAAATGACGTACGACATGTCATGGGG
Source organism: Margaritifera margaritifera (assembly GCA_029931535.1). Classification (NCBI taxonomy): domain Eukaryota; kingdom Metazoa; phylum Mollusca; class Bivalvia; order Unionida; family Margaritiferidae; genus Margaritifera; species Margaritifera margaritifera. The sequence continues at coordinate 2,498,577 of JAQPZY010001629.1, read as the reverse complement.
CAAGGTTCATAACTACGATCACACACACACACACACACAGACGCACGCACGCACGCGCGCGCGCGTCCGCGTACACGCACACATTGCACCACTGAAGAAGTAAAAAAGTTTGACGTGGAAATGGGAAAAGCTAGGTTTGCGCCGGTGCACTCTTTAGTGATACATTATTAAGGACATAGAGGATTATTACAGAAGTTAGCTTTGGAGGCTACTTTCTAAGACATTAAAAGAAAATTACACCAAAGAGGACCTACTAACTTCCTAGAGCTAAAAAATTTATGAAACTGAGAAAAATGTGGTCAAATTCTGAAAGGTTTTTGAGAAGTCTTAAAAAAAAATTTTTATATTTTTTTATTAGTAATTGTGGCCATACGTTATGCCGAATCGGCATCATTTGTTTGAACCTGAAAACCATTCATGTCTGGGTGCTTTCTATCAAATTTGATCAAATTCTGCAATGTGGTATTCGAGCAAAATTCGTTTAAATGTGTTTCTATTCATAGTAACTGCTGCCATATTTGACAGCGGATCTGCATCATTTGTATAATACAGAAAACCATTCGTTTCGTTCCAGGAGGCTTTCTGTCAAATTTTATCTAATTCTTTTTGATTCTTCAGAAAAAGTCGGTTAAGGTTTTGCTATTTTTTTATATAATTTTGGTATCACTGTACAGATTTGAAAGATATATATGCGAGGATGCTTTCTGTAAAAATTGGTCAACTTCTGATGAGCGATTTTTGAGAAGTTTTAAAAGATTATTCTATTTTTTATTACGGTAGCTACATTTGATGGCGCATTTGCATAATTTGTGTGAACTTGAAAGTACTTTATGCCAAGTTTGGTTGAAATTGGTCCATTTTTATTATGACGTACGCACGATGCTCAACGTACAACGGACTGCGCACGACAGACGCAGGGCCATACCATAAGTCCACGTGGCCTTGCAGCCAAATGAGCTATAAAAAAAAACCCCACAAAAAATCCCAGACAATGACGAAAATGTCAGCACTTTTTTATACACAAAGTAGGTCGATATGTAATAATGTCTTCAGAAAGTGTTGTTACATTGCAACCTAAACCTGGAGGTTCAAGAAGTGATGCTAATTTCACGTCTTCTCAAACTTGGCAGTGTGAAGGACGAAAACTTTAGAATACGAATGGATCATGCTTTCAGTTTCGTTCACATAAAAAAGGAGATGGGGAACAAGTTTAAAACTGTGAGAACGATAACACAGGAAAAAAAGTTTGTTTTGACAAAAATCCATCTCGGTGTATACAGGTATATGGTTTTTAGATACCGACAAGAAAGGAAAGAAATCCGATTTTAGAAAAGTAATCTTTGAGCGACTTACCTCAGAAAAACTATGAATATGGGTGCAAATGCCACGGCGTCGATAAATGACTGGATGAACTTCATGACGGAGTAGATCCACACCATATAACTTCCGGTCGGACAGAGGCCGGAATCAGCCGTGCCACCGGCAATCAGGGAACAGTTCGAAAATGTCTATTTTCACACAAATCCAATATATATATATATATATATATATATATATATATATATATATATATATATATATATATATATATATATATATATATATATATAAGTAGCATTCATTTTTGGATATTTATCTATCTACCTATATATCCATCCATCCTTCCAACTATCTCTCTGTACATATAAGTACATATGCTAGCATCGTTAAGAAACAAGTTTTCTTAAACTACCAATACTTCTAGGAAATGTAATTTTCTTTTGTTTTTGAAATCGTATGCAATAGAAGAGAATAAACAAAATGCTCTCTCTTTCCTGGAAAGTGTATACAAATCTAATGCTGGTTGTTCTTGATTCGACATTATTACTTCAAAGGTTCCTATGAACATCATTCAGAAAGATAAGCTTGTGATCGAAAACCCCGGGGTTTGAATGAAATTATCCAAATAGTTGTGGAGTCTAAATAGCACAAAATATTGTATATTTTATATCTAAGTTCCATAGATACAAATGAGACAAAACTAATTCATTCTGAATAAAATCAGCTTCAATAGAATTTTAACTTAGGGAACACTCATGTAACATCATATTGCGCTTATATAGTTTATCTTCAAAACTTGCAAAGAGATGGAGTAATTTATACGGTGCGAGATAAAGGACAAATTGTGAAATTTATTGCCTAGGGAACATTTGCATATTGTCTTGGAGACTTTTACGAATATTAGATGGATGCATTGGCCATAATCATCACTCCTCATGGAGTTAATCCATTCGATAGCTTGTACTTTCGGTAACCAATATACACTTGGAGAGGGCTATTTTTGATGTGTGATTATGCTACATATTTTAATGTGATAAGAAATGTACCTACAAGAAATGTTCCTTTTGTACATCCGGCATGACATGGAGAAAAGTAGTTCCTTCCGTCACTACCACAGATTGGAAGATACTGGATCGCTGCACAATCGCAAGGTAGAAATCCGGAAAGGCTGGTATTTCTAAAATTATTAGATGTAACACGAGTAAAATTACAAAAGGTGAAGTCGACCGAATTCGAACCTGCTAACTTTAAGGTAGCGACAGGGCACTAATATAGCGCCAGACATAACTGAAATATGAAATGATACACTTCCTTATGGTGGTACATTTTGACGGGATTTATTTTTGCAGTCCCACTAAGATCGCTAAATTGCTAAAAATTTCTCCACCGCTAACACTTCCCGCTGTCGGGTATACTACTACTACTACTAATAATAATAATACTAATAATAATAATGTGTCAAAATCACAAATATTCTGAAATAGGAGGAGGATTTATGTATTTAATATTACCCACTTACCTTACACTATCTAAAGGGTTGAATATTTCAGGCTGCTCACATCCAAGAAGCATACTGACAATTAAAAAAATTACGACAAACAGGTACAAAACCACGATTATTGCAAGCGTAATAAATGGCGTCATCTTCACTTTCTTTGTGACGTAGCCACCGATCAGAGAACCAGCACTGAGTGAGGTTATACTAGCCACTCCTGCAAAGAAGAAGAATTATTTATTTTAGAAACAAGAACTGGGCTTATGATATGCACTAAGACGAGCTGTCGATATACCAAATGGCATGACTCCATGACCTGATATCCCCAACTTGGGGTATGATCAAAGTGCAGCAATGCTAATTGGAATAAGGGAAGTAAGTGATCCTGTTATGTATTTTTAAATAGGGTGCAAAAAACGGGAAGTAAAAAAGTACGGTCCCCATTTAAGGACATAATGCACAAGAAGGAGTGGTAAAAAGAATTTAATCATGTTATATTCCAAATATGTATTTAATGGGACAAGACTCTGTTGTACTACTTCTATTATTATTATTACTACTACTACTAATAATAATAATAATAATAATACAATTGATACAAAGTGTCCTTCTTCTTTACCTCATGAGACATAAGTCCGAGGAACCAGTGGTATAGGGATAAAAGGAAGTATGGGATGATATATTATTCTAACTATTTGATGAACTGAATAAGAGTTGACTTGGATATTATAAAACAATGAATCAAAACACCTCTTGTAGCGCTCTGTGCCTATATATGTCTATACCGCAATAAGCCTTTACGACGTCTTTTGTTAGTTGGTTCTTTTGGCTTCTCTTGTAGTATTGAATGTATACTGCTCTTTCTCTACAAAGTTTTCATCAAAAGACAAAATATGTTTGAATCGTCGTGTGCGAAGTTCTAACTCATCCTCCATTAATGTCCTCGAAGGACCTATTCAGTGAATCACCTATTGTTCCCAACAGTTACATTATTAGCTGTATTTGCTTCCTTTTCTTCTTACCTTATGCGTTTATGTTTCTGCGTGTGTTACTTGCATTGTTGATATATCATTTGGTGGTTTTGTATCTGTTTTAACACTTCTCTGTTTTGAAATTCTAATTTTGGCGTATTTAAATGGTGAAGGTATGTTAAATTCAAATATGATTTTAATATTCAGTGGTTCTAGGGACATTGGCAGACCAACAAGCACTCCCAGTGTTAAAATTCTTTTTCAAGCTCTTAAAACTCGGAAAACCAATGACAATTTGTAATTTATTGCAAGGTCGTCTACCTTGTGACATGAACAAATTCCGCTCAGTATCTTTCATTGCTGGATTATCTTTGCTTGGAATTTATCTGATGTTAAATCTTGTCGTTATTTTTAAATGCACATAATTTGCGATCGCCATGTGGTACTGTTAATGCTATTAACCAGAAAACGTTTATCATCAGCATATAACAAGCAACTTTTTTTATTCTTATCGTAAACAATGAAAGTCTGTACGACCTAAGAAACGTCACCTCTTGCTAGTTTTCCTCATGGTTAAACGAATAGTTCTTATGGATATCAAATCTTTGATTTTTTTTAAAACAAAATTTCCTTTCCACGCTGTATTTTCATCTTTGTTCGCCTTCAGTAAATTAAATTTTTGACCTTAGATCTATAAACTGTTGAATCGGAGTGCCGTTTAATTCATTTTTCATTTTTGAATGAATCAACAACTTATTTCTTTACTTGCAGAATTTCAAAATAATATATATATATATATATATATATATATATATATATATATATATATATATATATATATAGATATATATATATATATATATAATTCAAATTGAAATAGTTATAAGCTGAACCCCTGTACTCTCCGGTTGAATTACGGTGACCACGCACCTTTGTGCGCGAGTTTCTAAGTCTCTAACTTTGTCTTTTAATATTTTTCTTCTAAAAAATGTGACAAGTGTCTGTTGAGTTGAAATGTCTCTTGTCTTCCTCTTTGAAGATCATTGCTTTAGCATTGTAAGTCAATAAGTCAGTATACACAATTCCAGGTGTCCTACCAAACCAATTGTAAAACACCCGAATGCAATCCGATCCTCTATAGCCGATAGGTCTGTAAACCTTATTAATTGATTCGAGGTACATATAGAAGACGAGATGTATGTGTTTTGATTTTTTTTATTATAACACTCAGACGATGATGATGATGCTATATCCTCTGGAATTGTAGTCATCGCAGTTTCAAGATCACAAGAAATGACAACCAGAACTCTGATGTTGATAGTTCTTGAATTTGACAACAATCGCCTCTTCAGGCAGAAGTTCAATTAATTTGCATACCTTGGAGCATTCAATTTATATAGTAATTGAAAAAATACCCCAACACTTTTGGTCTTTTGCTGATTTGAGTATCTACCAAGAGCGATAAATCCTTGATACATACATTGTGAAACTTTCCTTCTACATAATCTTTTAATTGTCATTTTGAACAATGACTACATGCTGGTCCTTTTCAGTTTCTGTTACCTCGTGAGGTTTGATCTGCTTATTCTCGTTGCTCTTTAGTGCAAATGTTGTTTTGTAGAAACAGCCTCAACTATTTGATAGACATTAACTTCTGTATCATATTCATTCTGAAATTTACCGATGTCTTTAATTTTCTTTGGATATCTATCAAACCAGCTGGCATACTTGTTTAGGTTGTACTCTGAAACTCTGTAAGTGCGATCTCCATGTGTTTAGAATTGACTCAATAGCTTGAAATGAACATTTGTTATCGCTGTTTCCCACATTGATACATACTTTTCTTTTTCACCCATTCGGGTAAATTGTAATTGTGAACATTCATGTAAAGAGCCTCAATTTGATTAAAAATCCACTTAGTGCCATATGTGATCTTCTGCTCAAATTGAGTTATTTCGAGCTCTAATTTGTTCATTTAAATTTGAAACTTGAGGTATAGTAGACGTTATTGTTTCATCTCTCTCTCTCTCTCTCTCTCTCTCTCTCTCTCTCTCTGTCTTTCGTCTGCAATGTCATCCGTTTAACTCTATGTTCAAGTTGAGCAGGTTCTGAGTTAAATAGTTTCCGATTCTCGATAATTATTTCTTTTGCGCGAGGTTCAACCTCACTGAAAAAGCTGTAGAGGTCCAGATAATTACCTCCATTAAATCTGTACGTGTTTTAACGCTACTTTTAAATGATGACGATATAATTGTTTCCTTAGTTATCTCTGTTGTGCAACACGCTTCAATATCTTTCTTTCTTCCTTGTCCTCAGTATGTTGCTCAATCACTTTTTGTTTAAACATTTCTAGTTTAGTCTTTAAACTTCTAATCTCTTCAGCATATCTCCATCGCACAGACTTCTGTGGTCTGTTCAACCTCTGTTGGTTCCTCTGAGCAGCTCTACTTCTTGCCATTCTATGACTTGCACTCATCATTTTCTTCTACGCATCATAGTCCAGTTGGTCTATTTGCAAATACACGTAAATGAATATGAATAATTTGCCAAGCATTTAAGTCTCTATCACGAACGTAGGGCTGTTAACTTCGTTGATTTAAGTACACGTACATGTAACAGGTTAAAAACTGTCACATGTACATGTAACAGGTTAAAAACTGTCACATTGTCGGTTTTATTGGGCTTTTGTTGGCTTTATACTTTATTGTTAAGCCGAATTGTCCGTTATACATAAATAATATTAGGCATTGTTTTAAAAGCACATTCATTGTCAATCTTGGTTGGGCTGAATGTCCAGAATTTATAGTGATTGTATTGTGTTAAAGTGGCAGATGATTATATGAATCCACTCTGTCAAATATATCTTATCAGACTATTTCTAAATTCAGTATTATCACGTGTGACAAAATACTGCTCTAACTGAGCAGGAAAGAATGCTTTATTCTTCTGTTGCATGCCTAGTGATATCAGTCAGCTCAGCATCATTAATAGCGTGAACAGAAAATAAAAGAAATATCATTTCAAGAAAGGAAACCGTATTTTAAAGACATCTGTCATGCTTCATATCCCCTCCCTCCACCTCTCTCTCTCTCTCTCTTACTCTCTCGAAAACCATGCCCAATGGGGAAACCTGATCCATGGGGTGGATTGGTCCCGTTTATAAAATCTGACCCTAGAACTTGGGGGTGGGGGTGGGTGGAAAATGAGTCTGGGCATGTTTTACATAAATGGAGGGGAGGGGGCTACTCTGGACACATATTCTTGGAAGGAAAAATTAATCGACAGGGTTTTACAGCCTCAGTGACACGGGAACCAGTGATCACACATTCGGGACGCAGAGGCTCCGAACAAAGGTGTTACAACTGCCTATCCTGGCACAATTTATATCTCTTATTCTCCACTTTTCTGAGCATCTGATGCTTTGTTTAATTTTGCGATCATCAATGAGAATTCCATTGGGTAAATAGATCGCTTGATACGTAAGAAAACATTAATTACTGTATAAAATTGAATGCAAATACATCATGTGTATTTAATTATATGTATTTAATTATATATATTTAATTATATGTATTTAACTATATTGATTTAAAATGCAGTCACAGTTTGTAACGTGTTTAAATATATGGAACAAACAAAATTTTATAAAGAGTGTAGATATTTTGACTGCTGTCAACAAATGGAACGAAGTGACACACATTTTGAATCTCATCCACATCAAAGGATGGCATCTTAAAAAGAAAGTCATCAGCGACAAGGAAACTAAAATAGAGCCTAATAAAAATCTCCATGCATGAAAAAATGAGCTGAGATCACGCGTGGGACGCCGAAGTCCTAATCAAAGTTATTGCTTCTTTGCTCTCCTGGTACAATTCAGTTTTTGTTGTCTCTTATTCTCCACTTTCCTAAACATCTGTTATTTTGTTTTCTTTTATTTTGTTTAATTATGTTATGTTTTACGACGATGACAATTCCGTTAGGTATATAGCAACGTAAATCGCTTGAAATGTAATAAGCAGGATCAGCTACTGTATAACAATTTAGACTAAAACTTTAGAAACAGTTAAAGAGGAAATGGAAGGAATGGGAGACTATTATTTTATGCAATAAATATTATTATTATTATTATTATTATTATTATTATTATTAAAATTCCGTCTTTTTTTAAAAACCGTCGTTGATATTGTGGTCTGTTACAACATCTCCTAAACCGCTGGGTGGAATTTTACAAAACTTTGTAGTTATATTATCTATGTAGTGAGGGTTATCCACCTTGATTCTCGCCCCTAGGGTCTCTGCGAGGACATCAAAGTTTAAATTGACAAAAACTTAAATTGCAATGACATTTTCGAATATTCTTTACCAATCTTCACATTCCAGCTAATTTTTACAGACAGTCTCCTAATCTATATTTTTGAAATCTTCTTTTTATTAAAAACTAATAAATCCTCAGTTCAATCAATAACTTTGAAAAAAGAAATGAAGCAACATATCCTTTCACCGTGTTCACGCCATTTAAAATAAAACAATACAGAATATCTTTCAAAAGAAAAGTAAGAAAAATATGAAAAGAATTAGATCCAGCTGATATTTGTGGAATTTACTTTTTAATTGAACGCAGATATATGTTCGAGAATAGTTTATATGGTAGGACGTTAATGAACAAATTGTACAGTGTAGACCTTTTCGATGTTGCCAATATATGGAACGAAGTCGGGGACACGTTGAATCCGGTGAACATTAAAGGATGCCATACTAAAGACATATTGCATATTTTTCGTCCTGCAAACATTTTCGGACAATATTTTTTAATGATTGCGGACAATTTAAAACCCGAGGACGTTTAAGGACGACATTTTCGAAAATAAACGGTGGATACTTTACATCTCACATACAATTAAGGACATTTTTGCCGTGATTTTTAGGGGCCTGTGGACATTTGCCATCTCACAGACATTTAAGGACGTTCTTGCGGTAATTTTGAGGGGCCTGGGGACAGTTTGGGATGATATTTCTCAGTGGCGGATACAGAAATATCGTTGAGGGTGGTGGGGTGGTGGCTTGAACAAGCAGGCAAGGGGTCTGTAGGATGGAAGCCCCCAGAAACTCCTGCATTTTAGGCGTTTGTTTTCAGGGCACAATTTTAACCATCTAACTGTAAACAAAACTTACTCTAGGAAACGTTCCCGTTGTTTCGCGCTCATTACCACCACTACCACAAGATCTGACAGTGTTTCTGAAAGTTCGCGGACGTTTAAGACTTTGCGGACATTTAAGGACAATTTTGTCAAAAAGTTTGCGGACATTTTAGATCCTGCCGTCATTTAAGGACGACTTTATGAAAAACAAGTGGGAACATTTAAGACCGTGGGTATTTAAGGACTCACGGACATGTAATGGCTTAACACACGGAGAACCCAAACGCTAGATGTCACCACAAACATAAAAATGGTGCTAACATAATTTATTTAGGTCAATCATATGAACAATACCAAAAGATTATGAGATGAATTAGTATCCGTCCGTTCATACATCTATCCTTTAAGCCGCTCTCCATCCAACAATCAGTCTTGCACTAAATTTATCTAGCAATTTAGCAATGAAAAGTGATCAACTGAATGAATCTGTCTGTATGTCTGTCTGTCTGTCTCTGAAATGTAGAGCTTGCTAACTGTGTACTTTTAATATCAGCTGAAGGGTTTATTATATTGATTTGACTTTGAAAATGTAAATAGCAGCTAAAATGATTTTAATCACGTGAATGCTAGAAATTAGGAGTACAATAATGTTTTTTCATTTCTTGGAATGGTGTTTCGAAGGTCGAACCCACATTTTAATTTTCTTGTTATTATAATTGTAATTTCCAAAATCGCTTTGTTGAAAATGAATCGATTACTCTATTTCTATACCTAATTTTTAAATTCAATCATGCTAAACTCCTACAATATTTGACGATTTTCAAAATCAGAACTCTCCATTAACTAATATTTTTCTCTATTTTGGGAGATGTCTAACCAAAAATTGCAGCAATCATAAGATGATTACCTAAAATGATATTGGACTGCCAAGACGGAACAGCAAACTGGATTTCCATATATTTCGGTTCAAAGCCCAGAAAACTGGCAAAGGAAAGAACCTGTAACCAACCTCCGATTAAAGTCAGTGTGTATACTGGCGATCCTAAAATGACACCGATTGAGTGTCCGATGGCTGAAAATAAAATGGGAATAGTGAATTTAAATAAAGTCGATTTAAACTAACCTTTAATTTTACGCATTCTTAAAACCAAAGTACTTATAAATAATAAGTCCATTTTTATGAATTCTGCTGAAAATGTGTTTCTGAAGAAATTTAATATTCACTAATTATTGTCTAAACTATTACTCTGTATCTCTGTCAGTTTAAAAGCAGAATTTGTTAATGTGGTCACATTTTGAAAGTCTGCTGTCTCTTATTGTTTGATTCTATTAAAACATTCAATGTATCACATGACTACTGTGTTATTTAGGTTAATACGTCTATATGATAATTTTTCAATATGTAACAAGTTAGCATGGGTCAACCGGCCCCGCTTCGGCTTTCATCGCTATTTAAATCGAAAGTCAAACCATGACTTGGTGAAGAAACGAAGTGAAATGAAAATAAGTAAAATAGCTTCGATTCTCTGAAAGAGACTCAAAGGCAATCGAAGTAATACTTCCCAAATTGGTACGTTTTTTGGCGGACAAACATCCGGCTAGATGTGCATCATTGCAAAATGATGGGTGTTGAAAAAAGCACACATCGCCTTTTCAACTAAATACCTGCACTTTTAATTTTATTGTTATTCCTGCAATATTTTAATGAATAAATGAAGAAAGCATTAGGTTTAAATAGCCTCAAACAATTGCTTAAGTTGTTACGTGATAACACCACATAGACTTGTGACGTCAATAAAGTTATTATGACGTATTAATAACCACAGACTTGAGGGCAGTCCAAAATGACCACTATTTACATCCGATGTTTTTTTCTAGCACGCGAAGGAAAAAGCCGAGAACGTTCCGATTATCACAATCATCTCACTAGACTATTATGCAGGTTTGTCAAGTAATATCAGCATTTTTTGGTCATGTGATAAACAAAATCTAACATCTGTGCACATTCCAAATAAATTTATGAAACTCGCTAAAGATGGAAGTCAGTTAACTCGTTTCATAAATTTCATTTATAAGCACTCCTGTAAGATTCTCTATGACTACATCAATTAAAAGCTCAAACTAGAAGATGCGAATTTACGAAATAAGCCGAGTCGGACAAAATTGTATATACTACCATTTTAACTACTTCATTAGGAAAAAAATAAATAATTTTGCTTCTTTATTACCATTCATCAGTTATAATTATGCATGCTTTATATTGTTTATCATATTTGAATATAAAAGTGAGAACACGCAATATATATTATATTTCTTTCTATAATTTATATCCATTTAGTTTCTATTTAGATCTAAAATATATAGTGAAGAAATTCTGAAATTACTTAGTTCACGAAGCTTTTGTACATGCAAAGTATGTAGACATTAATTTTGCTTGAAACTACTCAACTAATCTATGGACGATCATACATACATGAAACGACTCGAATAATTTAAATCTGTTGTGAGCGTTTTTGGCAAATTTGTTTCATAATTTGATTGGAAATGAATATAACTGTAAGATTCTATATATAATATGACAAAAACATTGATTTTAACTAATAATAATAATAATAATAATAATAATAATAATGACTTAGTACAGGGCTTAATCTTTAGAAGCTCTAAGCGCTTTATTATATTAGTTAAAACATCAGGACATATATATATATATATATATATATATATATATATATATATATATATATATATATATATATATAAGATTACAAACAAACGCCGTGACATTACAGACAAAAACATGCTGAAAATAATTAAGGTAAGGGAACATTGTTAAGTCTTAAGTCTGTTCTTGCAGTCGAAATTGGTGAGCTTTAAGAGCACTCTTAAATGAGATCACAGTGTCATTGTGTCTAAGAGCACTCTTAAATGAGATCACAGTGTCATTGTGTCTAAGTTCAAGAGGCAATTCGTTTCAGGTAGTTGAGCCCTGGTATGCAAAAAGAACATTGTCCGTAGGACTTCGTTTTGATAGTGGGAATAATGAGAATACGAGTGTCGAAAGAGGAGCATAAATATGTAGAAAGATATCTGTAAAGATATCTAGTAAATATCTGTAAGAAATCCATAGAGACAGGCTCAAATGTTGTTAAAGGTTGCCTTTGAAATTCTGTATCACAACTGTGTTGTGACGATGAGTAGATTGAAATTGTGTTGTCAAGTTGATCTATAATGGTTTGCACTTTCTCGCGGAAGAAATTTGCAACAGGTCCGGAAGAGAAGGTCGTTGGAAGTGGTGTACATTTGTCCCTTGACATTAGTTTGTTAGTAATATCGAAGAGCTCTTTGCAGCTGGAACTTTAAGTGATCTTAGTACTAAAGTACATTGATTTCGCTGCATGAACTATGTTTGTGACATTCTTCTTAGCGGCTTCATATATTTGCTTTTGAATAGTAAGACCAGATGAAAGCCAAAGCCTCTCAACCTTATGGTGTTCTCTTTTAGCAGCGAGGCTGTTTCCTAACACTACTCTACCATGGAGAATACTTCTGAATGGATAATCTGCACTTGGTTGCTGGGGCATATTCGTCAAGCAATGTACGCAAGCACTTATCAAGTTGTTCTGCTGTAGGAGGTAATAAAGTTGTTAGGTTTGCTTGGATGTCATGCATTAGTTGGGTTCTATTTATCATACGGAGGTTTCTCTTAGTAGCAAACAAAGATTGATGATTAGGGACTGATACATCAAGATGGCATTTGACGCAGAGGTTATCTGATGCAAGTTTGTGAGACACCAATGAAGACTGTAGAATATTATCACCAGGTCTATGAAGAATCCAGTCTAAAATGTGACCATGTTTATGGACTGAGGTTGAAAACGTGAATGGAATCTAGGAGTTGTGATGTGTATGGGTTTATAGGACAGTCAAAGTAAAAGTTGAAATCTCCAAGAATAATCAGGCTGCCACCTATCGAAATTCCATATTCTAGGAGGTTAGAAAACTGCTCAAAAAAAGAGATTTAGTCAGCTTGTTTTTTCGACTAGGAGGAGGGCGGTACCATTTGTTCCATAGTGAGGGTGGCTTGAACCAGGCTCAAACGAGTCGAAATTGAAGGTTGCATTGTAGTTAAGAAGGTAGAGTATGGAGTTATTTGCGATGACAGCAATTCCACCTCCGCGTGAGTGGCGGGGGAACGACTTGATGGAGTAACCGGTGGATGTTAGATGCGCGCAGTTTGGATCATCGCCTGATGTTTTTAGCCATGTTTCTGTCAGGAAAAAGATGTCGATATTCTGACCATTGATACAATTGACTATTTCTGTGCGCTTTTCCAGTGGTCCAACTGATTGGGCGTTGAATAATGACATGCGCAGTGGTTGCTCAGACTTAAAGGTTGGTGATCGAAGAGGAATTTGAATTAAATTGTTCAAATTAACGGTCGAGTTTTCAAATCGCTGTGAAGGAAAGGGCGAAAGGGAGATAATTGGAAATTTTCTTCCTGTTCTACCCTTACCGGCTTTGAAACAACGTTTCTTTTCTCGCTGCCGTTACATTTAAGTGAAGATAAATTAAATCCAAGGTCGTTTAGTCGAGTGCACAATTTAGTATGGAGCGTCCGAAGAGTGGATATTTATTGCAATTAAATAGGGTCCATCATAGCATAAATGGGTTGACTGGCCAGTATCACGTGATGGCGGTATGTTCAACAACAAAGCCGGTTGGAGCAGTGGGGCAAGAGGACTGAGACAAAAATCTAACAGTTCTCGTTTCCAAAAGAAGTAGATGAAAAAACACATTCCAATAGAACAGCCAATGCATGATGAACACAATTGCGTAGACGAAGACAATCAACAAACACATATTTCATGAAAAACAGCACAAAAATCGGGAGCAGCTGCCTCAAGCCTGTTATGTGATGGCGGCCATACCTAACTACACGAAGCCGCATAATAGTGTAGCAAAATGATTTTGAATTACATTCGGAATCCTCAGTCACTACGTTTATGCCTCACTTAACGTTATTTGTGATGTCATGAGAGGTTATTAGTTCAACAATTGCTATTTTCAACTTCTTCTCAAAAATGATTTAGCAAGTTTCAGCTAAACTTCGCACAGAGTATACTGGCATAAAAACCTTGAAGTTTATACAAATGCTACCAATACGCCATCAAATATGGCAACAATTACTAACAATAGAAAAACTCTAAACGACTTATTTTCCTAAACTACTTAACATAATTTTATCAACTTTGACGGAAAGGATCCTGGCATAACAGCCTTTCAAGTTTGTACAAATGACTCCAATCCACAATCAAATATGGCCTCTGCTTTTACAAATTGAAAAGCTTTTAATCGACTTCTTCTCTAAAGCAGCTGAACAATTGCGCTCATTCCAAATAAATGAATGAAAGTCGCAATAGATGGAAATCATTCAACTCCTTTAATACATTTCATTCAAAATGAGCCCTAATGTAAGTTCCTCTATGCCTGCATTCATTAAAAACTAAAATTTGAGTTTGCAAATTTACAGAATAAGCAGCATCGGACAAAACTATATCTCGTACCATTTAACTACTTGATTAGGAAAAAATAAATCACTTTGCTTTTTGATTATCTTCCTGCAAATATAATTATTCATGTTGTATATTGTTTGTGCTATTTTAGATTTAATTGTTATGTATATTGAATTTATAATATGTGTCCATGAGGTAAGTTGTACTTTAGTGGTCATTTTGTAAACAACATATTTACTGCATTTGAGTTCAAGGTCAGTCTTGTTTACATAGCATTTAACAATTAGATTGGAATTTTCCATGTCTTGATGTGAGAAAAGTCATGGCACGCACAGAAAATTTCCATTAGAGTTGCTCACATTGTAGAATATTCTCTCAGGTGACTTATCCTTATATTTATACAGGTTTGGTAAACAAGATTTCATTCCTGTGCTAAACTTCATGTCATAAAGATCAGTCTATTAAGGAATTTATTTTAGTAATCAGATGTTACAGTTGTGAAAATCAGAGCAGATTCAGAGAGAGGAATTATTTATTTTAAATATTCATCGGAATTACTAAAAGTGCTCATTCTCATATGGGATTAATACTTGACTTTGGGATTTAAGTGAATTCATTCAAATATATTCTGGATTACATCATTCAGGCATATCAAGACATTCAAGTCTACTGCCACATCAGGACATTCAAGGCTACCAGAATTCATTCGGAACATTCTATATTTAGGACTTGTGATTAGAACAGTTGGGATTATTGGATTATTTGGACTTTAATCCACGTTACTGTAAGTGTCTTTTGAATTTTCACTTTAATTGTCTTGAAATAAATTGCTTGTCGATTTTAATCACATTGTTGATTTCACTTTTTTCTGTTACATTATTTTAAGACCTAGTGTCGTAACAGAAATATAAAAGATAGAACACGCAATATATTCTATTTCTTTTTTTATATTTTCTACCTGTTCAGTTTCTCTTTAGATGTAAAATGTATAGTGAAGAAATCCTTAAATGACTTTAATCCATGAAGCTTTTGTACATACAAAGTATGTTGACATTAGCTTTGCTTAAAACTACTCGACTAAATATAGTGGATCTTACACGAATGTTTAGTTCAAATGAAATATATGAACGTTCCTTTGTCCAAAATAGTGTAGTGAAATGACTTTTAAATACATTTGGAATCCCAGGTCACTACCCCTTTGCCTTATATAGCGTTCTTTGACATCATGATGTGTTATTAGCTCATCTGGCGGTAAGTCAATGTGAGCTTATGATATGGCCTTTCCTCCGTCGTGCTTCATCCTTCAACAATTGCTGTTTTCAACTTTTCTCAAATACCACTGACCAATTTCAGCCAAATTTGGCACAAAGTATTCTAGAATAAAGTCCTTTCAAGTTTGTACAAATGATGCCAATCTGTCTTCAAAGGTGACCGCTGTAGCTTAAACTAGAAAAATATTAAAACTACTTTTTCTTTAAAATCGCGTAACATAACTTTACCAAATTGAAAGAAAGCAGCCGACACGACTACCTTACGAGCTTGTACAAATGATTCCGATCCGCCATCGTCGTTACTAAAAACAGGAAAACCTTAAAATGAAAACCGCTCAACAGAATTTGATAAGATTTGAGAAAAGCATTGCTGTAAAAACGTTAAACTCTGTACGAATAATGCTGATCCGCCATCAAGTATGCCTGCCATTACTAAAAATAATAATTAAAAAAAAAAGCAATCAAGCGACGTATTATTAAAAAATCCCTGAACAGAATTTGACGAAGTTTAATATAGAATTGTAACATAAAGGCCTTACAAAGTTTTACAAATCATTCCAATCCGCCATCAAATATGACTGCCGTTACTAAATATAGAGCGGCCTTTAAGCGACCTGCTCTAAAATACCGACGAACGGATATTGACCAAATTTTAAGGGCATTCTGGCATAAATGACTTTCAAATGTATACAAATGATGCTGATCCGTCATCAAATACAACTTATTCTTAACAAATAATAATAATAAAAGCAACAACAACAATAATAATAATAATAGAAACAACAACAACAACCAAAATAAACCCAACTGGACAGCATTAGGCCATATTTGACAGAATGTATTTAGACATGACAGACTTTTACGTTTATCAAATGATGCCGATGACCATGATGCAAAAAATAGAGAAACATTAAAACAACTTATTCTCGCGTAACGCTGAACAGATTTTGACCATATTTGATTTTTATGAATGACGCTGATTCACTATCAAATATAGCCGCATTTACCAAAAGGTGAAAAAAACTTGAAACAACTTTGTCTCATAAACTTCTAAATAGAATTTGACCACATCTGACAAAAAGTATTCTGGAAGGAGGGCCTTGTAAGTTTGTGCAAATGATGTCTATCTGCCATCAAATTTGTCTGAATTATCAAAACTAAACATACAACCTATGATAACTTCTCAAAAACTGCTTGTCAGAATTTGACCAACTTTGACATAATGCATCTTGGCATGAAGGCCTTTGAATTTTGCACAGATGGTACTGATCCTTTTTCAATATGGACATTGCTACTGAACGCAGAAATAACCTGTAAATTTAAAAAAAAAACACCAAACAACAAAACAAACAAACAAACAAACAAAAAAAACAACAACAAAAACCCACAATGAAGCGAATTAGACCAGATTTAACAGAAAACATACTGGTAAAAGGCCTTTAAGTTTGTACAAACGAAGCTAATCTGCCATCCAATATGGCTGCCATTACTAAAACAAATAAACAACCTTTATATGTCAGAAAGCATCACACTGGTCAACTGCCCTTGTAATTGGCTTTTAGTTATGTTAGCCAGGTACGTGATCTCAGCACCACTTTAGCCTCTTGTTATACATATAGGAAAAATTACGATATATGCGCTTATTAACCCAAATAACGGTGACCGATCATTTCGTCGACAATCATATTGTCGAATTCATTTTGTCAAAAATTATTTCCTCGACTGTTCATTTCGTCCAACTCATTTAGCTTACATTTATTTGGTCGACATTGATTTAGTCGCGGTCATTTCGTCGATATTATTTTGGTCCACATTGACTTTGAACGTCATGAAATGATATTACCTAAATAAAAATCAAAAGATAAATAATTTATTCAGTAATAAGTTTTACTGTAGGTAATAGAGATAACGCTTATAAAATAAAAATTACTTATTTAAACTAATAAAAACTAATCTTTCAGATGCCAATATTAAAAGCTACAATTTTATACAATTTTAAGTAAATTGGCATAAGATATGTAAGTAATATAGTAATGGTTAGAATGAAATATTGTGTGCGATGCTTCGTAGATACTGCACAATGTTCTCCGAGTTGTATCCATTCACCACTGTTTTAATCGAAGAATCCAGTGCTTGATATTTCTTCTTCTGTTGAGTTGGATGACCTGCATTAACCCTAACTACTTTATTTGCGACATTATTCCTCAAAGCGTAACTTTGTGACTAATGCTGATATTGTAGGATGTGTTTTGTTGATGACACCATTAAAAGCGTTATGACAACCTTCTAGTGAATTGGAAGTTCTTGGCAGATCTTCCTTGACACGGTGATACTGCGACCACATCGCATGTGGAAACGTTGGAAGACGTCGACGAGATCCTCTGCTGATATTTCCGATGTAATTTGATTCAAAATAATCAACGACTGGATCTAGTTCATCTCCATATGTTTTGACTTAGACGGAAAAAGCGACCATTAATTGTAGCATCTGCAAATTTTTTCTTTAAAGGCTGTGATGGCTGTAAGCTCGCAGTCGGCGGAGATAGACTCTGGTTTCAACTCTCTATCAGGATTCAGATCACATAGAATTTGAAGCATCAATGCATACAATTCCTGTGACTTGTTCTTCAGAAGCACATAAACACACGGAATTGTTTTCAGAATTTCCTAGTAACACTTGAATTGCGTAAAGCTGGGTATAATCGCATGGTGCTACGTAGAAGATTCCATCGGCAAGCCAGTTTGGTTTTTCGTTCAGCAAATCCATTCCTCCATCTAACGCAAACAACACTATATTCTCAGATGAAAATCTCAAGAAATCGTGATTGTCGACGGTGCGTTGAAGTTTTCTTGGAACTAGACTCGAAGCAGATTCATCGTCGTCGTCTTCACCATCAGGTTCAATAGCTTACCTGCGTTTCTTTCTTATAATCTGTAACAATGCGGACGTGGAGGCCAATGCCTGTGCAACAACAACAGGCACTTGAGAAATCGCATTTTGAACGATATTTTTGGTTGTACTTTCACACTCAGTTGCTTTACGACGTACCTCTCCGACAACTATCGCTGCCGATACTCACTCAGGTGATGGAGCATGTAGATGATGTTCAGATGGCTGGCGTACAACGATATCTCCAAGGCTGTGTAGAAGTGAATTACATGATCGCAATTCACAAAGCCAATATGTTTCTCCTCCTTGATATTTTTCTTTTGTATAGATATATCATTCATAAATAGCCTTATCTTTAACTCTACTACTTTTAACAAAAGTAATTTTCTCCAATGTCATCAAAATCTCGAACAACTGGGTGTTACTTTTCGGAAAAAATTGATTATGGGTTTATATAATACCCTGGTTAGATTACTTAACAGCCAACCATTTGATTCATATTTCATTAATGGCTACTCATTTAATCGAAACCAGTTTTATGGTTATTCAGCCACGATAATTTGTCTAGTTATGTGGATATTTGAAGTAGAGTCGATAAAATTACTGTCGACGTAATGAATTTCGACGAAACGGTGGCGCCGAAATGAGTTCAACTAAGTGAGTTTGACGCAATGAAAATCGGCCATATGAATGTCGAAAAAATGAACTGTCGACGAAATAATTTTCGGCAAATTGAATTCAACGATCTGATTGTCAACGAAATGATTATCGACGAAAAGAATGGGAATCCAAATAGCACAGTAGTAATGTGATAAATTAAAATCATGAATAGTGCTCGAAACTGACGTCATAGCCAAATTTAAAAAGCTCAGTTAGTTATCATCAGAAAAGAGGTCACGTGAAGTGTCTTTTCACTTGAAACAATTATTCAAGATATTATAAGTGTGTAACCGTCTCATATAAAACTGAGATTCTGGGGTTGGAATATACCAATAGAAAAATCAGCTTAAATATGAACATAGTGATGGGTAATTGGCAGATGGACATCAGTCTTCATGGGCATGAGTTGTACAGAATATTTATTTGAAATGCGAGGAAGAGAAATTATTTGGTTCAGAAGCTGAGTAAAAAATTACTTAGTGAAAATCTCTCTTTTATAAAGACTGGTTCCTGGTTCATATTTTTAAAGCTCTTATTGTTCCTGTGAGTACACTTAAATTGATTGCAATGCACCAAGACTACCATATGAACTAAGAGAAATGATTGAATGAGGAATTGTTCAGGAAAAATGGCGGACAAATGGATTATGAATGGGCTGACGCTGGTAGGAAACACAAAATTGCGTAAGTGTGAGACATAACCTTAGTTACGAACTTTTGACATGATTATGACCTTATTGACAAATGATCATTGACTACGTTAATAACCAACATACCTCTTGCTTCTTTGACGATAACGGACATTTTTCTTCCTGGAACACTAGTCTTTTCCTTCGTTTCAAGAGGTCCTTTCAACTTTTTAGGGAAGCACATCATCGGGATGGCGACAAGAATGGACACTAATCCGAGAATGATGAATCCGAGCCACCAAGCGCCGATAAAGCGGGGGTCATCTGGACTAATGCCAATATCTTTCATAAGGCAAACAAAAAGAAAAACCAGTATGTCATCACATGGCAATAGGAATATGATTAAACCTGACAGATTGCTTATTTTTAATGACTTTATATTTTGTAATTTCATGACATTTTCATTTGGTAATTGTACTGGATTACGTTCGTTAAAAAAACTTCCCTAACTGAAGGTCGAAGAACTAGTGAATCTAAGTGGAAAAACTTTCCTAATTTCATTCAACGTGAATGACATTTTAATAGCAGACGAAATGGCATTAATATGACATTTCAATAGCAGACTATATGGCATTGATATGACATTTCAATAGCAGACTAAATGGCATTGATATGACATTTCAGTAGCAGACTAAATGGCATTGATATGACATTTCAATAGCAGACTAAATGGCATTTATATGACATTTCAGACTAAATGGCATTGATATGACATTTCAATAGCAGGCTAAATGCCATTGATATGACATTTCAGACTAAATGGCATTTATATGACATTTCAATAGCAGACTAAATGGCATTGATATGCATTTTCCGTGAGTTCTTCCCTTTAATTATTCATTATGTTTTATTGTATACAGGTTTTCAGGGAGTTTTTTTTATAATAAAAAATGTCTTTACATGCACATTAGCATAACATGATTTGATTTTTATTTAAATGTCTTTAACCATTATAATAATGTCTGCATTTCCAAGGGTAATATATTAACGTTAAAAAGCTAATCCTCCAGACTCCATTGATATATTGGTTATAAACCTGATTGTTAATTGACGTTTCAAAAAAGTTACAAATTATGTCACTGACATAACAAATTAGTAAAAGGATTAAGATAAGTATAGAGAATTATCACTATTATATGTAAGTATACATAATATAGAAAGAGGTCGCAAACCTAAAATAACGTCTTCATTTTACCTTCTAAAGTGACGAATTTATTGTTGACCAAACTACCAATACCATAGCCAATTGCCATACCAAATATACCAATACTAGAGGATATACCTGAAAAACAAAAAAAAAAACAAAAAAAACAAAACAAATATAGATCGATTGAAGGGTCTGAAAATACTGCTGGGTATCTTGCCCAACTCGCCAGTTGATTGAAGGTTGTATCTATCTATCTATCCAAAGATATATTTGGCTATTGTCCTCTGTTCCTATTCATCTATATATATATATATATATGTATATGTATGTGTGTGTGTGTGTGTGTGTGTGTGTGTAACACCACCTAATGATGATAATATATATATGTATGGATAGGTATAGAGTTATATATATATATATATATATATATATATATATATATATATATATATATATATATATATATATATATATATAACCACCTAATGATGATAATAATAATCATAATAATTTTCAATATTAGTATTTTACTTCCTTTTGAACAAACGAGGAGTATAAATATGATTTATTTAAGAATTACCCACACGAATAATGTCTGCTTCTATTAACAAATAGGTTTTAAATGACCAGATTTTCAGATTTGCAATATTCGGTCACAAATAATATTCCTGCAATATTTCTTTGATATTCAATCTATGTCGTATCATGGTAAAACATCAGACAATTAGTGAAATTACCTACATGCACTTGTAAGAATGTATAAATTAATATAGAAGTATAATGTTGTAGAGACTCTAAATATGTATATTACTAAAGTATTTGTACACCTGTGCTGATATAAATTATTAGAGATGCCTGTGAAGTTACCCATGTAGTAGCCTGTCTTTTGCTTATCCACGCTGTCATCGACATACTTGGAGGAGTAGGGATAACACGGCGCTTTCCCCGCTCCTTGAAGAATCATCCCTATGTTGAAAAGCACGTAAGCCAATACCTTCTGATACGAATCAGAGACCGGGTCTTTCATAGCATCAGATGGTAGTTTAAAGCTCTCTGTAGAAGTGTCCGTGGTATTCAGGCACAAATTTGCAGCAGAAGTTGTGAGGTTGAGTTGAGTATCAGAGCTATCTACTGAATTTGTAAAGGCGAGGAAATGAGGGAGTGCTGTTATCAGGCCCGACAAGCCGCACACCACAGTTGCGAAACCCATCGCACGTGGGATATGGGCTTTTGGTCCAAAGTAGCTGGCCAGAAATGTGCAAAGCAAGTAGCCGAGTTCCCAAACAGTCAACAACCACCCTGATTCCGAGCTTGTCAGACCAAAGGCTCTTTCCATATTCGTTATTTGCGAAACTGTGACGGTGTAAAGAGCCCATGATATTAACGAAAGCGTTCCAAACACACCGATGAATGATCTGACGCCAACTAACCGCTGCAGGCATGGCGGATGGCAAGGTCCTATTCCACATACATTCTCGTTATTATAAATATTTTCGATTGGTTTTGATCCAAACATCAACGGCATCGTCCCATTTGTTTTGACTCCAGATGAAGGAATAGAAACAGTTTTAAGACGCGTTGTTGCAAACATGTTGTCCCTCGTTTTGAGTGACCTGCATATACTAAACTCATTTATGTTGCATATTAACAATGCAGAACATACGTATAGTCAGTCTGTGCTTGCATAAAAGTGAGGGTTAAGTTCTAACTCAGAGCGTCGTGACATTGAATGTTGTAACTAAATATTACTTATTTCTACGTGATTTGAAATATGTTCATGTAGATTCAATTGAGTAGTGTCACCCATAGTCAAAATTGTGACTTTTATTCATACTACGTCGATTGTACAACAAGTTCTTAAAGTCCGCGACACCTCTCGATGGCTAAGATGTCAATATATTGTTGTGTTTGGAGCTGAGAAAATCAGAGAACCGAGGAAATAGCCAACCTTGAATAGGTTACCACATGCCCTTGCAAGTATCGAAATGGCGGATGGAACCCGGGATCGCAGAGATGGAAAGAGAACGAGTTATCCCTTCTATATCCAGGCCCCCAATTATTGATTATAATCATATTTTAAAAATTGACCTATGAACTATAACTTTAATCGTGTAATCATTGCCACAATGTACTTTCATTTTCATTATCAAGGCCATAATCAACAAGACCATCATGAACATTGTTATCTCTTTCTCTGAGGGGGCGCTCTGTATATATTCTGAGAGAGTGACAGGTGTAAGGTGAAGTTGTTTGAATTTGCAACATGCACAATGAAGAGAATGTTGGCATACCTCTATACTATTTTCATGTATTGTGGCTGAAATTTCTTTACATATTGTACTTGTGGAAATTGCACATGATCTAAGCACACAGCAGACAGAAATGGCCGCTCCAAAGTACTCGAAAAATCAGCCTGAATTAGTCAAAAGTACACTATTTTCAGCATTTATTAAAATAGGGAAATGAATTTTGCCAGAGTAGGCAATACCAGCCTCTGAAAGTACAATGAATGAATTACAAAATATTTAAAAAGTTAAAAAAGTTATCGGCTCTTTTTTAATATTTACCTTTGAAGTCCAGGAAGTGAAAATGACCAAGCGGAGCTAGCAGTTCTTTGAGAGGTCCACATGTTAAGTAAGACCAAGCTGTATACTCTATAACCCAAATTGCACCCATCAATCATACACCAAAATAAAGGGAATTAAAAGTTCGTTTAATAATACCTAATATATACAAGTTTTTTTAAATAGCCAGGATGACCAGTGAGGAAAACCAGGGAAATTCTTTTTCTTTAAAAATCTAATGCAAAGTACGAAACTGGAGAGTGCCACCTGAAGTATTTAGCCGTAGCAGGGGCTGGGTGAATTTAGGATATTATATTGACCCAGTCCTGCAATACATGCATCGCACGCAACCATATGTTTGCCAATGTTGTTTACCACTTCGAACTTCTTTAAGACAGCTCTAAATTTATATCACGTTTTGAAAGCGTTTAAGTAACGTGTTACTCTTTTGATGACAGTCTTACCAAACTGTTAGATTTCCACAACAAACATGCGTTAGAAAACTACATTTTAATTTTTTTTCTTCTGAGGGTTAGTTCATCCATTATGCATAGGCAGGTGTGTAATCGGTCGTCATCATATTTCGTCATCACAATGTCACAGGGATGATAAGGGAACACTTCTAATGGCGAAAATTACCTCGATTTTCAACAGTTTTTAGCCTGAATACAAATTAAGATAAGGCCTGAGTGGAAAAGGTGTGTTCCTCGTACACGAAATTAGAAGGTATTAACCATATTAATACATTATTTGCATCCATTTTGGAGAACACTTCGAGAGTCTTTTATTTGAAGGATACAGACGTTGTCACTTGAACTTTAATGGCCGTTTAAATCCCTTGCATCATCGTCCTATCGTTCAAAGCAGTGTATCTGTTGCAAGTAACGATGATTCATGTTAAAATCTAAGAAGTGTCTTTACTTACCACAGAAACAAAAAAATGAAACCGTAACACTCAAATCCAACGATGGTAAGTTAACATCCCTTTCTTTTTTTTTTTTTTTTTTTACATCTTTTTGTAAAATATTGCCAATTTTTCTTTGATAATAAAAGTTATCGGATTAATGATAATTGGGTTTAAGGCAGCATAGACAATATATAGTTGTGCGTTCTGGGAGGGTACATGTTGGTTTACAAAGAGTGGTGTAGAAAAAAAGGGGCTACTTCTATCATCCGAGGGGCCCACTCTACCTCTGGTACCAGAGGGGAGTTTGCGTACCTATGTAAGTCTCGAGAAAGAGTAAGAGAGGAGGTAGTTGTTTGGGCGGGCATGAGTAATCAGTTGATGAACCTAGATCTGATCCTGTCCGTCATGTGGGGCCTGGCGGACTGGTCACCTATGTCACCAAAGGAACACTGGTATGCCCGGTTACCTTAGTGCACACGTGTCAATTCGTCCTTCGGGATGTACTGTATTAAACTAATGGGTTTCCTTTAGCTGTGTCGAGTTTAACCAACTATTTGCGTTTGTGTTGTTATTTCAGAATTAATACTGGTAGCATGCTTGTCTAGGTCTGCTATTAAATGTACTTATACTTTTTCCCTCCCTTTTCTTGTAGCAATTACGACAGACAAGTTGACAAATCTGAATTTCCAAAAGGAGAAAAAGATCGAATATATATCTCAGACATGCCAAACAAAATGTCTCTTCAAACATACGTCGATCAAAGCAATACCATTTAAGTCTCAGATTAAAGTGACAGTGACAGCCAGCCATTATCTATTATACACATTATACAATATGTATCACATTTCATCACAAACTAAATTACCCATCTTGTTAAAGTTTAAACCATCAAACTCACCCTTCCAAAAAAAAAAAAAAAAAAAAAGAATTACACCTGCAAAATGTGATTTTTGCAAACAAAATTTAGAATCAAAGTTGCTGCAGAGTGATCCGCTCCAGATGGACAGTGCCATTACTACAGCACATGTTCACAACTTTTCAACAGGGACTATAAGAAATGCAGCACGTTGCTTTCCTCCTGGAGATGACGATTCCGAAGAAGAATGCAAGGTTAGTGTTGCTACTCAATTTTAGGTAAAACCGATGAGTCATCACACTAGTTGTCCCGATGAAGAAGACGTACAAATTAACCAGAGAAACGAAAGAGATGATGGAATTTTCACCAAAAGTGTTACAGATTTTTTTAGCAAAAGACGCAATTTGCACCAAAAGTGTTACAGATTTTTTTAGCATGAGACGGAATTTGCACCAAAAGTTTTACAGATTCTTTTTTAGCAAGAGACAGAATTTGCACCAAAAGTGTTACAGATTTTTTTTAGCAAAAGACGAAATTTGCACCAAAAGTCTTACAGATTTTTTTAGCATGAGACGGAATTTGCACCAAAAGTCTTACAGATTTTTTAGCAAAGACGGAATATGCACAAATTTGTGTCAGATTTTTTAGCACGAGACGGAATTTGCACCAAAAGTGTTACAGATTTTTTTAGCAAGAGACGCAATTTGCACCA
Source organism: Margaritifera margaritifera (assembly GCA_029931535.1). NCBI lineage: Eukaryota > Metazoa > Mollusca > Bivalvia > Unionida > Margaritiferidae > Margaritifera > Margaritifera margaritifera. The sequence goes on along the minus strand of JAQPZY010001629.1, from coordinate 2,472,442 downwards.
AAAGTGTTACGGATTTTTTAATCAAGAGTCTGAATTAGCACTAAAAGTGATACAGATTTGTTAGCAAGTGTCTGAATTAGCACCAAAAGTGTTACAGATTTTTTAGCAAGAGACGGAATTTGCACCAAAAGTGTTACAGATTTTTTAACAAGAGACGCAATTTGCACCAAAAGTGTTAAAGATTTTTTTAGCATGAGACGGAATTTGCACCAAAAGTGTTACAGATTTTTTTTTAGCAAGAGACAGAATTTGCACCAAAAGTGTTACAGATTTTTTAGCAAAAGACGGAATTTGCACCAAAAGTGTTACAGATTTTTTTAGCAAGAGATGCAATTTGCACCAAAAATGTTACAGATTTTTTAGCAAACACGGAATATGCACCAAAAGTGTTACAGATTTTTTAGCAAGAGACGGAATTTGCACCAAAAGTGTTACAGATTTTTTTTAGCATGAGACGGAATTTGCACCAAAAGTGTTACAGATTTTTTAGCAACAGACGAAATTTGCTCCAAAAGTGTTACAGATTTTTTAGCACGAGACGGAATTTGCACCAAAAGTGTTACAGATTTTTTTAGCAAGAGACGCAATTTGCACCAAAAGTGTTACAGATTTTTTAGCAAGAGGCGGAATTTGCACCAAAAGTGTTACAGATTTTTTTAGCAAAAGACGGAATTTGCACCAAAAGTGTTACAGATTTTTTTAGCAACAGACGAAATTTGCTCCAAAAGTGTTACAGATTTTTTAGCAAGAGACGGAATTTGCACCAAAAGTGTCACAGATTTTTTTAGCAAGAGACAGAATTTGCAACAAAAGTGTTACAGATTTGTTAGCAAGAGACGCAATTTGCACCAAAAGTGTTACAGATTTTTTAGCAAGAGACGCAATTTGCAATATCATTTTGGATAGTTTTCGTCAGGTACACGAGAGTTTGTTTCCTATTAGAAACATTTCCGTTTGCTTTGGACCAAAGTTGTAAGATGGTATGGGCAGGATACACGATCAGCAATGAGATATATGGATGAAACAAAGAAATATTGGAAGTTAGACTTGGGAGTGTTTGGAGTGGAGGGGGTGGGGTGGTTGGTGTGTGTGTACTTATCGCTTAATGACAGGTTTCAAAAATATATCTCAGTTTGTATTTGGAGAGGCCAAGAGAGAAGTGTGACCCAGAGGAATCAGATGGTACATTTATTTATTTCCAGTTTAAGAGTTCTTCGTTACTTTGCAATATGGAGAAAAAAGTTCGAGCACGTGGCAGCCTGACGTTTACAGCGATATTATGGAGGATGTATCCATGTATCCATTGTCATTCAAGAAACATCTGCTTCTTTAATACTTTAAGGTAAAAAGTTAACTCTGAGAATAAAGGGAAAAACAAAGGGATTGATGTCATTGTTGATGATAGTCTAATGCTGAACCCTTATCGAAAGTCAGATATGTTGACCTCAGAGTTATGGTGAGATATTTGAGGCGGAAGGAATCATTCATATAAAAGAGTATGAGACTAAAAAGGGAAAAACTCCAAAAGTTGTGCTAGTTTTTCGAACTTAACCCAACTCGCCAAGTAATGGATTTGGACGAGATGCAACAAACAAGACGTAAAAAACTAAAAATACTGTCAGAGATAACCAGAGAAGTATTCTTGACAAATGTCCTCAAATCAAGTTTTGAACATATAATATGCAGAGTATTGTGGCTTACCAAATTACAGTCATGGCTTATGGACTCGCCACTGAAAGATGATGTAAAAGTTGACGGTCTCCAAGAGCCCGAGTATTGGTTCTGCATCCCAGAATTTAGTGAATCTCCAAAACAACTTGAAGTGAGATGCATAGGCTCTATACATCTTTTGACACGAACAAGGTGAAAAATGTGCAAAGGCTGTATTGAGGAATAGATAATAAACCCTAGGAATAGATAATAAACCCTGGTTTAAAGCTGCTTCGCAGAAGATTACGTTTTTGTCTCTCATAATGGTTGAAAATATCGTAGACCCAATGTCCATGACCATGGCGCTGATTCATTTCAGCACATCTGATCATGATGCAATGAGAGACAATGGTGATTTTCCAGCTGCTTTTCTCTGTGACGACATGCTGAACTGGTGAAAAGAGGAAAATGAACCCGGCATACCCGCAGTAGGAAGAATCAAAATGCGTTCAAAGCTGAGAAACCGACTTCTGAGCTGCAGCATGTTTAGTAAATTTCAGCCTCGAACGATGGATTTGAATAGATGGCCGATAAAGCTATGGGAAGTACTGATAACAAACATTGATGCGAAGTCAATCATCTACTCCCTCTGTACAAGTGAAGCATATACAGAGTTTTCAGTAGTATAAGTGAGAGAGATGTTTTTGCCGAACTGACAAATCAGGAAAGAGGTAGCTATGATACGTTTTCGGCTGAGGAGTTTGCACGTTACATCGGACATACCATTGAACAGATGCATATGAGTTTAGGCACTTCCATGTAACTACATTATTTATAACTTACCATGTAGTCCTTTTTCTTAACTCTACTTTTAATTAACAGTATGAGCATCTTTCTCTCCATTCTTAGAGTTTTAGTAATTTCACATTCTTTTCAAGGAAATTATCGTTATTTAATAGATTTGAAGCCCTTCCTTAAGTGAAGCCAGTATGTAATTGCCGAGTGACACATATGATAATGACTTAACATAAATGGAAGAATCTTAGAGATTCTATATGACATTTTTAGCGTTCTAACCCTCCCTGCCACAGTACAACAATCAGATATTTACATAGTTTAAGAAATATAAACAAACAAACAAAATTATCTTTGCAGCACTTCTATAACTGAGAATGCTAATCCATGCAAGATACCGCCCTAATCTGCCATGACTTTGTTTCCATTAGAGGTATTCAAAATAGTCATATGCCACCAAATTTACGAGATAACTATTAAATTCCTTTAATAAACCTGTGTTACGTTCAATAAGGCTGACATTAGGTGACGTAAGTCATCTGTTACGGTTACATAAATGTACCAAAATAGCTCTTTACAATAAGTGCATTCTCTATAAGCTATTTTATCGAAAGTCGCCGTCAACTGCGTACAAGCTTGTTGACAATGGTGAAATCTTTGATGAATTTGGTCAATGCACCATAGATTAAAATATAGGAAAAACCATCGACAGAATTATGCCGAGGTAATACAATTTTGTCTTTTATTTAGTAATATATTTCATGAATCATGATATATCTGCTTGCTCTTGTTTTCCAATTTAAAATATAAGTAAACGCATGTAAAGTATATCCTGAAAACGACACAGAAGCACCATTGAGTGTCATCCAAATATTTGCTTCCTGTGTCTTTCATTAGAACAATATATAGGTCTTAAAATAATGTAACAGGAAGAAAGTGAAACCAACAATGTAAGTAAAATCGACAAGCAATTTTTTTTTATAGACAATTAAAGTGAATATTCCAACGACACTTACAGTAACGTGAATTAAAGTTCAGATAATCCAATAACCCTAAGTGTCCTAATCACAAGTCCTAAATATAGAATATTCCGAATGATTTCCAATATCCCTGAATGTCCTGATGTGCAGTAGTTTTGAATGTCCTGATGTTTCAGTTGTCCTGATATCCCTGAATGATGTAATCCAGAATATTTTTGAATGAATCAACATAAATCCCAAAGTCAAGTATTAATCCAAAATGAGAATGAGCACTTTTAGTAAATCCAATGAATATTTCAAATAAATAATGCCTCTCTCTGAATTTGCTCTGATTTTCACAACTGTAACACCTAATTACTAAAACAAATTCATTAACAGGCTGATCTTTATAACATGAAGTTTAGTATTGGAATGGCATCATGTTTACCAAATGATCTATAAATATGTCACGTGACAAATATTCTAGAATATGAGTAACTCCAATGAAAATTACTGTACGCACCTGACTTATCTCACAGACATGGAAAGTTCCAATCTAAGTACTAAATGATATGTAAAGAAGAGAAACCTTGAACTCAAATGCTGTATATATATATATATATATATATATATATATATATATATATATATATATATATATATATATATATAATACCTTGCAACTGACGACCTCGTTCTATTTTACAATGCATGTTCCATACGCATACATTTAGAAACAAATACTGAAGAATACTGACTGTATGTCTTTGTGTGTGTCTTTATTTTCCATGGATCATTTCTTTGATTCTCCCGAAAGAAGAAGAGTATATGGATAGATTAGAGAGAGAAAAATTACCACATGAAAGAAATGCTTTGCAGAAAGCATATTTCAGGGTGCGAAGGGAAAAGATACAACTCAACAATTCAAAGATGCCGGTGTACAGAAGAATGGTAATAGAACAAGCTCGGAATCATCATTAAAAATTGTTTGATAATACATGCTTAATAAATCTGAAGAACATTTAAATAATTAATTGAAAAGATATGAGACTACAACTTACGTATTGCAAGCAATTTTAACATATTTAATAATAAACATTTATCCGGATACATTATTTCACCGTTATAAATATCTAATTCGGCAGTACTCTGTGAATGCATATGTATATACTAGTATACTGCTTATTTTAATTAACTAATCACTTTTAGGACTGCTGGTGGACGTTGCATCTGGTATAATTGTGCCAAGTTTTGGCTAAATTTACGAGAAAAATTATAAACCATGCTACTGATGACAAACTGTACAGCAGCTGATGCAAAATATCACTGCAATAAGATTTAAAAACTGGAATGTTATCGATACATAATTCCGTATTATCAATATATATGGATGCAAAAATTAAATAAACAATCGTCAATCCTGCTATAATAACATATTGGACTACAAAGAAAAGAAAAAAAGTATTTTCTAGGAAAATAAAGCAAATAAATACAAACTTTGAAATTGCCTACTCTTCTTGAGATATTATCGTTATCAGAAAAAAGATACACACACACACACACACACACACACACACACACACACACACATTCCTTGAATTTGTTTGGCATAACTTACATCAATTACTTTAACCATCATTATAAAAACAGAATTCTTGCTCACGCGATTTGTCTTTAACAACATAGAGTTTGACAACAAGCACAATATCAGCTTGATTAGTGACTGTGGGTACTGCTTGATTAGTGACTGTGGATATTGCTTGATTAGTGACTGTGGGTACTGCTTGATTAGTGACTGTGGGTACTGCTTGATTAGTGACTGTGGATATTGCTTGATTAGTGACTGTGGGTACTGCTTGATTAGTGACTGTGGATATTGCTTGATTAGTGACTGTGGGTACTGCTTGATTAGTGACTGTGGTACTGCTTGATTAGTGACTGTGGATATTGCTTGATTAGTGACTGGGTATTGCTTGATTAGTGACTGTGGGTATTGCTTGATTAGAGACTGTGGGTATTGCATCATTTAAACATAATTTCTCCAAATGCATTTTCTAAAAACAAAACAACAAACCACCCTTGTGTTTTCTACCGATGATTAGTATAATGATTCAAGAAAAATATGTTGCCATGTAAAAAAAAAGCTATAAAATCGACAGTGCCAGAAAATAAGAAATATAAATCTTTATAAAAATGGCGTGGGGGGGGGGGGGGAGGGGGCAATAAAAACTTTACTCGGATGGATCCTTATTCTGTTTGTGTTGATTGAGATGACTTTATGATTTGAACAATTTATTGAACAGTGAGCATCGTACATGCTCCACGCTATGCGCACCGTGAGCATCGTACATGCTCCAGGCTATGCGCACCGTGAGCATCATACAGGTTCCACGCTATGTGCACAGTGAGCACCGTACAAACTCCACGCTATGAACAAAGCAGACGTGTCCACGTAATTGGGATTGCAACAGATCACAGCGATCATTGTGCCAATTCAATCTGAGGATCCAAATGTGTATTCCTTTTCCGTAATAAATGTTCTTAAATCTGAATGATTTGCCATATGTGTCACATTTTTGCCGTTTCTGGCCTGTATGTGAATTCATGTGTTCTTGCAGTTACATTCCCAGCGTCTCTAACAATGTCCACATTGAGATTCCGTTTATCGTGTTTTCGAAGCTCATTGTCTGAAAAGATTTTCCAACCATATTGCAAACATGTAATTTCTCATTCATGTGTGTAACCTAATGTCAGAAGTAGTTTTTAGCATTGAACAAATGGCTTATCCACATTCGGTATATTTATATGGACCCACAATTTAATGTCTTAATTCATGTAGACGATGCGATTTTTTCTATTGCCGAATAACTTTCTATAAAATTTGCACAGTCTTGTATCCGTTACGGAAAAAAGTAAACCATGTAGTGAACGCAGGCTAGGTATCATACATATACATCAAGATTACTTAAGAAATTTTGTTTGCAAAAAATAAAGAGGAGTATGTCATCGTAAAAAAGACATTCTAATTTACTAGATTTGATCTGAGAAATTCGTCTGCCTATTAATTTGAATAATAGTAGCTTTGTTGTGCAACATTTTCTTATATTCATCCATAAACAATTTTTCTTTTTTCATTATATTTTGTATTTCATCATCAGGAAATACAATCCACATTTATTTAAAACTGTATAGATATCTTCATCCTGCAAAGTAACCATTTACTGGATAAAAAATATGTATTGTTCAAAACAACTGGCCAGTCAATCAACCATTTATCTGTCTATCTATCATCCTATCTAATTAGAGAACTGATTTGTTTGTTTACAAGACATTTTATATGTTTCGACACGACAAAGCCTTTAAGTGTTGCTGTGCTGTAAACACCAAAGCACAACTTAATCAAGGTCTCTCTCAGTGTGTGCGTGTGTGGGTATATATATATATATATATATATATATATATATATATATATATATATATATATATATATATATATATATATATATCCAAAAATTAGTATCTGACCAAGTAACATCTCTAGCAATATATGACCTGATTTGCGAAAAAGTCATAAGTTCAAGACCACATACTTTATAACTCTCTGTCTCTGTCTCTCTCTCTCTCCATTGTCTTGCTTTTTTGTACACTCACAGATTTCTGTTTTAAATAACTTTACGCAACAAATTTACTTTCTATTAGTCTCTTATGTCCAATTATTTGAAACAACAGGACTCAAGGTTTTACCGCGATTTTAGATTTTTTTTCTCTGTCTCTCTCATATCACTGAAATGGTTAGACATTGAAAAATATTAAATGCTACCATAGAATTTTACTTAAAGTATACCAAATTTATCTTAATTAGATAAAGAACACTCAAACAGAAAAAAGTGTTAACTTATCATCCTTATATTTTAGTATTAATGGTATCATTTTTCTTCTATGGCTAATAACATTCGATTTCCGTAAGAATGTATGGGAGAAAGAAAGAAAGAAATAGCTATTATATTGTAAAGGTTTCTCGCTATACTTTTGTTTGGTTTTACATGCGAACTTGCAGACTGATAAGGATAGGTAAGTGGTCGGCTTGGTTCTTAAACTCTATGTAATACAGCTAATACTTTCCTGAAAAAGATAGCTGCGAAATTGAACTCTTGCTGAACTTAAGGAAGTAAAATTGACCCCATCCTTAACATCCTCTATTACGTACAATCTTTCATACAAAACAAGTATATATATATATATATATATATATATATATATATATATATATATATATATATATATATATATATATATATATATATATATATAGTGCCAATGGATCACACTTTTGTCATCGTGCAGATTCACAAAATGCAGTGAGAACCTGGAAAATATGGGTGGAAGGTCCGCTGAGAAGAATACAAAGATAATAAAGCATAACACCAAGATGCAAACTCACTGATCGGAACAAAATGACATTATAGAAATAAATCAGGCATCGTAGTCACAACAACAGAGCTGAAAACTTGCACCAATACTCAAAAGCACAAATTTAAAAGTCATGCGTGCAGTCTCTCAATCTCGACAAAATTTTGCACTTATTTAGGAAATACGAACAGTAAACTGAGCCCCAAATTTCATAATTCTGTCGCTGATTAGCGCTAAGATATAGAGGGTTATTTTTTTTTAAATATACGCATAATTTCAATCTTTTCTTTTCTAATACAGTTTTGTGATTACAAAGCTAGTTCTGATTACAGTTCTAAAAATAAACGTACACAAAGACAGACACATATTTTGACTAAGATCCCAATGGCAACAGGGGAATGTACAAACACACTCAATGAACTCTACAATAAAGACACCGTTATCTGTATTTGACCCCAGTTTCATGAGCGCAGCCATTAAAAAAAAAGCACGTGATGTGTCAGCCGTGAAAATAGTGAAAGGAACATTAGATATCGCACGTGCCGCGATCAAAACAACATCAGTCTTTTTGTTTAAATTTTATCTGTGCTCGTTGTCTCTTAAAAATTGACATCGATAGCGATGGAAAATATAAAAAATGTGGAGGTAGTTCATGTTACGTCAATGGATGTTCAAATAATCGTCACAACACTATTTATGAAAGAAATCAATGTGTGAAATACACGGACAAGTGCATGAAGACTGTGCGTGTTTCATCATTTATTTTTCATTTCTCCCGTAACCTGGCTGGTCGTAGGGGCGCCACTGATGACTTTGCGACAGTCTATCGCCATTTTGTCCTGTTCTCCACTGCTCATTGGGACTTTGCAAAGTCCATGCCTGTCCACTCTTTGATATTATCTTCCCATCTCTTCTTCTGTCTGCCTCGTTTTCTCTTTCCTCTCACTGTGCCCAGTAAGACTGTCTTTGACATGCCAGATGAGCGTGAGACGTGACCATACCATCTTAGTTTGCGTTTCTTTACGGTGGTGAGCAGATCTTCATATGGTCCCATTGCACCTTAAATTATAATGCGCACCTCCTCATTAGAGACTTGGTCTAAGTATGAGATTTTCAGGATCCTTTGATAACATCTCATCTTTAAGGCATGGATTCTTCTCTCTAGTTCTGCATTCAGGGTCCATGTTTCACATGCATACAGGAATGTGGACATGACGAGGGAGCGCATAAGCTTGATCTTAGACCCAAGCGTGATGTTGCTGTCCTTCCAAATAGGCTTCAGCCTACCCAGTGCAGTTGTTGTCTGCTCAATCCTGGAAAGAACCTCAGGTTTTGAACCTTCATCAGAGGCGACAGCACCTTGGTACTTGAAGATTGTCACTGTGCCCAGCTTCTGTCCATTCACTTTTATTTCCTTTTGGATACCACTCGGGTTGTTTGTCGTTAGTTCGGAATTTTCAGCGCTGATCTCCATCCCATACCTCAGTGATGCTTGGTTGAGACGGTTCACTAAGGTTTCCAGTTCTTGTTCATCTCCTGTTAAGCCATCGATATCATCAGCGAAGCGCAGGTTGGTGATTGTTCTGCCTCCAACACTGACACTGCCCTCATGGTCTTCCAAGGCATTGTATATGATCTTTTCGAGGTAAATGTTGAAGAGAGTTGGTGAGAGAAGACATCCCTGTCTGACTCCGACTGTGGTTATGAACCAATCTCCTATGTTGCCACTGACGAGAACTGCGCTAGTGGCATTGTCATACAGGTTTTCGATGGAGCTGATTAGTTTTGGGTTTATGTTGTATATCCGCATGGTGGCCCACAAAGCTGCATGCCATACCTTGTCGCAAGCCTTCTTGAAGTCAATGAAGACATGATAGAGGTCCTGTTGATGCTGCAGATAGTTTTCACAGAGGATTCTAAGATTGAAGATCTGTTCTATAGTCCTACGTCCTGCTCTGAAACCTGCCTGTTCTTCATCAATTATGTGCTCTTCTTGGGATTTCAATCTGTTGAGGATGATCTTAAGCATAACCTTGCTTGGGTGACTGATCGGTAGTTCTGGTACAGCTGCAGATTCCCTTTCTTAGGAAGGGTGACGATCAGAGACTGGGTCCATGGGGTGGGCCATTCACCTGTTTGCCAGATTTTGTTGCAGATTGTTGTGAGGACATCTATCATGGATGTTCCTCCTGCTTTATCAAGTTCTGCTGGTATATTGTGTACCATGGTTACTTCCTTTCTTTAGTGCCTTTACTGCAGCCTCTACTTCTTCCCTGAGGATCAACCTCTGTTGTGGTCAGTGGGAAGCTTAGTACAGCTTGGTCTCCAGAAGTCTCCTGGTTGTAAAGCTCTGAACAGTATTCCGTCCATCTGTTAAGAATCTCTTGATCTTCTGTGAGATTCTTACCAGCCTTGTCCTGGATCGTGGTAGATCTCCCCTGTTTCTCTGTTGTCAGGTCTTTCACCAACTGGTATGCCTTTTTACTGTTATTCTGGTTCAGGCTTTTCTCGACTTCCTTACATTGGTCCTCTAACCAGCTTTCCTTCGCTTCGCTCTATTTAAGCTCTTCTTAATCCTGTTGTTAATCTCCCTGTATTTTTCTGGTCCTTCAAGGTCTCATCGCTTCTTCCTCAGTTTTCTTCTCACATCACAGAGGTCGAAGATATCTGCTGTGACCCAGGGCTTCTTTATCCTACGACACTTTCCAAGGATCTCGTTGGCTGTGCCTATTATTGCCGTGTTGAAGGTGGTGATCAAGGAATCTAGGTTTATTTCTTCAGCACCCAGAATTGTGAGTGGTGCAAATTTGCCACCTATTGATGCTTCAAATGCTTGTGCCATGTTTGGATCTTTAACTTTTTCAAGTTCAAAACTGGTCCTAACCTGTCTTGGCTTCTTGGTCTTCCTCAGACGAAGTTTGATAGTCATCATTGATAGTCATAATGGTCACTTCCTATGTCTGCTCCTGGGAAGCTACGTGTTCTGGCAATGTTAACGCTAGACCGGAAGCGCTTCCTCACCAAGATGTAGTCAATTTGGTTGTGATGTTTTCCGTCTGGACTGTGCCAAGTCCATCTTCTAGATAGTTTGTGGGGGCCAAGGGTGTTCGTTAGCACAAGGTTATTGTAGATGGCAAAGTCCAGGAGCTTGAGTCCTCTCTCATTGGTCTGTTCATTACAGTATGGACCACAGACTTCTCGCCAGTCTGCCTGTGCGTCTACTCCTACCTTAGCATTCCAGTCTCCTTGAATAACTATCATATCCTTCTTGGGTGTCTGGTCAATAAGAATTTGAAGCTAGTCGTAGAACGCATCCATTTCCTCGTCATCATGGTCAGATGTTGGGGCATAAACCTCTATGATGGTGATGTTGAAGGGAAATGCCCTCAAGCGGATGGTAATCAGCCTGTTAGACACTGGTTGACAACCCATGACTGCACTCACAATGTCCTTATATACAATAAATCCGACTCCTTGCTCATGCTTGTCCTCATGTCCACTGAAGTAGATCCTGTGTCCTTCATCTGTTGATCTCTCTCCGAAATTCTTCCAGCGCATCTTGCAGAGTCCAAGGATGTGCAATTGGTATCTTCCCAACTCATGGGTTAGCTCCTCGAGTATTAACTTGTAGTTGCAGACTTTGCTTCTCTCAGGAGCTCATTGGAGGGTTTGAAGGTAGTGCAAGTGTCATTAGTGTTAATCTTATACTCATTACAGACTGGACGGTACTGTGCATTAGAAAAACACTTGAGCTCTTGAGACTTGGTCTGTCAATGATTGTTTAAACATGTTAGTCACTTTTGGGATTGAGCTCTGAAGTCATGCATTGTCCTGATGCAGGGTGGTGTTACTGATTTGACAGGTGTTGTATACTCCAGAATGATTAATGTGACATGGTGTTTACAGTATGTGCAAAGTGTAAAATGCTCCACCTTGCTGCAGCACTTCACAAAGTCAAACTCCATCAACCAGGATTTTTGAAATTTAGTTTTGCTGGGCTTTTGCTCATTTTGCAGATAGCTCATCCTTCCCTGAATCACAGCTGTGTTTTGACATTGTGCCTTCAGAAAAGACTAACACTGCTACATTGCTCATAACTTTACCATTCCAACTACCAAAATAATCACATTTGCAGGTTATATATTGATTAAAATCTGACTTCAAAGAAACATTGCCACTGATCATGAAGTAGCAAATAATCTTTAATAAAGATGGCATAAATATTCTCATTCAAGGCAACAAAGTGTAATAACCTTTGTTTTTTCAACATACATATCTGATTTAACCTAACTTCAAACAAATTGGGTTGTTCCACTTTGTGTACTTCACCTATGCAAATGAGCCTAATGGGCTCTCCCACAGCAGGACTCCCACCACAGAATCACACTAACTATTGACAGACAGTTAAGAAATTTGTAGAATGGTGGTTGTTTATCTCTGCCCACCTCTACCTTTTTATTGTCTCTGTGACTATTAACTATATAACCTGCCCAGTGGTGATAGTTTTCCATGAGCATGAATCTATGAGAATCACGACTGTTGACTATTTAAAGTTTCTACAGATTATTGGCATATATTGCTGTGTCTAGAAACATCTTTCTCTCTCTCTCTTTCTTTTGATAAGATTTCCTGGAAATCGTGCTTTTTAAACCTGACCATGTTACACACACCGTGATATTGCAGGTATGCAGCAGGAACCAGCCAGCCTCAATGTTGCAGACAGAATATAACTGGAATATAAGTTTAGAAATGAATACTGCTTCACGTTTATCCTCAATCAACAGAATAGGCAAATATATTTGGGGTAAAGGTGAAAGGAATTATGAAAAACTGGCAAAAACAAGGAAATTAGCTGCTATGATAGAAATGTATAATATTACAATCTATCTTTTAAAACTTGTACTGGTACAAATTTGAATACAATAGATTTTGGGAATTATCTTTTCTTTCCCCCTGATCCAATTTTGACTTTGTTCTTTTATGAAATAAAAAATTTGGAAGAAATTTGAAATGCAGTTCTAATGATCAGGGGTCTCTATTCTATCATGTGAAAAAAAGCAAACTAGACTCGTGTTTTTTAAAAACATTTATGCCCCCACATCAGATCAAAACATGTAAAGTTAAAAAATGTAAGAAAAACAAAGTGTTGTAATGGCCTGAAAATCTAATTAAGTGATCTTTATATGAATACAAATACATGCCTATCACATTTCATTTGTCGTCCTCATGTGGTTTAAGGGATTGACAATGTAATTGATTTTTGCATAGAAATCTAAATAGAAAACAATGTATCTTTCCATACATCATATAATGCTATCGGCTTTGTGCTAATTCAATGCTTATAAAGTGCACTGTAGCAGATTTCTAGTACTTTGATGTGAAAAATTTAACCTACCATTTATACTTGCTCAAAAGACGAGTCCAACTGGAAAAAGCAGATCCTTATCTGCCACCGTATAATGCACTGGCAGATCAGGGTCTAACTTGTTTGTTCTACTAACATACTGCATAGATCAAGATCTGGGTGTGTATTTTGCAATGGCAGAACTGGGTCTGTGCAGTTTGTAGTTGGACTCAACTTATAAGCGAGTATATACAGTACTTTTTGGCTGAATTATGCCAAATGTTAATATTAATGTGTGTGTTTGCTCCGTGGATATGTGGAGAGAAATCAATAAATCTGCACGTGTATCTATGAAAACAAATGATATTCACATTTACCTGTAATCAAAGCATATGAACAGATTTCATTACCTGGAAAAGAGTAATTTTAATGGATATCCAATCACAGCTATTCTAAACATAATCATCATGTACATTTTCCTAACTGATAATGAAGATAATATACTGTTCGCGCATACTATATAAGTAATAAGTAAATACTCAACCCAGTTATTCTCAAGGCTGCATGTGATTAATATTGATCTTTATCATTTCTTTCCGAGTGCCCGTGGAACTGAGCATGCATCAACATTTACTTTTGCCATCAGCTGAAACAAATGTAGGTTACATTTCTGTTTTGAACAAGTACATTTTTTTGTCTTCTCAATACCAAATCTTTGTCATGATGCATTTCACAATTATATATTTCACATAAAGTTCACAACTTTATCAGACTTATTTAAAACTGACATGTTTTCCACTGAACTTTCTAAGTCAAAAAGCTTAAAAAAATGTGTACAAAATTGAAAAAAATTGCTGTAATGGCCTGAAAATATAATCTGGTCATCTATATACTGATGCAAATATTCCTGCCAAATTTCACTTGTCGACACCGAGTACTTTCTGCTGACAAGGTTTCTTTGGATGGATGGTAAGGACCAAATTAAGATGCCACCTCTATAACCAGTTAATGCATTAAAACAACAAAATTTACAAAGATTTATTAAATATGGTACTATAGATGCTAGTGGTAAAGAAAAAAAGGCCCATTTACTTCAAAAATGAACACATAAGGAACAACTTGTACCACAGAAGTTTTGTGGGCTTGATGTTTTTCTTAAGTTTGGCATGCCAACAGCATGTGGTATATTTTGTAAATCATGAAAAAATTCCATTACTTTTGCCTATATATATGTGTACTTGCTGTATATACTCGCTTCTAAGCTGAGTCCAACTACAAACAACAAGTCCAGCTGCAAACAACACAGACCCTGATCTGCCATCATATAATGCGCCGGCAGATCAGGGTCTATGTTGTTTGTTCTACTGAATAGTCCGAAAAAGCTGCAATGACCCAGATCTTCCAGCACATTATATGATGGCAGATCTGGGTCTGTGCAGTTTGCAATTGGACTTGACTTATAAGCAAGTATATTTGGTAGCACAAAGTACCCTTTCCTCATTATATTACATGTACTAACTTTTCAAATAACTGTGAAGCTAACAAATCTTTACTTGTTGTCAATTAACTATTAAATAAACAGTACATAAATAAAGCCATGCACAAGTTGTTAGACTGGATTGTTATAGTAGAAAGTAAGTGTGGTGTATTATACAAAGTACCAGCAATGGTTTCATTTTCAGAAATAGTTTTTTTTTCAAAGTTTTCATATTATTCTATAGGCTGATTTTTAGAAGTTTGATGTAATTTGTAACATTATAAAGTCAAAGCACATAGTAAATTTAGTTTTACCTAAGAAATATTTCTCAAATAAAGAGACATGTGAAATGCATACATTTGATTCTACCAGCTGTAGGTCAACAATAAGGCTGAATATTTTATTGAGGTGT
The DNA here is from genome assembly GCA_029931535.1 of Margaritifera margaritifera. Taxonomy (NCBI): domain Eukaryota; kingdom Metazoa; phylum Mollusca; class Bivalvia; order Unionida; family Margaritiferidae; genus Margaritifera; species Margaritifera margaritifera. The sequence continues at coordinate 2,457,395 of JAQPZY010001629.1, read as the reverse complement.
TATAAGTAATAAAGGGATCAAAGGTGGTCTACTATGGCTTGTGAGTCTTTGATTAAAATCAGCTGACCTTTGGTGGAGGTGAGAAAAAAAGAGAGACCAACCAAAAAATGATTTTGGCAGAAACACTTGTGTAAGCATTTTGATTTATTGTCATGTTTAATTGTTATTGTGTTTTTCGAGATGTTTTAAGAGGAATATTTAAGAGAAGCTTTTATCTTTTTTGGGTCAGTTTATGTCAAAATGCTGAAACATGCACTTTCTCCAAGCGTCAAAAACCATCAGCTAAAAAATATTCCCACAAGTTCAAGAATGCTTGGAAATCAGAGTTTAAGTTGGTGCATGCGAGTAATAAAGGTCCTTAGTTTCCATTGTGTGTTTCAGACAAAGTGGATTTTAAGATAGTATATGGAGGAAGAAATTATATCACCAGACAAATGAAGATACCATTGCATAAGGCAAATCTGGACCAGAAAACTATTGAGAGCTTAAGTGTGAAACTGTATAATGACAATGAATGTCATCAGTGGACACCACGTGGTAAACTTGTCAAGGAAACTAAAAATGCTTGTGGATTTTATAAAAAAATCTTTGCAGTGAACTATGGGATATACAACTTTTCCTTTTTCATTTAATTGATAATACCCTGATTCACATTCATTAATTATTATTGTAACATTGGCGTCTGGCTGTTTTATTATAATGTAAAGAGAATACATATTATGGCAAAAAATGCACTTGTTTTGTTTTCAGTCTCCCTAATACTCGTAAAATTTATGTCGATATGAAATCCTACTGATTTAGAAGTCAATCTACTGATCAAAATTTTGAATCTACTAATTTGATGTCCTGGTTCTGTCACATTTATGGAAATGTTTCTTGATTAACTAATTGTTTGATTATTTGATGCTTAACTGAATATCCAAACATGAAAGATGATACAGCACTGTGGCATATGAAGTAAAGTGCCTGGCCCTGAAACACACCTGGGTAGCTTATCCATACAGGTCTGGGCAAAATTTGAACCTACAAACCATTGATTTAAACCTGGCACACTAACCAATGTGTCACCACAACTCCCAATTGTCTCTTGAGTAAACAGAGTAAACTGAACAATTTAAAGCTGAGGAATAACTGCAAGTTTTAAAGCCCCAAACCTACAAATGAAAAAATATGTATTTTTAAGTTTTAAATTTTTTAAAGCTAAAGTTAAATACCTAAAAAACAAAAATTATAATTTAAATCCATAAAAGATACATCAGTGGTGTCTTAATATTTTTCTTTATTTTCTCTCCAAATGATAAACAGCATATCTGAGATTGATACACTGTAGATAGATCGTTAGATAGACAGATTGATTAACAGATGCAGTGAAAAGACAAGAAAAATGACAGCCAGCCATGCAGAGAGAGTCTGGTGGAAATGTTTTCATCTAAGAATGATGGGAAGAAAAGAAAATCAAGATTTACAAAACTAATATGCTAAAAAATTAATTGACAATAACAGAATTAATAAAAACAAACAGGAAAGCAAACTTTGTATTGCCATTTATTGTTCAATTTCTTCAATTTAAGATGACTTTTGCTTTCCATATCCAATGATGACAGGCTTTCCTTTAAGTTGATAGCCATTCACCAGCTCTAGTGCCTCTTTGGCCATTTCAGAACCTGAAAGTCAACAATAACATGCTTTTTGTGCAGAATACAAAAATAACCGAATGTTGAAGAAATACATAAAAATTTAAATTCTGCATGTATTTAACATGTACCATATGTACTCGTTTATAAGTCCAACTGCAAACTGTACAGACCCAGATCTGCCATTGTATAATGTGCTGGCAGATCTGGGTCTATGCAGTTTGTTAAGACTAATCAGTAAAACAAACAACATAGACCCTAATATGCAAGTACATTATGAAATGGCAGATCATGGTCTATACTGTTTGCAGTTGGACTTGACTTATAAGAGAGTATATACTGTATGGTATGTCTCAAAGATTATCAGCAAATCAAAATAATGGTGAAATTGATTTATTAAACATTTTCAGATTTATCTGTCATAGTACTAATTTACTTTGTCAGATGTATTTGTCATAGTACTAATTTACTCTGTCAGATGTATCTGTCATAGTACTAATTTACTTTGTCAGATTTATCTGTCATAGTACTAATTTACTTTGTCAGATGTATCTGTCATAGTACTAATTTACTTTTTCAGATGTATGTGTCATAGTACTAATTTACTTTGTCAGATGTATCTGTCATAGTACTAATTTACTTTGCGCCCTTTTTAATATTTTGCACCAAAGTCATCAAACTATAAGGAAATGAAACTTGAATCAAAACCTGAACACAAATTTTTGATGACTCTGACCTTCAGCCCAAAGTCAAAGGGCAGGTGTGCATGTCTGCGAAAGAACTGCCGTCATCGTCATCGTCATCATCATCATCATCATCATTCCCTCTGGAAAATAGGGCCTTCACTGCAGCTCTCCATTTGTCAGGGTCTTGGGCTATCCGTTTTGCCTCCCTCCAGGACATGCAGATGGTCTTAAGTTTCGATGTCCAGGGTTCTTCGCCAAGTAATGACTGGTCGTCCTCTTCTGAGTTTGCCTTGAGGGCTCCAATCCAGGCATGGCAAGCGATGTTGGGCTGGTCTCTCCGCAGAGTTATGTCCAATCCATCTCCACTTGTGTTCCTTAATGGTGTCAGATATGGGTTTCTGTTGTGTCCTCAGCCATAACTCCTGGTTGGGATTTGGTCTGGCCATCTGATGTGCAGGATCTGTCTGAGACAAGTATTGATGAAGATCTGTAGCTTATGTTCCAAGTTCTTTGTGTGTCTCCATGTCTCTGCCCCACAGAACATCACTGATTTGACCATTGGCAGTGTGAGGGTTCGAGGTGCCCAGGGGCAATGTTCATTTGTGATACTCCTACTGAGGCACCCAGGGGCAATGTTCTTTACTGGTGCCCCTACTTTGCCACAGAGAACAGTTTTATGTCAGTTGCCAACCTCCACCCCACCCCCCATCTAAGCCCTGAAACTGAGGCTTAGATGGGGGGGGGGGGAGTTTGGCAACAAAAAAAAGCTCCTGATGGTGCCCACCATCGCCTAGCACCCGGGGGCAAAATTGCCCCCCCCCCCATCGTGCTGCCACTGGATTTGATGTTGGAGTTGAACAGTCTATGTTTTGTTTTCAAATGGATGTGTCAGAAGGTCAATCAAGGTGTCTGCTGTTACTGTGGCATCTACTTTGAAGGCTTCTGGTGGGATGTTGTCTGGACCAGGGGCTTTACCGCTCTTGATTTTCCTGATTGCCTGTATCACCTCTTCCTTGGTAATGGGCCCTTTGCTGATGTCCACATCCTCTCCCTCTTCTATAATGGGTGAGTTTTCCACAGGTGTGCCCCTGAGCAAGCTGCTAAAATGTTCCTTCCACCTGTTGAGCTATTCTGCCGGTTTGCTCAGGATGTTCCCATCCTTTCTGCATACAGGCTTGTTTGTGGTGGTTTTCCTCCCTGATAGTTTCAGTGTGATGTTGTAGAGGGCCCTCATGTCATTTATTTTCAAAGTTTTCTCTGCATCTGTGGCAAATTTGTCAGCAAGTTTCTGCTTATCTTTCCTTGTGCTCTTCTTGATTCCTTATTCTTTGTCTTGTAATCATCCTGAAGATGCTGTTTCTGTGCTTTGGTCTTTGCCTGTACAAGTCTCTGCTTGATTTCTCATCTGTCTTCAATCTTCTTGACTGTATCTTCTGACAGCCAGCTCTTGAGCTTCTGTCTTCTGAATCCCAGCATCTCTTCACAGGTTGACATGAATGTGCCTTTAATTCTTCCCACTTCTTTTCTATGGAGCCATCATCAAGGTCAGCAAGAGCCTGGAATCAATTGGAGAGGGAAATGGTGAACTCCTGTTTTTTCTCAACAGTCATGAACTGGAGCTGTCATATTGTGGGTGTTTCTACAGTCCAGTCTTCTTTATGCTGCTGATTCTGGTCTTTTGTTTTGCCATCACCAGTGCATGGTCTGAGCCAACATCTGCTCCTCTACAGACTCTCATATCCATCAGAGTCCTCCTCCATCTGCAGGAGATAGCAAGATGCTTGATCTGATTCTCTGTTGCGGAATCTGGGGATTTCCATGTAACCCTGTGGATCCTACAATAGGAAAAAACTATCCCACCAATCATAAGGTCACAGAAGTCAGCAAAGAGCTATCCATTATCATTCATCTCTCCTAGGCTCTCTTTATCCATGATGAGTTCCTGTCCGCGATGTTGTTACTGCCCACTTTTGCATTCATGTCGCCCATCACAAGTGTGGACATCCCTCTTTGGTACTCTGTCAAACATGCTCTGCAGTTGCTCGTAAATATCCTCCTTGGTTTCCTTGTCTGCAAGGTTCGTTGGAGCATAGCACTGCACAATAGTTATCTTTTGGAATTTTGACTGGAAGCGGGCTATCAAAGTCCTCTCGCTGACTGGTTCCCACTCTATCAGGCTTCCTTTTGCTTTCTTGCTCAATATCAGTCCCACTCCATTCCTGTGATCGTTGTCCTCGTTGGGCGGTCCTGAGAACAGGAGATGTCCTAATTCCAAGGTGATTTGGCCTGATGTTGTCCATCAAATCTCACTCGTCTTAGGATCTCCAACCTGTATCTGTCCATCTCTTTGGCAACTTGTGTTGTTTTTCCTGTCTCATACAGTGTTCTCACATTCCATGTCCCAATCCTTGTAACAGTCTTGGTGGAGAAAAGATTTGTTGGCAAGTCATCTCCCTCTCGGGTTTGGCTGGTCTGCTTCATATGCTCTCCCATGGTTTGTTTCTGTTGATCCAATGAATTTTATTCTGTGTTGGTTGATGTAGTGTGGTTTTTTATGTGGTAGGGGTGCCAGTCCCACACACAACTCTCCTCCTTTCCCATCCATGCTTGGGACAGGTGACGGCAGAGATAATTTATCCCAAGTATGAAGAAAATCCATCAGGGTGTTTAGGCGATATAAGCAAATGAAGAAACTTGAATCAAAAACGCTAATGCACAGTTTCTATGACCTTGGCCTAAAGGTCAAATTGGCAAGCATGCATGTCATCAAATGCATTTTCTATCTCTTAATGATTCTGCCCAAGTATGAAAAAATCCATCAAGCAGTTTAGGAAACATGCAATTTAATTTTTTTTTAAACCAAAACCATAATGTACATTTTCTATGAGTGACCTTTACTCCAAGGTCAAATTAGCAAGCATTCATGTCCCCCAATTAAATGTCTAAGCTTCATAATGATTCATTTCAAAAATGAATAAAATCCAGTAAAGGGTATTGGAAATTTTGGCAAATGAAAAACTTGAGTCAAAACCTTAACACAAATTTTCTATGACTGAAAACTTGACCCCAAGGTAATAGGAGCAAGCGAGCATGTCGTAGAATGAATTGTCTTATCTTCATAATGATTCATACCAAGTATGATGAGAATCTATGAAGGGATTTAGGAAATAAATGCAAATGTAAAACTTCAACTAAAGGCTTAAGAAACTAATAAAGCCCAAGATCTTCCCACCAGCTGGAATGCCATAACAGGACAAAAGGTTGCCATCTATAGTTACCTCTTACAACAAGCAAGTGGGTACTTTGGGCCTATTCTACATTCCTCAGCCCACCAGAGGCCTAGTCTAGACCCTGATCTGCTGGCAAATCACACAACAATAGATCTGAATTTGCTGTTCTTGATTTGCCATATACAAGCAAATACAATATTCTAGCAGAGTTTGTACAAACTGTAACATGTAAAGTATCACAGATAAACATGAATCTGTACTGTATTTACTAGATGATAAGACCAGGGGTAAAGCCTAGTCGTTTTTAAAAAATTGGGATGGACTTATTTTTGAAGATTCCCCCTATCTATTACAATTTTATGAGAGTGAGGTGGTCTTAGATTCCAGCATGGTCATACAATTAAATGAATAAATTTAAGACTTACTGTCAAATGTGACAAAGGCCTGTCCCTTCATCCTACCAGTTAGCAGACGGAATATGATCTTGGGACCATTTTCCTTCTGGAATCTGATAAAGAGACTAACCAAATCTTCTTCTGTAACCCTGGGAGCTAAGTTCTTCAAGTACAGAACCTAAATTAATGTAGAAATATTAATAAACACTCCACAAAATTAGTCAAATTAAAGCAACAAGAAAAAAGAAGTCTTTCATGATCTATGGAATTATTATACAACTATTTTAAGGTGAAGCCATTAATTTTTCCAGTTTCAACAGCAAATTTAAATCAAGACTATAATTTTTTATGGATGTATTTATTATTCATGCTATGAATTAGAAATTCATTTCGCATATCCAGTCACTGTTAACAAGTTTTTGCAATGTCCATCATGCAGAAATTCCATGCCCAAAAAAGCTTTCATAAAATAGTACATATATGTCAGTATATTACAGTACAGCGTCCACCTTCAAGAGACTTAATCATTAGCCTGTATAAACAGTTGGGAAAAAAACATCAGTGAAGGACAATATCAGATACTCATTTTCTGATCTACATTTACTTACATTGTTAGGTGCTCCAGGTGTGTAATTTTCAAACCTTGGAATCTTTTTAATCTCATCAGTAGAGAGTCTATACTTCTGTATGACATCTACAGAGATAGGCTCAATCATAGCAATAAGTTCTCTGGGAGCTTTGTCATCTTCGGGTTCCTTAAGAGTCCTTTCTTCCCCTTCTGATTCAAAATGGTCTGCTTTTTTAACATCTGTGGTACACGTTGCTTTCGATTCTTCAGCATCACCAGATTTAACTTCTTTATTTTCCTCATCCTGCATTTTCAGATTATTAATATGAGCTGAATTTGATACTTTGCCTTGATTTGAAGAGTAATCATCCTGAAAAGCTGCTCCTGTTATGGAGCAATCATCTTTTAAACTAAATATTGACTGTTCTGTGAATGGTACAGTTTCATTCACTTCAGCAGAATCCGATAATTGTTTGGCCCTACCTAAATTACTGGACAGAGACTTCAAACTGGCCTTCTTTGAAGAACTTTTTGTCAAAGACTTAAGAATTTCTGGCAGTTGACACATAGGGTCTTTAGGATCTACAGACAAGCTTGATGAAGTTTTCTGCTGAATCAAAGCCTTGTGCAGGAACTTATTTTTCTCATTTCCAAATGCAATGGACTTTTCAAGTTCCATTTCAGATCTTGATAACAGTTTGGTCCCTGAGACTAAATCAGGCTGGGAAAGCCTTGACTGCCGGCTTTGAATTTTCCTCTGAATCTCTTCCAACTTTCCTTGATAAGAAACTGGGTCCATTCCATACCTAGACCTTTTGGCTGGCTGAAAGACAAACTTTTTTTCAAATATCTTCTTTGTGCACCACAATATATGCATTTTAGAACTCATTTTAACGTATTAAAATTTTTCAACTGACACTATTAGAAATTAGAGAAGACAAATTAATTTTAATTTCTAAGTCAATATACATGGCGGCAGCATTTTCATGCACATTTTTACATCTAATTCCTCTATAATGGTTTTCATCCTTGCCATCAAATGCCCAAGGTGGTGTGCATGTACTAGCAAAGTCAGTAGGATGCTTAGACACTTGATTGAACTGCTGCTCAGAAGGACATAGAGGCATATTTTGTACAATCTAGAGTATCAATTGTTGGTTTACAGAAGCGGATCTGGTGCATAAATGCAAAAAACTATATTAAATCCAGGGGAACACATCATTGCTTAAAGGTAAATATATATGCTGTATCAACTCCTTAACAAGAAACATATTTTTCCACCAAACTTTACCAGATATATAACAAAACAGTTCCATGTACATCACTGCTATTATGTGACATCATTAGCATTAAATCCATTTATCAATGATAGAATACAATAGATAATGTAGAGTGGAATCTCAAAAGCTTGAACTCCAACGGATCTAAAGAATCAGTTCGAGAGAACAAGATTGGCATTTCTGAGATACTTTTATTGATATGCTGTTTGATCCTGTATGCACATTGGACATTAATAAAGACAATAAACTTCCTCAGAACAAGATCAAGTTTTCGGATTTGACGGGTTTTCAGTTTACTGAGGTTCTCTATTTTCGCCTAAGAATGAGTTGTGACCAGGTGACCTTACACATAAAAGTAAATGTTTACACATAAAAGTAAATGTTTATATGTGTTGATGAAATGTCAATAGCCAGCCAATTTTTAATATCTAAAATAACTAGGATTTCATGGCATATGTACATGTTTCTATGTTCTGTTTTATTTAACTCTGCAAGGCTTTAGGCTGTTTTGAGACCATTTGCCAGTCACATTCTCTGATTAAGCTTTGGTAGTAGGAGTTCATGTTAGTATAAAACTAACTTTTGGGACTGACAATTTATTTCAGTTTTTGGAGTAGATGGAGTTTTGGTTTAATAAGTTACAGTTATTGAAATTAAAAACCAGATACATGATTCAGTTTCAAGGGAATTTTGACTTACTGAAATTTTTATCTTGTGAAATTTCACTGAATATGACATATAGATGCAGTGGACTGGTCTATGTTTTTGTGATGATAATTACAATTTTATTGTTATTACAACTTAAAAAGTAAGTCATTCAATGAGGGTGACATGTCACCTGCACCTATACTGATTTTCATCGTAACTTTACTTCATACAGTTCAAGGTTGAGTGAATCCTACTGATTATTGAATTTGGAATCAAAGATTAAGTTCAAGAGTTCAAGGAAGAACCATCTGAGCTGTCTGGAGATTTCTTTGAATATAAAATATAGAGAGAATCTGTTGGGACTTAAAAGGCAGTTGGAGTGATTGCAAGTGTTTGAACCAACAAGTTAAAGCCAATAAAATTCCAGTGTATAATATACCGGTAATTATGGTCTATCAGTAATATCATGAAAATTTGATGTTGCAAATTTGCAAGTTTTATCACATCAGTACTGAAAATTTGCTTTGTATGTTAGCCTGGAATAAGTTTTGTATTTGTGAAGAAAGTAAACTTTATTTACTGACCCAAAATTTTAATAAACTACAAACAAAAGATTTAAATCTCCATATGTTATTTCTTGAAAATCTAAATGATGGACATGTACAAATTTATCAGCTTCTTCCAGCCCTGTACATGCACATAATGTTAAAGCATAATGATTCTAGCTTATTCTGATTTAAAGTGAACTAGCAATTTACCTTTAGTCCATCACAGTCTTTTTGGTTCTCCAACTTTATCATTATTTCCTCATCTGTCAGTCCACATTGTCTGAGTTCCTGTATATAATCATCACTCTTCTCAAGATATTGGTATTCTGTTAGGGACACAATCCCTGACAATTTTTCTGTGGCTGGATTAAACTTAGCATCAGAGGTGGCAAATTCCTTCTTTTTCTTGATTCTAAAATACAGAAACAAAAAACAGAGATTTTGCATCAGAATACTGCATTATCCAATAATCCTTGGTAAGATTATGCTGCAGAAATTAAAGTTTAGAAAGACATCCACCAAGGGGCCATAACTTGTAAAAAATAATGACAAAGAATGCTTGAAATCCAACTAATCTGAGGGCTCATCAATATAGACCTGCATATAAAATTTGACTGAAATATTTCTATCCTTGGTAAAGTTATTCTGTGGAAACCAAAGTTTCTTATGATGGGCAGACATGGGCCATAACTCATCTCAAAAAGGACATGTAATGTTGGAACTCAAAATCATCAGAGATTTTTATAATATAAAGCTGCATATCAAATTTGGTAGCACTCAAATATCCTTGTAAAGTTATACATATATATTATATAATAATGACAAGTGACACTGCAGACACCAAACTGCTGATGGGTGGATGGATCAATAGATGGATAGACTTAATGACTAACAAATAGACAATGTTACAACTATATGGCTTCAATGACTTTGTCAACTGGGCACTATTTAACAGCATTACTCTAAGTAAATCTACATCAAAACAAAAACTATGCTTTGCCAGTGTTTTTATTACAAATTTCAGCTTGTGAGAAGCATAAGCAATCTCTGAAATACTGTATATACTCATGTATAATTCAGGTACAAATGCAAACAACATAGACCCTGATCTGCTGTCACATAATGTGCTGGCAGATCAGGGTCTATGTTGTTTGTTCTACTGATTAGTCCTTACAAACTACATAGATCCAGATCTGCCGGCGCATTATGCGATGGCAGATCTGGGTCTATGCAGTTTGCAGTTGGTATCGGTTTATACGCAAGTATATACGGTAATGAAATACGCATAATTTTTTGTCAGCACTGTGCATATACCATGCAATACAAAATAATTTGGGTCATGTAAAAGTGAATACATAAGGAAGTTTGATTGTATTTTGGATCAATGAAAGAGGTGACAACAAGTCTGCATAAAACACTTAAATTTCAAAGTATTTTGCCTGAAAATTATCACTAGCATGTAATTTTATATCATGTACATGTTTCTATCATACTGGAGCAATATGAAACACTATGAAATGTAAATAATAAGCATACATGCCTTTTTATAAAAATCATTTAATGTCATATGCATCTAATTGTTTTATATGTGCTATCAACAGTGAAATGCAACACGATACAATTATTTATTATGTTTTGATGTTTATGCTTATCAACAAGATTATATGTGCTTATCAACAGTGAAATGCATCATGATATAAGTATTTATTATGTTTTGATATTTATTCTTATCAACAAGATTATATGTGCTTATCAACAGTGAAATGCATCATGATACATTTATTATGTTTTCATATTTATGCTTATCAACAAGATTATATGTGCTTATCAACAGTGAAATGCATCATGATACAATTATTTATTATGTTTTGATATTTATGCTTATCAACAAGATTATATGTGCTTATCAACAGTGAAATGCATCATGATACAATTATTTGTTATGTTGTAATATTTACACTTTACCAATCAAATCTGACAACATATTACATGATGATGATTGGAAAAGAAACGATAGCAAAATGGATAAGACAGTAACAAAGCAATAAATTTTAAAAAGATATACAGTATGGTCAGGTCTATCATTTAACTATGAACTGAATAAGCATCACAAGATTGTCTGATACTTAAATACTGGTATAAGTGCTTATTTTTACTACAAAAGTATCAAAAAACCCATATACCATGTATATACTCGTGCATAAGTCTATACCAACTGCAAACTGCATAGACGCAGATCTGCCATCACATAATGTGCTGGCAGATCTGGGTCTATGCAGTTTGTAAGGACTAATCAGTAGAACAAACAACACAGACCCTGATCTTCTGGCACATTATGCAATGGCAGATCAGGGTCTATGTTGTTTGCATTTGGACCCGGCTTATACACGAGTATATACAGTACATTTATTTTCCAGATATATTTCCATACATGCATAACATCCATATTGTGTTGTGTACTCTTTTCACTCTCTATAATTTTGCCCCCAATGGTGACCACTGGCCATGTTGAATGCAATTTTTGAACATACTCAGCTAAATCAACTTTAGTGTTGAGCTGCTTTTGTACCAATGCCTGTAGCTGTTTTTGTCCTTCAGTCTCAATTTCCTCCACTGGACCCATAAGGGATCTCTTTGGCCCTCTTTGAACTGAATCCATTTGAAGGACATCTCTACTGTTGTAACGTTTTGGGTTCCCACTGAAAAACAAATAATGTCAATAGAAATTTGAGTACCTCATGAAGTGCATGTAGTAGTCAATACTACTACTACTACTAATAATAATACAGCATTCCCTCGATATAAGGTCCTTCATTATGACATGGTTCCTGCTATAAGCCAAGTATAGTCATGGATGACATTTCATTAGGTGGTAGTAAATTTCATGTATATTGTACTTCATTCTAAGGTAGTCTCACTGTAATGTGGTATACTCTATGGTTCCCATGGACTGCACTATAATGAGGGAGTACTGTATCATGTACTTCATTATAAGGCAGTCTCACTGTAATATGGTATACTTTATAGCTCAGGGGCAGCATTATAATGAGAAAACACTGTATGAGTAATAATAATAAATACAACAACAAACTCCTGAGAACACTCCTACTGCTAAGAACAATATAATATATGTTGGAGTTGGCACTAATGAGATTCCAGTCAGTTTATTACATTATTTGTCCTTTATGAGGTTCTGTCAAGTAGAAAACATATAACTCTGAGGCTGACATTTCCTGTCCTGATGCCATTATCTACTACAGTGAAACTTCTGAAAACCAAACCTTCTCCAATCTGGAATTCTCTATAAACCGAAAAATTTGGTTCTAAACGGATTTCTTTCATATAAATTCTTTGTTGTAAAAACCTCTACAAACTGGAACTTCCAAATTCCGGATACTTCTGAAAACTGAACCTTCTGAAAACCAGATATTTATGCTAGTCCCATGCATGTCCAGTTTTCAGAAGTTTCACTGTACATTATTATTTTTCTAAACCATTTGTATATAAAAATATAATTAGAGTATTCAGTTTTATTCCATCAAAGCACTGATTAACTTTAGTTGCAAATGATGAAGTTGTCATCATCAAAAGTGCACCATACTTTATTGCGATGTCATGAAACCATCTGATGAACGATCATCAAAGACAACCAAACTAAGACAATCTAACCATGACAAGAAATGTATGAGTCACAAATTCATGAGATTTTTCTGTCACGTCTGATAAAAAGGTAATATCTTAGTCTCCCACATCAATTTAACTACTTACATGGTATCCTTCCAGTACCATTTCTCTACTATTAAAATTAGTCATTACTTACATGGTATCCTTCCAATACCATTTCTCTACTATTAAAATTAGTCATTGCTTACATGGTATCCTTCCAATACCATTTCTCTACTATTAAAATTAGTCACTACTTACATGGTATCCTTCCAATACCATTTCTCTACTATTAAAATTAGTCATTACTTACATGGTATCCTTCCAATACCATTTCTCTACAATTAAAATTAGTCATTGCTTACATGGTATCCTTCCAATACCATTTCTCTACTATTAAAATTAGTCACTACTTACATGGTATCCTTCCAATACCATTTCTCTATAATTAAAATTAGTCACTACGGTACTTACATGGTATCCTTCCAATACCATTTCTCTACAATTAAAATTAGTCACTACTTACATGGTATCCTTCCAATACCATTTCTCTATAATTAAAATTAGTCACTACGGTACTTACATGGTATCCTTCCAATACCATTTCTCTACAATTAAAATTAGTCACTACTTACATGGTATCCTTCCAATACCATTTCTCTACAATTAAAATTAGTCATTGCTTACATGGTATCCTTCCAATACCATTTCTCTACTATTAAAATTAGTCATTACTTACATGGTATCCTTCCAATACCATTTCTCTACTATTAAAATTAGTCATTACTTACATGGTATCCTTCCAATACCATTTCTCTACAATTAAAATTAGTCACTACGGTACTTACATTGTATCCTTCCAATACCATTTTCTCTACTATTAAAATTAGTCATTGCTTGCACCTTAATCTGTTTTGAAACAAGAAATGAATTACATCACTGCACATTTCCTTTTTGTCATTTACATTGATGTAGAAGATGTTGTAATGTTATCATCAAACTATGTGGTGTATTTGCACACATACAGTGCCATGTCGAAAGTTAGTATCTAGATGAGCAATGTTGGTGTTACATGTATTTAGTGAAACGTGATTTCGAATGGTCAATGAAAGGATACAAAATATTCTGTGAGCTTGAATTTATCTGTGTGCAAAAATTAACATATCAACTGTAGTCAAAAATTTTAAATTTGTAGCAAGTGCTGTTTTTAGACCTTTCTGTTGATCTAAACAAAACATGGTGCCTCAAGGTAAGGAATTGACAGATGGTCGGAAGCAGAAGATAATAGTGTCAGATAAGAATGACTTTAGTAATAAAAAATATCTGAAATTAATGGAATATCATGTTCTACAATTATGCAATTTTTAAAAAGAAAAGTTTTACAAAAGGGTGTCCACAGATAATGATAAACAAGAGGGGAAACAAAATATGCCAAGGAAAAGTGGTTATCATGTACTTTCTGATAAGTATATCATCTTTTGTGGTGAAAATATTTTGTGACCTATTGCAAAATAGTTCCCAAATGCTGAATGGACTTTCGAGGACAATAACTGCAGTATGTTCCATATTTCTTGGAGAACAAAACAGTGGAAAATACAAATCCACTGAATCTCTAACTTTGCCATCACAGACCCCAGACCTCAATATTGTTGAAATATTATATGATAAAATATTAAATCCAAGCTTGGAAAAAGACTGAAATCAAATTTGGGGATGCTTTGATGCATGTTGTTCTTGACATTTGGGTCTCTTTCAATCAATCCTACACCTATGCACATTATGAAACCATACCTAAGCTATTACAAGCTGTGATAAGAGCCGAAAGATCAATCACAAAGTATTATGTGTGTAAGTAACATTTCCTTATATATTTTTGTCAGGCGATTCTTTAGACATGGCAATGACAATAAGTGTTCCTCCTATGAGATCAATATAAAGGGCTACTCATGCTTGACCTGGTATTGTTTGTTTCAGGGCCAGTTTTTGCCAAATGGCAAATATAATCTTCTTGACAGGAATAAGGTGAATAATAAAAATGTAAGAACCAACAAAAATTGAAATAGAATAGAATTTATTGTAAGTAAATAATAATAATAATAATAATAATAATAATAATAATAATAATATTATTATTATTTTATTATTACAGTATCATCAGCAGTAGTTCTGCCATAGTTTTTTTGTAGTGCTTTTAATATCAATCATCTGACACATGGCACTAATAATAATCCAATCCTTCGTCATAAACTCGATCATTCTGTTCCCAACTCTTTCTTTTCTTACACCTGCTCTTGTATGACCTTGGACTGAATAATAATAATAATAATAATAATAATAATAATAATAATAAAAATAATAATAATATTATTATTATTATTGTTATTATTATTATAGTATCATCATATTACAATTCTGCCATTGGTCATGCGTATTGGCTTTCAGCTGTCAATCAGCTAACTCATGGCAGGGTTATAATAATAATAATAATAATAATAATAATAATAATAATAATAATAACTTTCTTCGTCATCGACTCGATCATTCCGTTCCCAACTCCAACTTCGATTCGTCTAATACACCCACCCTTGTTTGACCTTCCCCTTCGACCGGAGGGATACATGCTACTATTTGACTGAGGATTAGGGGAACAAAAGAACGTCAAAAATGACCAATTACTGGAGACAAGCTGGTTTAACGTAATACGTTACGATATATATTTAGATATACTGAAAATAATACGTTTTGTTGGCAACATCGTTGAATCCTATTGATAAACTGCAAGGTCATATGCAGGGGTGGGTGGGGGGTAACAGCTCACGGGCGTAAGGAATTGCTGTTTTACATATATGCATTAATGCTGTACAAATTACGGTCGTTTGAGTGTTTTATGTCTCCATATCCCACAGCTTGCCCGCATTAGGTTATGCTTGGTGTGGAGCAGCGATTCCAGTCAGACCTTGGGCCCCATGGTAATTCTTTCAGGCATTTCGACTCGGGGTGTGGGGTTATTTTTTTTATTCGATTTTATTGTTCAGCCTCGTCGAAATTCCTTTGCAGGTTCTAAATGTGGTATTCGGAAGAATTATGTGTGTTTGGTTCTGTTAACATCTAACAAATTTCCTCATCATAATGAAGGTCTACATCAGAAAACCAAAGTTATTGTTAGAGTAGACATTTTTTCACATATTCTGTCAATCTTTAAAGTTTTGAACATGGGACAGATGCACACCATTCAGATGTTAACTGGGACAAATGCACAAAAATCACCCAAATACCTTCTTTAGAACCTGCAAATGATTTTGATGAGGGTGAAAAATAAAAATCAAATACCATTAGGTCAAAATCACTCAAGGGATTAAACAGCGTGGGTTAGATCAGTGATGAAGAGAAGTAGATTTTTAATCTTGGTTCTAAATTGGCAGGGGCTGAACATTTTCTTTATCACAGAGTTATGGACTTTTGAAACTGCATTTATTACTGGGTCTGGTCAGAAGGGTAAATGGGTTCCATTATTTCATTTGAGTCATGCCAAGTATTTTGTCCTGTATATATTATTATGTGCCGATCTTGGTTATAATTATATTTTCCTGTTGGACCCCTAAGTTTAATTTCTCATTTCTGTCTATATCTTCATCTACAAGGGTCAATATAGCTATTATGATTCAACTGAGACTGAGTCCACTGGACTTTTGGAGATTACAATTAATCCAAAGGTCATAAATGTGGGCTATGGACCTCAAGCGAAAGGAATTTTCAGCTCTGGTTCATGGGCATCTGCGTGGGAGGGTGGGCTAAAGCCCCTGACCTCCCCACCCCACCCCCGATTTGTAAAAAATCCATTGTGCAGTATATATATATATATATATATATATATATATATATATATATATATATATATATATATATATATATATATATAACTCTGTCTGGTTCTTTTGATTTTGGGTTTGCTCCCCTCACCCTGGAAAAATTGCAGACGCCCATGCTCTGATTGCATGGACAGGATTAACTCAAGAGCTCATGTCATCCAAACCACATGCACAAATCTGCTATGCTCTTTTTTCACATGTGGTAAGATTTCATCATTTCTCCTGGTTATGCATAAACCTGCTTAACCAATCATTACAAGCCTGAGTAACATTTTCACACCTGACCTTTAATGCTGATTGAGTGAGCCAAACAGAGTCACTTATCGATGTAGGAGACGTCACTTCCGCTGATTATAAAAACTTATTTCATCAGCTCATTGATGACATATTTTTGTTCATGCTTATTCATGAAAAACGAGGAAATCTTATTGCAGGCAGACATTGGACATGTTGAGTTGCACAACCCAATGTTTCAGATTTTATCTTGAAACCTGTTCATTGCAGAGAACTAGGTGTGTCAGTAAATTAGTGCATGCGAGTCCATGGCTTGTTGAACATTCCTATAAGAGAAATTTTAGTGAGTCCACTTTTGCATGTGACACGCATGTACTGCCTAGTCATGATACACATAAATACCAAGATTGTTCAGGAGATATAAATGGGATATTAAAGGGTAACAGAGTAGACACAATTGTTAAAATTGGGGATATAATTTATAAAGTACTTAACTGACCAAGTCCAATCTTGTATGTGACACACTTTCTAGTCAATGTACACATGTATACACATAGGGAAAGTTTGTGAAGGTGATGTTTATTAAAATATATTTCCAGTCATCTGTTTGACTTGCTTTTCTGCAGTAACTTTCTTAAGGCTGTTCCATTTAAACATACATGTACATGGAACCCTAAATTCAATCTATGGGTAACTACTCGAATTTGAAAGTGCCTTCTCTGGGTCCCATTTTTTCTTTCTTTACTGGAACAGTGTTTAGCTTGTCATGGTGTAGTTAAGTTAGATCCCAGGTTGCATTTATATCCTTTTTCATTACTTTCAGTTATATCAGATACTCCCAAGTGTGTGCTCGGGTAGTAAGACAGGTGCTGAAGGCAGACTTTCGGACTGAAGCAGTGAAGAGGGATGAATCCTTTATCAAACCTACAAAGTGGGACAATGGAAAACCAATAAGTATGTGGACAAAAAACTTAATGAAAATTAATATTACTTAAGTAATAAAAGACCAGAATTTTTCATGAAGACTTCTTGATGAGAAATCTTTCACAATCCAGCAGAAAATTAATCATTCAAAGTTTCCCATTATTACTATCATCAGGCATAACATCACACTACACTACCATCCACCAATTAGGAATACAAGATAATGCATCGCTCCACAACTAAAATGGTCACATTTGTAACTAAAAATTTAGAATTGATGAGTGAAAATTTTCAAATAGAGGGCAAACTTCAAAATCATAATGCTTTCAGTATATAATGACATCAACACTTTCTATTTACAAGTATATACCATGTTTTACACTAGAAACTTTTGTCAGGTGCAGTTTAATTCACAGCATAATCCCATTTCTATTGTGAGACAGCAGGTGCCTACATTAAGTCGCCAACTTTGCATGTGACTAGTAGGGTTCATGCTTAGGGAGTGATTTGGGTGAAATAGTTGCCTTAGAATCTGTCAGGTCACCTAAACACGTTCAAAAAGAGAAGTTCACTTTGCCTTGCATTGATTTCACACAATTCCTCCCACACCATTTCTTGAACTGTTGTATCCCAACTGGAAGCAAATTAAGGCTCGAAGGACATATCTTGGTCCATTACTGGTAAAATAAATAATTTTATCCAATGTTTCATTCTTTAAACATATGAAAAGAGGACATCTGCAAAGGAATTTGTGGTGAAGCAAAATAAGAATTGTTTTAATATTTGTAATAAGTTTTAATAGCATTTTATCCCAGTAGTTTAATCATCTGACATGAAAATATGCAAAAACACAAGTTTAAAGTGACTATTTTAAACAGTATAGGTATAATTTTAACTTTCTACACTCACTTCTCCCAGTTATTGCAAACTTTGTCCTGTTCTGGTTGGAGAGAAGTCGTTTTGCCCAAATATTAGTGTCCAGCATAGACCCTAGACTAGTCTGGCTTACAAGCTATAAGTAACAAGTATAATACATTACCTATGCAATCAACCTCAGTAAATATGGTATTGATCTGGAAAAAATGCAGACATGGACATGAATATGGAAAATTTAGTCCACAGTAAAAATTACTCTCAGAGTACCATGAATACAGATATGGTAAAGACCATGTTAATGTAAACTATCATCTGAAGAAAATGAAGGTTAAGGCCCTTTATCAAGATGTAGAGAGATGGTTTAGAGAACTCCAGATGTGAATTGTTATGGTCGACCTGAGGTTGAAGCAAATGTTATCTTTGATAGTTCCATCAGACAGATCTAGGTATACTATTAAAATCAACATGATGCTTCTTTATCATTACTCTTTAATTTGCCTTAAATAAAACCTTCATTTTTTGTAATCTTTTACAGTTAATTCCTCATTCAATTGATTTCTGCCATCAATGTGTAGGGCGACCAAATTATTATGGTTTCATATCATAACATTTGAAATGGGCACTAATATTTTCATGTAGGTCGACCTCAACTTTATGCCAATATAGTAGCTTCAGGTTGTGTCAAAAATGCAGTTACGATTTACTGCCAATCATACAATATGAAAGTCTATGAAGAAAGTGAAATGCTAGGCTTTTCCAACTCCAAAAACCAAATTCAGTATCTTTAATGAAATTTTGAGACTAAAACTTGTAGAAAGTTGAAAGAATTTGTCTAAGATTTCACCTGAAGACATAGTTGAATGAGATGATCTGTGTTTAAGAAGTATAATTTGGCTTTTTTGGGAACAGTTACCTCTTTGCATGTTACCATTTTAAGCTTCATTAATGAAGTTCTGAAGAAGTCTTTAAGATTCAAGATAGGAAGTTTTGAAAATTTTCATGAAGTATTTTGTGTATTTGAATAGTATGTAAATTGCAGAGCCACTAAAACAGAAGTTTTTGACAAACTTATTGTTTCATTTCATCTGAAACTCTTTTTCTCCTCATTTTTCCATCATTTCTCCCTAATGAAACAGGAGGGAGAAGTTACTTTGCTCCAAGTTTTGAGTTAATGTACACCCCAGTATATTGCTAAAAGAGCCTATGTAATTTACTGAATCTATAAATTAAAATGCTAGAAGTTCATACAAGTGGCAATAAAGTTGAATTTTAGCCAACAATTACTTGCATCAATCATTTTACATGTACCATGTTAATGGCATAATATATCTGTGTCCAACATTTATGAGGGTACTAAAATCATTCCAGGTGATTGAGGCCACTCTACATTATTTTATTATGCACCTGTTGATATTTTTAATGATTTCTCCAGGATTTTCACACATAACCATCATAATGAGCACTTGCAATATGACATTTTGCAATTTAGCACTGAGGCACTTTTATTGACTACTCTAGCGTTTTAGTAAGTGGGGGAGGTTTTCCGTTTTTTTTTTGGGGGGGGGCAGTTTTTATATGAGAACTGTATATATTAATCCCCTTTAAGTATGTTTCAACAAATGTATTGTGTGATAAATAACTTTTAATGAATATAGATAAAACTTGCAGTTGTTTATCGGTGATAGTTTATTATGACATGGCACTATATCATATGTATTAGAACTGCATGTAACAGTAGAGACCACCATCGTTGCCAAATATCAAAAACTACATGTCTGCCATTGTACGATCTTGCAAAGTGTAGTTGATAAAACACTTTTAATAAGTAGATAATCAATGAAAGCATCTTACTGCTCAACTGCAAAAAGTCACTTATCAAGTGCTTGATTATGAGGGTTGATCTAGGAGTTAAGCACTTACATGATCAGATTGAGCTTTATTAATATTAATGAAAGTTACATATTTTGCTACACATAGCAAATCGACTGCTGGTTTCGTGTGCTCACATATTTTTAAGTGGGGGGAGGGGGCAAATAAATTGTATAATCTTGCATCCTGGAGGAAACACTGTATTTTGAAAACAAAGAAGTTCATTTCAGTGCATATTACAAATAAAAAAATGTTACAAATCTGGTTTCAGATTTCTTTGTTAATATTCTTTTCATCTGTCACAGTATTTCAGATTATTTTTGCTCTGTTTCAGTTCCTTAAAGGTCTCACAATCGAGCAATTGTATCTTTACACTGTAAGGGCAAACAAGTCCTGTCTTGACAATGTACACGCCAAAAAAAGCTGGATCAACCTTTTCATTGTCTTTTTTTTACAAATACTGAATGACTCGAAGCATTGCATTATGAATTTATCAATCTGCCCAAATGTATGTTAAGCATCAACATTTTTTCTAAAATTTAACCCAAACAAATGCCATAGTAGTAGTAATTTGCACCTGATTATGTTAAGTCCATTTAATCTTCCCAAAAGTTATTTTCCAGGATGAATATATAACTGCAACAGAAAAATCTGGGGGAGGACAAAGATTGATAGTCAAAGGTTGCCTGCCCCTCCTCCTGGGAGCATACCCGACTCTAGAAATACTAAAATTTGTTTATGACAGCTCAATATTAATAGCACTGGGACTCTTGATAGGAATATTGGTCCTAAGAAAAACCCAGTGGTGGTGCTAAATTGTTTTAATTTCCACACAGGTATCAAAATATTACAAATTCATTGCCTTTGCAAGGAAAGAATCAAAATAATACACACTGTGAATAATAAAGATGCATGTGCAATGATTAAATGCAGAGAATAAATGAAAGCATGATAAAAACTGCTAAAAGATTGAATATTTAATTCAGAGTTATCTGTACTGCTGTAATGGGAGTCACTGCTTTCTGGACCACTGATCTCTTGACATGAACTCAAGAGGTTTTAAAACTTGCTCTGTGGTTTTCTGTGCAATTGACTCCTAAATTATTTTTAAAAATAAAAAGAAATTTTTGTAAAACTTTTTTGGCTTATATTGGACAAAAGCTGTTTAAAGAACTAATTGTAAATTACATGATTAAAAGCCCTGTTAGAGGCAATTATATAGCCTTTACTATGGATTTCGATTGTGTTGTCCAATTTACCCTGTTGCCACTTATTGGTTTGCGTTGTGACCGACAATGTTCTTCTCTGCTAGCTGGTAACTAGCAGTGTTACAGCATGTGCCAGTAACCAGTGCAGTCTTCCTATAACTTATATATAACATCACTTCTGTGGGTGCTTATAGCACATGATCTTTTGAGCACATCTACTAACTTGCCTTATTTGTCATGTCTGTGAGTATTGAGAACACTCTCTCCCCCATAACCCCCCCCCCCCCAAATTAAATGCAGATTTTGACACATGCAATGACTGTAACATACTTAAAACTTAGTTTCTCAAGATATCAAACATAATTCTCTTTCTGTAACAGAATGATGTTCTCAACACTAGTCATGTAGGCACCTTTACTAATCTTAAATAAAGTGTTAATTGTTGTTCTTAAATTTATTACTAAGGTAGTTTTACCAAAGTTTGTTCATTCCTGATTGTTGAGTAATCTGCACTATACCTGTCATCACAAAACTTCCAGTCGAAAACTATTGATCATGATGCACTTTTACGTTGGCAGTCTGGCACAAAATAGGTTCTAGAAAGAAGATGTTGGGTCTAATCATTACCAGTGCAAGGGGTAGTTCAAATTATTTCCAATATGTGGCGCTTTTATTGTGACATCATAGCGTGACATTCAATCTGGTTTACAGTGGATCACACCATGGCTGGTCTCGTGGCAAAATGTCTGCGTACTTAACATTGATTTTGTCATATATATTTCTCAGGGTGTTTTTTTATAATGATAATCCAAAGAATATTGATCAAATAAAGTGTATAATCAAATTCTCAAAAATGAGACTTACACTGTATTGCTGAAACAGTTGGTACTGAATGCCTTCAAGACCTGTATGACTTGTACTTTAAACATAAATAAGGCAAGTTAGGACGCCTGCTCACAATATCACATGCTATAAACACCTTGGCAGTAAAGTTATAAATAGGTTATGAGAAGATTGCATTGGGTACTGGCACACGCTTTATGACTGCTAGTTACCATCTAGCTGCGAAGAACATCGTTGGCCACAATTCATAACAATAAGTGGCAACTGAGTCAATCGGACAATGCAGTTGAAATCCATAGTCAATTATTTTATTCATTATCTGACTGTAAACATCTAACGATATCTTTAGGTGAAAATCAACACATCTGTGTACATTATGTGTCAGAAATCAACTAACTGTATTTTGAGTTTTGAACATGTAAAGTTCAAGGCCTTAAAAACAGAAACAGATATTAAACTAATACATTTTTCCATTAAAGGTGGAAAATTAGGTAAGGAAGCATGATTTTGAGGTTATAGATACTAACTGCAGGTAGAATACAAAATTTGCATTGTATGTACTTTATTCTTGAATTGGGCTGTTCAGTTTTGTTACTGCATATTATACAAATGCTACAAATCATGCAAAGATAATTTAGCAGCATATAAAATGCATTAACAGCATACCGTTGTGATGCTTTTTCCATATGCTTTTGAATGGAGGCAATTGTATTAGGGCTTTTTTTTACTTTGTATGCGTTTATGGGCCAGCATTAGAAGATATCTCAGACAAGATATAAAAACATAAATACTGTATAACCTTTTGATTGGCAATGATGGCCATGTTGTTTTAATCACCATCAAGTACAGTGATTTTATGGTAATTTATTTTGAAATGCTTGCTGTGAATTCATTTATTTGGTATCATTTTTGGTGGTTGAACTTTTGCATATAAATGTAGAATTTTTTTATTTTTATTTTAAATAGTTAATATAGTCCTATGACAAAGGTAGTTCAGTGGTCTCCAACTGAGCAGGGAGCTTCAGGTTCTGTTATCAATACCTTGTCAAATAGATTACATTACACAGTTCTTCTAATGTAAACATTTTTCTCCATCAGTATTATAACCAGAAACCTTCACACATAAGGTTAGAAACTCTGTGCTTGCTAACAATTTTCAGGCATTCAACAACATAGAGAGAGACAGGGATTTTATAATGATGAGAGCATTGTCATCCTCTTAATAGTCATGACAAAATTTATTATTAATGGTTAATTGATATGATTGCCTAATAATCCTAGTTCCTGTGAGAAGCTTACAGACATTACTAATTAATTGGTGCTCATCGATGTATAGAGAAAATTCTAAGATATGTGAAGTACAAAACTTTGAAGGGGGTATACAAACTGAGGAAGACACTTTAATTTTCTTATTTCTGAGAAAACTTAGAGATATTGAAAATACAAATGTTGAATCAGCAAACATAATTGATCTTTTCTTATAGTTTTAATGTATATAAAATTGTAAACTTTCAGGAAAAAAATCTTTTAGAAAATTCAGCAATTCTGGTCTCATACAACAGATACATGTTGAGAAATAACACAAGCACATTTATTGTTGAGATGGTGATGGACATAACTATTCTGAGTTTACGTGGGAACATAATGATTTAAATATCAGTTAAATAAATTTACTGAATCTAATCTGTATGTTAATATTTGTGTTATTTAGCAACTCACTCAATTTGTATTTACATCTTTTAAATACATCTTACTTATATATTGTTTTTTCCAATTTCAGCAATATATTGACATTAAAATAGATCATAGCATTCATCATCTACATCTTGTGAGGCACACAATTCATTTTCTTTCAGATATATCAAAAATTTGACATCTTCCAGTTTCAACTGGAAACCTATGATTCACTTTATGGAACTTTTGTTAAAATTATTTCATACTTTTGTGGCATATGTGTGAAAATGGTTCAAAATTAGAAGTTTAAAAAAAAAAATATCCAATAAATGCTACTTTTGGAGGAATTAAAAACACTGGAATGCCA
The DNA here is from genome assembly GCA_029931535.1 of Margaritifera margaritifera. Lineage (NCBI taxonomy): Eukaryota > Metazoa > Mollusca > Bivalvia > Unionida > Margaritiferidae > Margaritifera > Margaritifera margaritifera. The sequence goes on along the minus strand of JAQPZY010001629.1, from coordinate 2,432,879 downwards.
AGTGTGTATATATTTTTCATTCAGCCAATCATTACAGGGGAATGACTGAGATGACTGCAACTTATTTAGTCCTAAATCACAAAAAATTTGTCTGATAAAGAAAAGCCATTTAAAACTGTATATACATGTACCAGCAGTAGCATAGTGTACGGTAACACACTAATATATAGTATTTTTGAAATTTTACTATTTTTGCACTAAGAAGTCTGTCCCAAAATACAACAGCTCAAATTTTCATTAAAAAAATGCTTCCTGGAAACTTTCTGGTCTCTCCACACAACATATATAGCGGGTTATGTTTTCTAAAAAATAAAACTCTTCATATAAAATTAGTGGTGATCAGTGATGTGGTCATACACATATTATGTTCTTGGATACAATGTTTCCTCTATTATAATGTTTGAGTTTAAATTCCCCACCCAAATTCCTAACTAATATGTATTCCAAAGGCTTTGTTATAGTGTTCCATTTTTACACTGTTTAATCAGTTACAGCGTTTGATTTGTATGGTCTGGCTAAGAAAATGAGATCAGTTCTAACGATTTTATCACCTGATGAGCTGAAGCCAGATAAACAATGGTGGTCATTTAAACAGTAAAGGCGCCAGGTAGCAAAAGCGGGGTAATCACATGTCATTCATAATCAGTAAATAACAAAGGCCTAACAAAAGCGCCATGTAACAGACGTGATAATCACACCTCATTCATAATCTGTACTTTCGAATCACGGGTTGCTGGTTTAATGTAATAAAAGCATAAAAAGAAATGATTTTTTTGGTACTTTTTTGACTATATAATTTAGAAATATCCTTTAGCTATCATTCTCTACATGTATGTTGACTAATTGAGTACAGCTTTAAGTAAATGTCTCTCATGTTCATTTAGAATTCAGACTCGTGAAAATGGCTGAAAATTCGTCGGTCAGAAAAGAAAAAAATGTCTCTAGACAAAAAGCTATATGAGCATTTGCATGTCATTAAAAAACATATCAACAAAAAATCTCAGATTAATAGAAAGCAGATGACTATTGACAATTTTTTTTCAATCCAAAATAATTAAAGGACTAATTTACTAGTCATGAAGTTATTGAATGAGGAAGTTTTCACCTAAAAGTGATTTTTATGATTCACCGGCTGATACATGTACATGTATGATAATGTTGACACTTTCATCAGATGATAAAACTTATGGGTTTATCATTTTTTTATTTATTGATGACAACATGTATGTATGCAAATGTATGTTGTTTCTTGAAGATTGTATTACCATTACATACGAGTTCTGACAGTAATCATGCCAGTATCAATTGTTTACTACATGCATGTCCAGCATCATCGACATGGACAAGTACATAAACATTTTGAGAAAAAAAAAGATTTTGGATATAACGTTTCTCGGTTATAACATTCTAAAATCCCAGTTCCCTCTGAAATGTTATAAACAGTCTTTACTGTATATTGCATTACAAAACAATATCATAATGATCGTAGAGTTATTTCACCTGAACTGTCAGATATATTCAGTCAAGGTCTTTCTTACAAACTGAATCATCTCATGATATCTTAAAATAGATAAATACTCCATGCAGTGTGTCAGTGTTACGGCTATGCAAAGAATGTTAATAGTTGAGCAGAGAAGATTGATTTCAGTCATATCCAGGCCATTAACCTGTATATTAATTTATCAAGTGAATGAAGGATTCCTGGGAGACCTTGGTAGTTCTTTTTAAAATAAAATATTGTAAACAATAGAATCTAAATTGATAGATTGTTTTGTTCTGATTATTTGTATTTGTACTCTCATTCTGGTCAAATATTTCACATGTTTATGTCAGCCCATAATACGTGTTCAGATTATCAGTGCATCTTAATTGTTCCCTTTATAAAATAAGCTGAAAGGCAATTCAGTGCTTTTTTGTAAGGATATTTGTACGGTTATGGTAATTGATCCTGTTTTGTGACTTCTCACATAAATGTGAATTATTTTCAGATGCAAAGGCGAATACATTTCTGAATAAACCATGGCCTCCTCGAAGATCAGAATAAAATATTGATTATTATCTGTGTTCATTGAATGCATATATCTCGTAAACCTTTTACACGTGAAACATCACAAACAATGTATACTCCGTGAATCAATGAGCACCAATCAATTAGTAATGTCTTAAGTTTCTCTCTGGAGCAAGGACTTTTAGGGAAGCAAATCAGTTAACCATTAATAGTAAATTTTGTCATGATCATTATGAGGACACAATACCATCTTCATTATAACTTCCCTGTCTCTCTCACTATATTTCAATGCCTGTAAATTTTTAACAAGCAAAGACTTTCTATCCTCATGTGTGGAGGTCTCTGGTTACAATACTGATGGAGAAAAATGTTGAGATTAGCAAAACTGTGTAATGTAATGTGTTTGACAAGGCAATGATAACAGAACCTGAAGCTCCCTGCTCAGTTTGAGTCAACTGAACTACCTTTGTCATATGACTGAATATGCATGTGACATAAATAGCATTTATAAAAAAGGCATTTTTCATTACATGTAGGTATTTCATTTATTGATTTGTTGTAACCATGAAATGCATGCAAATTGATACCACTCCCACCCCACCCCCATGAAAGTGTATAGAAATAATACATTATAACATTATAGTGTTCAGTAGAATTCTGTTCTTTTTCCACACACTTTAGGTTTTAACCATCAAAACTATGTCCATCTATATCTTACAGAAAACAAACTTTGTTTTGAAATCACGATTTTGTTGTGGTTTGTGTGAGAAATGTTATATTTAAGGTTGCAATAAATTTGCCCAGATCACTGTGGAAAGTGAAATTCCTGGTGGCTATTTGCACTTTTTTGTTTATGTCCCACCACGACAGTGGTAGAGGCATATACATGTAGTTTTCTTCTTGTCCATCCATCCATTTATCCATTCCATCACATCTTGGTCAAGTTTTGCATTAAAGTCAGTTTCAGGCACAGTTGTGTCGTCTTTGTTTCATAACACATTTCTAGTCAGTGCTCAAAGAAAAAAATTTAAGACACAGGCCCAGGGCAAGTGACTAGTAAAAAAATCATAGCCCTGTCTTTAATTCCATGTGTCCAAAAGGACCCTATTTTTTTACTATTACTTTGACACAGCACTGAAATTGCAGTACTATACAGTAAATATGAAGAGAAATAGACAGAATCATTTTAACTTGTGTTTTTATTAGCCTATCAAAACACTTTCACGTAAAGCAATATTTTCCTCCAGGTCTTGATGTCAACCATTGTCCAATTGCTGCATCAGGGTCCTCCTTACAAATTGGATCAGCAGCATTAATATTCATTAGCATCTGAAGTGTCTTGCTTTATACAGTATGCAGTGCTCAAAGAATTTTTTTCAGACACAGGCCCAAGGCAAGTGGCTTTTAAAAAAAATCGCTTGTCGTGACTTAAAATCCACTTGCCTGACAAGCCCATATTTGTTGCTATTATGTTGACACACCCACCCACTCCAGAAAAATGAAATGGTCGGTCACTTGTACTTGTGATATTGTTCATGAGGCTGAACCATTATTCACATTCTGTTGAAGAGGGGCTCACAACTAATGACATTTCCAACAATTTCATAATTTCTGTATGCTCAGGTGGTAAATTCTTAATAATTGTGGCATACATCTCTGTTCTTGCAATCTCCAACTGTATGCATTCAGATCAGTGTACAGTCATTGTATTTCATTGCAATCTGTAGGGATGAGTATTTGGGGGCCTTGGAGTAGTTTCATTTTCTGAACATTGTGAAAATCTCCATGTTTCTCTCTCAAAGTTGAAAACAGAAATGAAGTCAGTGAGGTATTGGTCTTTTTTTTATATAAATCAGTAAAAACAGTAGGTTCAAGTTTGATAATTAGTTTGTGTGATCATACTGTAGATGTGTCACAATTACAGAAAACACACTCCTTATCAATAGTGTCAGCGGCTACCAACTCTGAACTAAATCGATTAAAATATAATTTAATAATTTCAGTTCCTTTTGGGTGAAAAATATGTATAGGGGGCTTTTATAAGTAGCTACAGTTGTAATCCCCTAGCTTAGCTTAACTGTCAAATAATCGCATAAGTACTGCTCGATATATTTAACCAGCGATGCATTACCAAGTTAGCATGAGCAAGGGACAGCTTATTATTATTCATGCTGTACAAGTGAACACTAATTATACTGTGTCCCATTCATATATCATGTGCTTCGCTTTGTACACACAAAGTTTATAGCTTTTGATCCAGTTGAGCAGATGATCTTCATAATATGGAGGGACCTACAGATGGAGTCACAGCAGGGAGCTGAGTATTAATAATTTACCAGTGTGTTTCAAAAACTTCAAAATAAAAATTCTGCATTTCATCTGTGGCCTCAAAGTTGACCCTTTTTTTGAACAAGCCCGATGGGCAAATAACTTAGAATACAAGAGGGGCCCTGGGTGTAGGGCTATCGGTAAATATCAGTTTATGTGCAGATATTTTTGAATTTCAGAACAAGACAGCTCAGTCAATAACTAGGAAATACATTTAAACAGAGGTCATTTAATTATATATTACCTAGCTGATGTATGTATTGTATGATGAATCTGTCATGAATGGCCTGGCCACTCCAACATAAAACTTTACCAAACATTTCAGGTATAATATGTTAATCTGAACTTGTAAATCTTGCAATGCAACATTTTGATTGGTCAGAATATGTACAAGTAAGACTTTGGAGTCAAGTCAAGTTTATGACGGAGGAACCCTTGTCTTCCAAAACAGTAGTATTTAAAAGTCAGGTATTTCTGTATGTGTGAATAGGCAGACAGAAATTTCCCAAACTATGTCTGTAAGTACAACTGATTTCTCCAGGATTTCCACACAGAATTCCCCCTCTAACATTTTCGAATGGAGTGATTTTCAATCTTTTTAATGAAAAAGAAAATGGGGGCGGGGGGCAGTTTTTATATCAGCACAGAATAGACCCCCTTTGAGTATGTTTCAACAAACATGCATGTAGTAAATAACTTTTAGTGAATATGACAATGGTACTACATTATGCGCATTGGAACTGCATGTAGACATTATCACCAAATACTGAATATCCGCCATTAGGGTTGAAATGATTCAAGATGATTTTACTATTTTGATGCATCAATGGTAAAGGTGGAGAATCAATTTAAAAGGATATTTACCTTATAAAACTTAAGTTTAATCTTCACCGGCCAGGAATATTATTAGTCCTTTGTCTCTTTATTCTTAACATGTATAGATATGTATCAGTGAAGTAGGTAAAATGCTTTGATAATTAGGTAATCCATGAAATCATCTCACTTCTCAAATGCAATAGTTTACTTAGTAAAAACAATTATCTAGAAGTTGATCACTAACATGATCAGATAGAGCTTTGATAATATCAATGAATGTTATGGTTTTGTTATGCTGACAGAAAATTGATTGTGCACAAATTTCATGTGTTTGCTCATTTTTTATTCATTAAAGTGGGGTGGGGCCGTGCAGCCTGGAGAAAACAAGGTGCATTGCTATTATCAATATTTTTTTTTTTTTTAATGAACAAAAGCTAATTTCTTTACATTGCTTCCATAGTTCCTTCTCTTTGACATGGCATCCTCTTGCATGTGTATGTTATTATGTTTTTATGCACATTGTTAAATAGCTTGAAAATATATAAATAAACCTGTTGTTGTTGTCTTGCTTATGTACCATTATCATAGCTATCACTTTTCCAGGGGGAATTGTATCATCATTGTTGTCAACAAGGTACTGTGTGCACGTTTTTGAAATTGTGTTATCCATCTACTATGTCATTTGCTGCAATACATTGAAATTTTGAGATAATATTACCATTATGTTGCAAGTTTTTGTCCTGATAAGCTAGGAGTTCCTGTTTAACCTGCATCAATGTAGAAAGCTGGTGACATCCTTGTCAACAATGTTAAGGTGCCATGTTACAGTTTTTGAAAGTCATCTATCTTTTACATCAATTGCTTTAATCAGGGAAAACTATTACATCAAAGATATTAAGGACATCATTGACTGCCAATGTAAGCAGAAAGCTGGCACCATTGTCAATGATGTTTCAGTGCCATGTTAATGTTGTTTCAAGTCCCATACCTTCCACATCAGTTGCTGTATTCAAACTCGTGTGCGATAATGTTCTTACATGTTTGAAGTTTGCACCCTCTTATGCAAAGAGTATTGGTCTCATCTACGTAAGCAGAAAGCTATGTTGACCATGTTGTCATAACCCAGTTCACATAGGAAAAAATACATGTATGCATTTTAGGGAATCCTTGTTTTGTGGCCCAGAAAATCAGTGGTCTATGTAAAGTCAATAATTGATCAGTGTATGGGACTCTTTAAAGCATTTAATTTGTTTTAAAAGAGTTACTGTGAGAGTTCCATAGGTAAATGTATTTGAACTCTTTAAATTTATTTTACATAAATTGTTAATTTATTTAGAATAATCTATGTATACTCAGAATGTGTACTAATGCTATTTTCTTTTTCTTTTTTTCAGAGGGTGACGCTAGGGCTTTGCAGCAGCAATAATGTAATAACAGCTAGTAAATTATTTGAGTTTTAATTGGTTCATGCACTGAACAGGGAAAATGTTGCTGAATGTGGAAAAGCTGTGGCCCCTGTATAGACTTTCCTAGTTGTGATTTTGTATTAAATAAAAAGTAACTAAAAATACCCAACTAAAATAAAATCCTAACTGATGTTCTAAAAGTGTGTATTATCTTTTTTCTTCATGTAAACCTAATCATATATGTATATCCATCACTCCATTTCTGTATATATTTATTTGTCAATCTTTAAATCTGGATGCCTTATGGGTGCCAGTAATCACTAAATATGTGACAATTTCTTATCTCGAGTACAGCTTGAGTAACAAGGTTAAACAATACAGCACACAATACATGTAATAGGTTATTGTTTTCATTAAATCAGAGCAAGAATATTTTTTTCAAGCTATTCGAGGGCCAGACATGTTTTAAAACAATATCACCCCCCCCCCCCCACCCCTTCCAAAAAAATTAAATCATTCACCCCTAAAGGTATTCTGATGCACATCTAATAACTATCCAAAATATAATTCCAGTCTTTGTGGAAAGAAACAACAACAACAACAAAACTGAAGGGGAAACGATTCTCTGGTAACAGCAACAAAACATCCGATGAAAATCATCCTTTTGTTACAAGTGAGAATTCCAAATTAGAAACCACTGCAATAAAAAAAATACCTGAGTTGTAGAGTAAATGCAATGTTCTGATATGTACTGCCAAATGTCCCTGATGTAAAATTAGAATTTCCAGCATGATTACCTCCCTTCCCTCTACGTAAATGGCATGTTCTAATATATACTGTCAAACATCCCTTATTTTAATTGAGACAGTCCAGCATGACTACCTGCCTTCCCTCATGGTAAATGGAATACTCTAATATACACTTTCAATCACCCCTTATGTTAAATGAGACAGTCCAGCATCACTTCCTGCCTTCCCCCAAGTTAAATGGAATGTTCCGATATGCATTGTTAGACACCCCTCATGTTAAATAAGATAGTCCAGCATGACCACCTACTTACCACTATGGTACATGTAATGTTTTGGTATGCATTGACAATCAACCATGATGTTAAATGAGACAGTCCAGCATGACCATCTGCCTTTTCAGGTGGTAACAGAATGTTCTAATAATAATCAGTCAACCTTCTCTGATGTTAAATGAGACAGTCCAACATAATCCCCATGGTAAATGGGCTGTTTTAATACAACTTACCCAATGCTAAATAAGACATTCAAAAATGACTACGTGATCTTCCTTATGGTACATTTAATGTTTTTATATGCATAACCAAGCCTGCCCGGTGTTATATAAAACAGTCCAATATCAGCCACCTGCTTTCTCTGGTGGTGAATGGAATGTTCTGATATCTGTACTCCCAACTTCTCTGATGCTTAACGAGACATACAACATACCTCGCTGTCCTATTCCTGACCTTCCTTTAACATGGGTTTTAATTCCTTGAAAAACAATTAATGTAGGACACAAGATGGTCAGGACCTACATATAAGCCCTAATTCACTGGAAAAATTTAACCAAAACCAATGAAGGTAGCAGCATTCTCAACAGTTTTGTTTATAAAGAGTTTGGTTAATTGAATGTTTTAATATGTACAGCCCAACTTACCTGATGCAAAAAAAAAATACCTGATTCAAAAAAAAAAGACATTCTAAAATTATCTATAAGATCTACCTCGTGGTACAGTTAAAACTTGCAAGTTAAATGTAAATGAAAATAAAATCGGCCAAAGAAGATGTGTCCAATAGGGGAAAACTGTTGAATACCACATCATTTTTTGTTGTTGTTGTTGTTTTTTTGTGGGGTGTAATGCCATTTTTCAGCACCTGATAAAGGCTATACATGGCAGCCAGTATATTTGGTGGAGGAAGAACCCGGGAAGACCCGGGGACGAACCACCAACCCACAGGAAGCTACTGGCAAGCTTTCTCACATTCCCACATTGGTTGAGCAGAGATTCGAACTCATGCGGAGAGAGGCGATATGTTAAGTGATTTGTAAAGGTGAGTGCCTTAGACCACTTGGCCCCCTGAATACCATATAAAAACCTCACATGTTCATCCTTTTCACTACCATATTTGTTCAGTGATATTGGAGAAGATATTTTATATTTTTAGCAATGATGGCCATATTTTTAATGGGATTGGCATCATTTGTAGAAACCTGAAAAGCTTTCAAGCCAGGATGCTCTATGCCATGCTTGGATGAAACTGGTCAAGAGGCTCTTGAGAAGAATTTGAAAATAGCAATTGTTCACAGACGACAGACAGGTTTTCTATTTTTGTTGACTCTGACCATATTTTATGGCAGATCGATATAGTTTGTAAAAAAGATTAAATGGCCTTTATGCCAGGATGCTCTTTGTCAAGTTTGGTTGAAACTGGTCTGGTAGTTTCTGAGAAGAAGTTGAAAATAGCAATTGCTGACCGACTCTGGATGATGATCGACACACAACAAGTCATGAGATAATCTCACTTGGCTTTACGCCCAGTTGTCCCAGATGACAAACCATTGATATAAACAACAGACAGCTGCTAAACTCCATTAGATATTAAACATACCTTAACACCAGTCTACCAATGAACACTGTGGACAAATGTTGTGCTTTCGGAATGATTGTATGATAATTGTTTCTATTTTTGACATCAGCACCACTTTCAAACACATTTACGTTGCATATCAATATGCTGACATATTAACTTTCATGAGACAGTTGTAATGTTTACTAGGTCGGCATGCATAGACAAACATTGCTGACATGTTAACTCTCATGGGACAGTTCTAAAAATTTTTATGTCAGCCTGCATAGACGAACATTGCTGACACTTTATGTGACATCAATTCTTCACATGTCGATCAATATTGTCACACTATTCTACATTTATTTTTCAAGCACTTGAGAGCAACAAAGATCTCACTCCATTTTCAATTTACTTCTTATAGTTTACTTACGAATAGCTGTGAATTATTTGACATCTCCAGTCAATCCATTTGATAGAGCCTGTTCCTGATCATATAATTCCTATGCTCATTGACCTGTACAATGCTGAGTTAACTTCTGAGAGTACCGTATTTAGCTGTGTATAACGCGCAGTTTTTTCACCTAATTTTAGTATCTTAAGTTGGGGTGCACGTTATATACAAGAACAAAAAAAAAAAGATTTTTTCCAGGTCGATCTTTTCGAGAGTGATTACGACGAAGAGGAATTTGAGGGATTTGATGCAATAGATTGAACTCCATCAACTAGACAAACCTTTAAAGGGCCCTTTTACGGGCCAACCATAAAATCGGAAAGATACAATTTCAATATTGCCACTTTTTCATTCGCTATCCAAAATGACCGACTGTTGTTGCACTATGAAAACGGAGCGAAATACCGGTAGTCACGATTTTAAAATGTATTATATCACATGCGCGTTATATGGCAGAACTACGTTTTTTCCACTCATTTTGGGTCAAAAATCGGGGTGCGCGTTATACACACCAAAATACGGTAACATGTTACAATATACAATGTACAGTCATTAAAATGGAATGTTTACCATTGAATCAACATATTTATTTCTACTTCCAAATACATTGGCCAGATAGGATCTTCTGAGTAGGCTAGGATGTATACAGGTCTAGTAAGGATAAATCAATGTGATCATCAACACAAGTAGGTCACAGTGGCCTTTGATTTTCAGGGTGTAGTAGCAACAGAGATTCATCCAATTGCAAAGTTTCATAATACCGGTAAACAGCACCCAGAAAATAAATTTTAACAAAAAATTTGAAAAGAGTCACTGAAGCATGAAATATGGACTACAGAGATCAATTTTATCAAAATTGATATAGATTATATCAAAGTGCATCTACTAATCTACTAACCAATTTTGATGATACTAGGAACAATAGTATGGATATAACATGCCAAAAACTTGTGTCGTGATGAGTTAATGCAAACGTTTAACCAAAACCAGTAAAAGATGAAATATTGGTCATGATGAGCCTCTCTTGTCTTAAGGGTATGGTGGTATGCATATCATCATCAATTTCACAATTCTATCTTGAAAAAAGGTGCCTGAAAAATGAGCATTTTTTTCTTTTACCCCAAGATAATGTTTTTCAACTAATATAATGGATATAATAGGTTCTTGTTTTCTTTACATCAGAGCAAGAATATTTTTTCAAGCTATTTGAGGGCCAGACATTTTTTGTAAAAAAATCCCAGGCCCATCCCCTCCAAAAAAATAAATCATTGGTCCCTAAAGGTATTCTGACACGCATCTAATAACTACCCAAAATATAATTCCAGTCTTTGCGGAAAGAAACAACAACAACAACAAAACTGAAGGGGAAACTATTTTCTGGTAACAGCAACAAAACACCCCTGATGAAAATCATCCTTTTGTTCCAAGTGAGAATTCCAAATTAGAAACCACTGCAATAAAAAAATACCTGAGTTGAAGAGTAAATGCAATGTTCTGATATGTACTGCCAAATGTCCCTGATGTAAAATTAGAATTTCCAGCATGACCACCTGCCTTCCCTCCATGTAAATGGAATGTTCTGATATATACTGTCAAACATCCCTTCTGTTAAATGAGACAGTCCAGCATGACTACCTGCCTTCCCTCATGGTAAATGGAATATTCTAATATACACTTCCAATCACCCCTTATGTTAAATGAGACAGTCCAGATTCACCTCCTGCCTTCCCCCAAGTTAAATGGAATGTTCCGATATGCATTGTTAGACACCCCCTCATGTTAAACAAGATAGTCCAGCATGACCACCTACTTTCCATTATGGTACATGTAATGTTTTGGTATGCATTGACAATCAACCATACTGTTAAATGAGACAGTCCAGCATGACCATCTGCCTTTTCAGGTGGTAATGGAATGTTCTAATAATCAGTCAACCTTCTCTAATGTTAAATGAGACAGTCCAACATAATCCCCATGGTAAATGGGCTGTTTTAATACAACTTACCCAATGCTAAATAAGACATTCAAAAATGACTACATTATCTACCTCATGGTACATTTAATGTTGTTATATGCATAACCAAGCCTGCCCGGTGTTATATAAAACAGTCCAACATCAGCTACCTGCTTTCTCTGGTGGTGAATGGAATGTTCTGATATCTGTACTCCCAACTTCAAGATGGTCAGGACCTACATATAAGCCCTAATTCACTTTTTTTTTTTTACCAAAACCAATGAAGGTAGCAGCATTAACAACAGTTTATAAAGAGTTTGGTTAATTGAATGTTTTAATATGTACTGCCCAACTTACCTGATGCAAAAAAGACATTCTAAAACTATCAATAAGATTCTACCTCGTGGTACAGTTAAAAGTTACAAGTTAAATGTAAATGAAAATAAAATCGGCCAAAGAAGATATGTCCAATAGGGAAAAACCTTTGAATACCATATAATTTTTTGTTGTTTTTTTTTGTGGGGTTTAACGCCATTTTTCAGCGCCTGATAAAGGCTATACATGGCAGTCATTATTTTTGTTGGAGGAAGAACACAAGTAGGTGTCACTGTGACCTTTGATTTTCAGGGTGTAGTAGTAACAGAGATGCATCCAATTGCAAAGTTGCATAATAAACAGCACCCAGAAAATGAATTTTAACACAAAATTTGAAAAAAGTCACTGAAGCATGAAATATGGGCTACAGAGATCTATTTTGTCAAAATTGATATAGATTATATCAAAGTGCATCTACTAACCAATTTTAGTGATACTAGGAACAATAGTAACATGCCAAAAACTTGTGTGGTGATGAGTTAATGCAAAAGTTTGACCAAAACCAGTAAAAGATGAAATATAGGTCATAATGAGCCTCTCTTGTCTTAAGAGTGTGGTGGTATGCATATCGGCATCAATTTCACAATTCTATCTTGAAAAAAGGTGCCTGAAAATTGAACTTTTTTTTCTTTTACCCCAAGATAATTTTTTTAAACTAATATAATGGATAAACATGTACCTATATCTGTAAAGTTTTGTAAAACTGAGTTAGTATATCTATATACTTGCTTATAAGTCAAGTCTAATTGCAATTTTGAGACCCAGATCTACAGTCAACCTAGTTTGTTAGGAGTAATCAATAGAACAAACAACACAGACTCTGATCTGCTGGTGCATTATGCAACTGCAGATCAGATTCTATGTTGTTTGCAGTTGGATTTAACTTATAAGCTAGTATATACAGTACTCTTTTGCGTATCAAGGTCACACTGGTGTAATACATCAAATCTCTAGCTTGGACTTTGTGTGAGAAACAAAATCAAAGTCAGGAAACAGGAAATGTACATAGCAATGAACTTTTAGGGTATTTTCCTGAAGCTATATTCTCATTTCAAGGCATCTCAATCTTGGACGGTATCCTGCAAATAAGGTTAAACTTAAACATGGTCATTTGCGTATAAAATACATAGTTCATAGTAAACTAGATGTACTCTACCTATAAAAAGGTTGTTCTCATGTGTTTGCTTATTAAGATTTCTTTCACCTACTAAAATGAGTCACTGCCACTAAGGAATATGTGAAAATCAGCCTTATTTCCTACATTTTGCCAAGTGTGAAATATACATGGAAAGACTAATACCAGGGCTTTACAAATTTTATAAAAGTCAGCTTCTCCAAGGCAAGCTGACTGGAAAATTGAACTTGCCCATGGGGAATTTGAACTTGCCCAAAAATATGACAACTTAATATCACAACTAAAGTGAAATATATGGTAAAATAAAATACAGGATGTTTGAAGGAAATTGCATTAGGGTCATTCCAGTAAAACATACATGGGACCCAGGGAAGGCATTTTTAATACAGAGTAGTCAACCATAGATGCAATTTTGAATTTTGTATCATTTTAATATAAACTGTGTGAACAATCAGAGTATCCTAGCATATATTTTTACAAAAAAAATGTCTTCCCTGGGTACCATGTACGTTTAAAGAGAGCTGCCCTTATATTTTTTTAGCAAATATTGAACTTAATGTTTACATTTTATCTTTGTTTGCACCTTAAAGTCATATGTGAAAAATTAAAGTTATCAAAAAAGATATAACTCGAATAGTACATGAAATGTAGATAGACATGCAGATACAGTTAGAAGAGCAAAGATAGACATATCCATGTATACAAATAACTAAATGGATAGGTAGATAAGAGTGTTGGAAATGGCGAGATTTTTGAGAGAGAGATTGAGGTACAAAGACCTTAAACTGAAAAATTAAACAGCAAAGAAGAGAACGGTGTTAACTTAAGTTTAATTATGTTTCATTGTTTCAAACATTTTTTTATCTATGTTTTCACTTAAAGATCGATTTGATCATGCATCATGTTTTGTGGGTTTTAAAGGCACTTTTAACACGTTATTGGCTATATCATGCAGAGGAAATGGAAGCTAAGTGCCTTTCTCAAGGACACACAGAGGCAGCTAACCCAGGCTGGCCTGATATCAAACCTGTGAACCTTGGATTATAAATCTGACGATCTATCAATGGAACTACATCAACTTCATTATTCAGAGCAGCCAAAGCCTAAATTTACATGGCTTGGCAAATATGCTATTTTGATTTTTGCTAAAATCAAAGGTCTCACTTTAGTTATCAGGAAGAAGGAAAGAGTTGCTATGTTGTAAATGAGTTGCTATGTTGTAAATGGAAAACTATGAGTATAAAAGAGCTGCTATGTTGTAAATGGAAAACTATGAGAGAAATTTCACTACATAAGAAGTTGATATACAACCAAAAGAAGGTCAGTGACCTACTTTTTACACATCTCTGGCAACAATAAGTTTTTATGTATACTGTAGCTCCATTTCTTAAACACTCTTCTGTTATAAAATTTTCATGCATATACATCCTAGTTAGTATTACTATACCTGACCAAATTTAGGTCACTGTGGCCAATTTCTCATGCTCCAGTGTCAACCCTGAGCTTTTGGTGGCTATGGGTGTAACGCCATTTTTCAGCACATGATAGGCTATACATGGCGGCCAGTATATTTGGTGCAAGAAGTACCAGAGAAAACCCCAGGAAGAACCACCAACCCACAGGAAGCTACTGGCAAGCTTCCTCACATACCCGCGTTGGCCGAGCCCGAGACTTGAACCCATGTGGAAAGAGGTGAGATGTCAGTGATCTGTAAAGGCGAGCACCTTAGACCACTGTCAACCTGGGCCACTACATGTATAGTAATAATTAACCTATAACCATCAACAAAGTTGCACTGTATAGCTAAAATATAAAGCTATATGATGAATATAATCTATTATTTGTTACAATTTTGCAAAAGTGTGTAATTTATATGGAATGATTGAGAAAAAAAAATTCCCCTGAATTTTAGCCCAAATTTTTCAAATATATGTATTTAAGTTCAAGTAGAACATGCACTATGGAATAAAACTGGGATTAAACATACCTATTTCCTTCTCTAGAGGTCATAATGATAGTATATATATGTTAACAGTGGAGAAAAAAAATTCTGTGCAAATGCCTGAATACATTCTGAGGTGGCATTTTGAGACTGCTATATCTAGAAAAGAAAGATATCTAGCAGCCTTAGCATTCATATTTGTTTAGTCTTGATACAGTTTAGTAATATTAAGCATTTTAGAACAAATTAATATATGTTAATGTATAGATAATGTGTTCCAAAAAGGCCATTACTGTCATATTTGCCATTGTCTTGAAGAACATCATCAACTGGCAGTGCCCAGGAGAGTGAGTACAGACAGAATACAGAGAAGTGGCAACAGTGAGTGACACTCTACAGTTCCTTCGCACAATCATCCTAATCTAAGCCCGCAAGTCACCAAAATGTCAGACAGTGTAGTGAAGCCCAAGCAAAAAAAGGTAGACTATGGACTCTGCATTATATGTACTAAGGAGTCACCTCTGAATGAGTTGACCAGCCTCCCAAGATGACCGCTCGTGGATAACACTTTGTGAAGCTGCAGCAGTGAGAAAATTAGAGCCAATTGTCAAACTTGCAAGAGACAATCCGAATGCTGCCAAAAATATACAGTATCACCATAAGTGCAGATCAGAATTCACTCATAAAAAGTCACTGGTTATGCTGGAAACAAAACAAAGTTTTGCAGCTGAACAAAATACAGAGGACCCTTAGCACCCTCGGAGACAAAGGGCCTGCTCGTACACAGTCAAGAGTGTATGAAAAAACATGCATCTTTTGTCAGCGACAAAGTATATGAAAGGAACACATGGTCATGAACCCATGAAGCCAGCAGTAGAACTCAAAGCTGACAAAACAGTTTATGACATCGCAACTCGACGCTTAGATGAAAGAATTATCTCTGTAACCTCAAGAGATATTGTCACAGCAGATGTGCACTATCACAGAACGTGTTACAGAGACTATACGCGCCAAAAGCTGGAAACAGACCATTCTGTTTGTGGCTAAATGGAAGACTATTACCAAAGTGGAGAGGGCTTATCTCAACATGCAATTTGAAAACATTTGGAGTGATGTTTTTTCAAACCCATGAATTGTTCCTCTGACTGAACTCACTTCCCAAATCGTGTCCTTCATGAACACGAATGGAATAGATGTGGTGACAGACTCGACCAAAAATCATTTACATTGAAATCTTGAGGTGGAGTCTGGAGATTCTTTGCTTTTTCACACAGTGGATTGCTGAGTGTATGTCAGACCAGATACATGTAGCTTGTCACTTGAATCAGTGGCTACAAATTTTGAACGTTTGAAGAGCAAACTTGAGGCATACGCCGAGCAACAACAATATGAATCTGTGATCAGTCAGGCAGCACTTCTTTTGCATGGGCAAATAATAAGTGGAATTCACAAACAGTATTGGCCACCATACCCTCAAGAACTCAACTCAACCTATATTTCTTTACCCAATTGTTTCATGCAATTTTTTAATGTCTTCCTTGGTGGTAAGCAAGAGTCCTCAGCTCGGATCAGCAGACCGAATTGGTCCATTGCCCAAGACATTATCAATGCTGTGACTGTTGGCAAAGTGTTGACTCCGAAGTACATCCTACTTCCTTAGGTTATCAAAACTCTGACAGGGAATGTTGAACTGATTAAAACAATGAATCGACTAGGACACTCCTGTCCATATTCAAAGTTGGAGGAGATCGACTCTGCACTGTGCATTGAAAAGCTGGAAAATAGCGTCCCTCTTTCTTTAAGCATACATCCTTCCATCCCTACTGTGCTCACTTTTGATGGACAAGAGGTACTAAGTGTAGCTGGAACTTCACATCTTAGCAACAACTTTAAGTCTACACCGCTGGGAAAAGGAAAGGCCCACCACCAATCATACCAGATGACCTTTCTACTGCAGCTTTGACTGCACATCAGCAGAATCTACTCTGGATAATGGTGCATGAGTATGATTCACCTAACCAGAAATCAGCTCATGGACAGGCTTTCACATTCTGTCAAGAGATCACATTAAAGTATCAGCAGAAATGGTTGGCTACCTGCCAACAATCGATGCTCCCACAACAGAAATGTCAACTGTGCAAGAAATTTTACTTCAATCTATCACCATTCAGTCATCACTAGTCTTGGATCAGGCTATGTTTTCGAAAGCAACAGCAATAGCATGGACACACCAAGATGAGTTAGGAAGCATTGTGCTAATGATGGGTAACTTTCACACAATTTGCAACTTTATCTCAACAATCAGCAAGATGTTTGGGGATGCAGGGCTTCGCGACTTAGCTGTTGAGTCTGGAGTCATTGCAGTGGGGTCAATCAACAAGGTCTTGGAAGGCAAACAACAGGGCTGTCCATCTTCATAAGCTGACATATGAAGTGTTGATGAGGTTAGCATGGACAAAATCAACTATGCGAGGTATCTTCCAATTTACTACAAACAGATTACACGACTGAAGGAGACCTGTCCAGATCTACATTAACATTTTCAATGAGGTGGATTCTCTGTTCAGCTCAGGCATGCAAATCCTTTGGGTCAAATCGCCGTTAACCACACCACTGAAGAAACGGTGAATAAAGACACCCAAACTGCTGGAGGAACGCATGGTTTCAGCCTCAAACCAGGTACTGTGTCCCACTATTATCTCACAGCTCAGCATCGAGCAGCAGCACTGAGGCAACTGTGTGAACAGATCTCTGTCCAGTGTCCAGATCTCAGCCATCCAGACCTTAAGAACCCCTGCATTAAGAGAGACAAATCTGATGTTGCCACACTTGTTGATCCGCTGGAGCACAACTGGACAAATCCATTTGTTTAAGATACTTCAGATCTTGTGAGCATCTCGACTGAGGCAGCTGCACCATCTGAGGTGAGTGTTGACCTACTGACAGCGAGACAAAAGGGAGAAGCTTACCAGAATTTCCAGGAGCAGCGACTGCAAAAGGGTGAAGGTTTTTATGACACCATCAAGAAATTTAAATTGAAAACTTTCAGTGTGATGAAACAGACAACAGCTATTAAGGGGACAAACAGAATATCTTGAAAGCTGACCAAACGGCTAAAACACGGTATTGGTGCTGAGAGTAGTCTCACTCACTTAAAAAATTGAAATGTTTGATAGAACATTTCAATGAAGCTCATTATATACCCTAGGGTGTCCCCTAGTCAGATCAAGTTAGATTTAGCTTGAACATGCATGCGATTTTGTTTAACCATTATTTCAATTCATTGGTATAACAACAGTTACAGACACTACACTTGGTGTATAACATGCAAGAAAAACAGCATGAAAACTTTAAAACTTTATTTTTTTTCACAGTAACATCAGTAACAGGATATCAACATTTAAAGTAAACAACATAACTGGAAGTGGTAAACAACTTAATAACAAAATCAAAACATCTATGACAAAGGTATCACTAAGAAAAAAAACCTAACCATGAAACTTTTGCATAACAAACATAAAAGACATAGAATAATCTTATTTAGGCATTTATCTAACACCAAGAAGAATATTTAAACAAACAAAATCATTAATACTGGCCAAAAGTATTGCAAACTTCCATAAGAGTCAGAAGTACATTGTCCATAAAATTGGTTACAGACACTACAAAACTATAGCATTTCAATACAGCTGCAGAACCATACATATCTCCATAAAATTCACTTCAAAAATAATTCAACATGAACACATTGACTAGAATTATTCATTAAATGAATGTTGATTAGTTAATAAAATGATAAAACCACATTGTAACAGGTATATGTCCAATACTTGTGTTAAAATTATGAACTGGTAAATAGCACTTGAAAGTTTAATACTAAATAGTGTTTGTAAGAGTAAAATATTGAAGTATAATGAATGTTCAATAAATCATAGTCACTAAAGTATTGTTCAACCCAAGGTGCTGACTCAAACACAGACCCATATGTGATTGATCTTAAGGTTACAGACACTACACATTAAACCCTGACTTTATATTGTCATTTCAAATAGAAGTGCTTATGATTTTTTTCCAGATTTGACTTGAGCTTAGACAATTCAGCTGCATTAAACTTGAAATGACCCCTTTCATTGACTATTTGTGGAGCTTTTACCCTGTACAAGATAGCATCTAGAGCCTCTTGTGAATAATCATCTTTTTCAGGCCAAACATACATGTTGCCAGACTTTCTCATGTATTTAAGTCTAACTTCGTTATGAAGAATGTCTATTACTTCTGCTAAGTATACATCTAGAGGTCCCTTCTTTGGCTTAAGTCCTACAGCAACAAATTCTCCAGGGTGGTATTTCTCTATTGGTTTCTCTGTGTTGGTTGGTGCTTTTTTGTCAACTTTGATCTTCTTTGTCACAATGTTTTGTCTTTCTGTTGACTTCCGTTTCTTATTAGGCTTTTCGCTTGTTGCTGAGTTATGATCTTTCTGGTTACTTCCTTGTTTTCTTTTCTTGTCATTATTTTCTATTGTTGATGGATTCTTGTCTTTAAGTTGTTTTCCTTTCTGACTTAAATTATCTTTATTGAGTACTAACTTTCTCATTTCCCAGGCATTAACATTTTCGCTGAAGTTGCATCTCCCGTCAACCTTCATGCATTGCTCACAATAACAGCTCAGATTTCTTATGCTCAGTTCATAATCATTGCTTCCTGACTTTACAGCATGTAATTTTCTTGTACCTTGCAGTGTTTGCACATCAGTTTCTTCTCTATTTCTCTCAACATCTTTAACAAGGATGAACTCCCTTCTCGAAACTGTTTTAGCTTCATTATCTGTATTTTCCATTTTCAGTTTCTCTGTACAGAAATGATATACATCTTCTGCACAACCTATCACCTTTCTATTGCTGATTACAGCTCTGTAGCAAGCATTCTTGACTGTCGCACCGAGACCATCGCAAACACTCTTTCTATGTGATGTTTCGAAATAATTTCGTGTTACAGATGGCTTTTTCCTCAGACTTATGTCAGCAAAGGCTTTCTTCCCCTTATACTGGGCAGCACAGCCATCTGTCCACTCATGGATCTCCTCTACTTTCACACCTTTCTTCTTCAGAATTTCTATAGCTTTGTTCTCAAAAGTGATAGCTAAGTCTGCATCATGTTTGGTTTCTTCACTGATGCCAATAATGGCATGCTTTATCTTGAATTCTTTTTCTCCCTGTTTTTCTGTATAGTAACACATGATTGGATGTATTGTAACTTGGTTCCTGTCGAAGAATCCAGATTGTACTTCACTTTGAAAAACACACCTATAGTTCTCACTAAAGTCCATGACCATAGCAATAGAACCCTCACCAATTCTATCAACACAAATTCCCATCTGTTGCTGTTGCCATTTGGCCCTGAAAACGTGCTCTGGATACTCTTGCATGTCAGTTTCTAAGCATGTAATTAATGTTTTTATGTCTGTTTCTTTAGGCACACAGGAGACGCAACGCTTTACTTTATCATCTTTCATTTCTTCACGTTTTTTCCTTCTTAATTCTTGTTGAAGATTTGAATCGGAAAGTGATTGCTGTTTTTTTAGTAGTCTTGCATCTTTTCTTTCTCTATCAACCCTTTTTAGCTCCTCATGTTTCGCCTTATTTTCCCTCTGTTTTTTTCTCCAGGCTTGTACCTTTAGCCTCGTCTTCTCCCTTCTAGCTTTAATCTTCTGTTCATCTTCTTCTGGCTTATCTTTGCTTCCTAAAAGCAAACAACTTCATTCTCATTTTTGTTCCTCTATGTATACGGATGAAATTTAGACTTTACAAAACATACTTGTAATGAGTACGCAATATGCTTTCATACATAAGCAAACTGGAATAACCTGTAGATTCTTAAAGAAAAGTATCTGATTGAAAAAGAAATAGCATAAAACCTGATGATTATTCAATGTTCTAGCATTTACAATGATTGCACACTTTCCTTAATAATGTAAACAACAGTCGGGTCAATTCACATGTCTAGTAGTGTCTGTAACCATTTGACAATATCAGCAATGTATCCAATACTAAGTCTGAGCTCATTGAATTCTCATAATATTTCTGTTTGAATTTACTAGTCTAATGATATGGAATGCAAAAATACTCAGTTTCAATTGCATATTGTAAGAAATCACTGAAAATGTTGCCTGTTATCAGAAATCTAGATGAAAGAAACTATAAATATACCAAAATATTACAAATTGCAGACAGACAATATGTCAAAATTTAGCCTTACACATCAATACTGTAATAGGAAACATAATTTGGCTTCATTTTTTAAAAAAAAAACAGGGATAAAGTCATAGACAGTATAAAAAGGGGATATTGGTTACAGACACTACAATTTAAGAGTGTGGTTTACCATTCAATACAAACTTACCAGAGTTGTTCCCAGAGGTTTGCTTTTGTCGTCTTCCCATGTCTTAGGGATGTACCATTGTAAAGAACAGAAAAAGTAATTAGGCAGCTTCTTCTAGGATAAGAAATTCAGGTTACATTGTCTTGTAGTAAATTACTCAAACAGACAGTGCTGCAAGAATGATGCAATATTCAATCAAGAGAGTTATTGCATCACTTTTTTGCTCTTGGCTGCAGAGGTAAATAGATGATGCAACATTACATCACATAAGATGGAACTTTCTATTGAGAAAAACAATGTTTTAATGACAAGTAGAACAATACTTTTATCTTTCATTTTTATACCTGTTTGTGTAGTGTCTGTAACTTTTATTATTGAGTTGCTGTTTTTTAATGGTACAATACAGCACCACCAATTTTGGCCAACTTGGACATCACATGGATACACATGAGCCTTTGTAGGATTTATACTTTTCCATAATGAAACAACAAAATTATTGCCATATAAACTTGTAAAGGTTACAGACACTACAAAATTTAGAACTGGAAAGTTTGACAAAGAACAAGCTCTCAATCGAATATCTTGGCTAGCCATGTGATTTAAATGGTTTTACTACTTATTATAATATAAAGTCGAGTTCTAGATGTCAATAAAAGTTATAATGAATGTTATTTTGTACAAAATGTTGGCATATAACAACAGATTAGTGTTTGAATTTCAGTGTTGAAACAAAACTTCTACTGACGGTATTTTGCTTATAAAATCCATAATATTTTACCGATTTCTTTAATTCAAGAAGCAATATTTGCAGGATAGAATTCCGCATAAAACCAGACCAATAAATGCATAATTTCAGTATGATATTTAGAGAATTCTCTATTTTATATTCAAGCTTTTTTCGAGTGAGACTCCATAACGCTCAAAAATGGCCATTTTTAGAGCTTGTTTCCATGCATATCTCAACAATGGGTTACACTAACCTCTTGAAATTTTCAGGAAAGTAAGAGAGGTATATGCCAGGCTTACCAATCTTTAAAATTGGTTCATATCTTGTTTAATTTTTCTATTTCATGCATATAACATGAAAATTCCTTTATCAGCACCAATACCGTGTTTTAGCCGAAAGGGTGTTCAGGAACATGGTTTTCATTGCTGAGAACAGAAAGCTGGACATGCGGGACGTTCTTTGTCATCCTCTTGATCCCATACCTTGGACGCTGGCGAATGCTGATGGCACAATTAAAAAAAAACAAGAAAGCAATTTTAGCGCAACACCTGGAGAGCATAGTATCACCTGCTGAGTATACCCCTCGTTCATGCACTTCACTTATTGATGCTTCCCAGAGAAGTGTTCTACACCATCCAAAAATTTGTTTGTTAAATATATGGCAGCAACACCAATGTGGACAAAATGAATGAGCTCTGGTACCAAATGTTCCATGGTAGAAGAGGGGACATGGAATCAGGTAGCTGCTGCCACCATGTGAAGACACTCTGTTGCAGCACACTCTTTGAGCAAACTATCAGGCTGTCATCTGGAGGTGGAGCCTCGAGAATTCTACTGACATTCCTGACCCCACTGAAGGACATGGCTGAAGAAGGAAGTCTTGTTATCCAATGGATGACAGGTTCTAAGGCCCCAGAGGTCGTCCTTGGTCTAATGTCATGCAGTTATGCTCGAGCTTGCCGGCCAGACTGTACATGCATTTTGTACAATCTCAAATGCACAGCAGCCTGCAAGCTGCTGACCTGCTCATTAACATGATGATGAGGATGATGAGCTGCATCTGTTGGACACAAAAGATTTGTGTGATAGTAATGATGACTAGAATTACATTTGTATTTTACGAACAAATGTTCATACTTTTCAGAATTAAAAGTACATGTAATCACATGGTTATCCATATTTTTGTCTGCATTTTATTGGGGAAAAAAGTATTTTTGGTTGTATTTCCTAAAATATATATAAACCTATGTACAAACCACTATAAACTATGCATCAGTATGTGCCAAATTCGATACTGAACAACATTCAGTTCACTGCATATGCTTAGGACAAACCAATCCCAAGCTAGAGGCCAATTTCTGAAATATGTTAAATCAGGTGAAAAAAATGGTAGTCATTTTGAAAAAAGGCATTTAGCTGGGACTCTGGAATGTCCACATGATTCCAGACAGTTCAGACATCAGGCTAACTGAAAACCATAGTGGCTTTTAGTCCCTCAATTTGGTAGTCAAATCTGGTCTGGCTCATGGATTAATCTATTCGTCAGTCTTTGATGTATACATTATTTTTGCTGATAACTTGGACATCAAAAACAACATTATCATGGTATAAAAACAGAGATCGATGCTGATGAAGATGATTAGAACTGATAACCTAACAGACCAAGAACAGCTATCAATTATTGAAAGATGTTACGTTTTAGTGAAGTAGTCGTCCTTTTTTTTTCCTTAATCATGGTCTATCAAAAAAAGATGACAGCAAAAAAAAAAGCTCTATAACAAGGTAATTAAACCAGGTTCTATGATTAAAGAAAGATCAAGAATCACCTGTAACTTGTTTAAAAATGAATTCTGTGGAGTGCTGTCATACCTGCTCCACTGTGCATAATCCAAAAATCTTGCATATCTAACAGCAAGAAAAGGAGGTCATTGTCACCTTGACAATAGGTTACTGAGGGGATTAATATTTCTAATATAAGTGCTCACAGAAATTATTTTTCAGACACAGGCCCAGGGCAAGTGACTTTAAAAACAACCACTTGCCCCGACTTGAAATCCACTTGCCCAGCACATATTTTTTACCAATTTAACCCCCCCCCCAAAAAAAAAAACTTAAATGATTGGTCCCTTATACTTGTGATATTGTTAATGAGACTGAACCTTTGTTCACATTCTGCTGTAAAGGGGCTGACAGTTAATGAGATTTCCAACAATTTCACAATTTCTGTATGCTCAGGTGTGGAATTCTGAAAACTTCTGCTTGTGCAATCTCTGTTTCTTCAGGTCCATGTCTGTGTATTTTATCATAATCTGTGGAGAAGAGTATTCGGAGGCCTCGGAGCAGTTTCCTCATCCGAACGCTGCACAAATCTCCATATTTATCAATCAAAGTTGAAAACAAAAGTTGGAGAGGCTCTGGTCTTTTCTTTATATCAATCAATAAAACTGCAGCTTCCAGTTTTGTAATTAGTTTGCGTCATAGTCCTTTGGAGGGTCATAACTATGGAAAATACTCCACATATGAATAAGAATCAGTGGCTACCAACTCTCTGAACTAACAGATTAAATATAATGTAATTATCCCAGTTCCTTCAGGGTGAAATACATTGTATTGGAGGCTTTTATGTCACTAATCCAATAGCTTAATTTTAAAATAATCGTATTGGTACTGTTCAATATATTTAAACAGGGATGCAAATAAGCATGAGCAAGGGACAGCATATTATCACTCATACAGGACAAGTGAGTGCTAATTATAGATGACCAATGAAATAGGGAGAACAGAAATAGTACTGTTCCCCATCCATAAGTCACATGCTTCACTCTGTACACAACATTTATAGCTTTCAACACAATTAAGCAGACTATCTTCATCAGATGGAAGAACCTATAAATAGAGCCCCAGCATGGGGTCTGAATATTATTAATTTACCAGTCTATTTCAAGGACTTCAAAATTAAAATACTGCATTTCTTCTGTGCATTCACAGTTTCTTTCAGACCAATTATATGACACATTTTTCATAAGCTCAAGTGGCAACTCACTTAGAATACAAGAGGTACCCAATGTTGATACAGAGGTGCCCCAGGCATCATGCTATCTGATTTTGTTAGCTCTGTATAAATGCACCCATCAAGTTTCATAACTGTACACACAACAGTGGCCAACAACTGAGGTAAATTAAAAAATGTAACATAATTGCTGGAACATTTAAAGTAGATCACTACAGTATATTCTACTTTTGCCTGTGGAAAGTAGCACCCCCAAAGATTAATACACACATCATGTTTTATGACTACATACAACAATGTCAGTGAAACTGAGTTAAATGCAAAATTGTAATTGTTGGAGCATGAAAAGTAATTTACTGTGACCTACTTTTTCCCATGGTGAGTAGTATCCTCCAAGATGAATACACCCATTAAGTTTCATAACTATACATGGTTGTCAGAAAATCTGTGCTAAATGCAAAAACTTGACGTAATCTCTGGAGCATGAAAAGAGGTAACTGTGACCTCCATGGTGAATAATACCCTCAGAGATGAATACACCCATCAATATCCACATATGTACATACAACAGTTTCAGAGGAACGAGGTTAAATTAAGAAACTGCTGGATTCCTTGGATATAAAAAGTAGGGCACTGTAAGTCCTACCTGCATTAAATCATTAAGAAGATGATTTATTTTCTCAGACAAAAGTAAAACATTTCATCTCTTTAATAAGCTACCACTTGTGCCAAAACTACACTATTTACACACTGTACCTCAGACTTGGTAATTTCTCACATTGTTTGCTCATGTTGTCTAATATCTTGTGGCCTACATTTTCCTTGATGTCAGAGTTCAAATGATAATGTGACACAAACAACATATGAAGGGAGAATGCCGACTGCATTAGAATAAGTGGGCCATGTGATTTGGTGATCATGTGACTAAGCAATGCTGTATTGCTGGGCAGTAAACTGTTCAATTCTGGATAATCAGCTCGTATATTGGCCTATTCAAGGTACAAATTATGTTTCAATCATTACATTTAGGAAGATAAATATTCTATTTATTTATTTCAGGAAGGTATCGTTCAATACAAGGTTGCTTATGGAAGCATCTGCGTAATGCAACTACCATATACTGCTACCATTTAGTATTGGAAAATTCCAACTTTTCAATAGAGGATGGACTCTGACCGCTCATGCCAACTGTCCAAATATCTAACAATGGGTGGGAAATGTCAGAGGAAACACAGACTAAGGCAAAAATTAAAAATGTGTTGTTGCAGTTCACTCGCAATATGGCCACATTGTGTTTTCACTTAATCAAGCACTGGCACATGATGTTAATGAGAGCCTCTGATCTGTTGGCTAGCTGACAATCTCTGCTCTATTTGTCTCTGTGCACATGCACAAAAAAACAAAAAGTATATGCTGAAAGTCCCCATTCCCCAGCTACTCGCTACACTAGTTTGAGTTTCCTCCGACCTTTCCCACTCTGTGTTAGGTACATGTATCTGGACAGTAACACACCACAACAAAACGACTAAATATCTATAGTTGGTTTCAAACAGCATTGCATATAGATACATGGTGCTACATATAAAAATGCAATAATGTAAATGGTTTCACAAACAGACAAGATGAGTTCCTTTTATACAAGCTTTAATAATTTCATACCATTCTTTTCTACCCAGTTAATGTGTACAGTATGCATTAAACTCGCACTCAAAGGGTCAAGACCCTCATAATTATGAAACTCCCACCATGTTGCCAAATCATGTTTGCCTGCAGAGTGCTCAGGCTCCTACCTCCCAAATGATTTTAGATTAATAACTATTTAAGTAACTTGTCTTTAACAGTTTTTACAACGTTTTCTTTTCTGTTTAAGGATCTTTGATCTATTATTACAGGACAAAATTATATTGCAAATTATGACACAGATGACAGCAACACATGATTATTCAAGGGAGGTCAGCCCTGCAGAGTTGTAACAACTTCTGGTTACTCTTATTGGATGACAAACATTTACAATAGGAAAACCTTGACCTTCTGAGGGTGAATGGAATGCACAGTGTCAGCGGTAATGGAGAAAAGAATGGTATCAAATTATTTAAGCTCTTTATTCATTTTTCAAGACATGTGCAGAAATAACATTTTTGATGCACCACCAGTTGCAATGCCAGTTGAAAACAGCTACAAGGGGTGGAAAAGACCAGAGGAAACTTGAACTACTCACTACATCAATATAACCAGGTGAACAAAATAATAAAGTTATATATACCTCATATCACAACTTAAAAAAAATAAAAAATAATAAACATTTTTCAAAAAGAACAAAATGTAAGTAATCTTAAGATTTACTTGCAGTTACTAGAAACACCGAAATATGCTCAAAAACCAAAATACAAATATTTACATGTTTTCAGTGTACCAGTATATATTGGTGTACACACCTAAAGTATGATTTGTATTTGTTTGAATAATAATGCTCATTAAAATAACCTTTGATTTCAGTGATTTTGATACAAATTATTTACTTTTAACTATTTTTAGCACAATTCATGTAATGAAGTCACTTGGTCATATTTGATTGGACTTCTTTATAGTGCATATAAATTATTTACATGATTAGTCAAATACCATTATGGATCAATGAAATACAGTTAGGACAATTGAAAATAATAAAAGATCAACAATGCATCTGGAGAGAGAGAGAGAGATCAGGCCGCATGAAGAGAAAACAAATATTTACTTGAATAATAATGACAAACCATGTCACTAATCTAGCTATCTATTTATGTATCGATCGAAAGAACATAGATTTGTATTACCTTTTTAACACTCTTCCAGCATCATGTACATCCTCATTCAAAGAACTTTGTACAAAGAAACTCCAAGTAATTGCAAGACCATGATCTCAAGTGTTATCATGGGAATACAATTACTGTGGACCCTATGTTTGCAATTTGTGCACTGCAAAGCGTCAGTTTTACATTCACTTGAACAAATAACATATGGATATTGATCCATCCTTGCTGCTTGTGTACATGTATGTGTATGTGATAATATCAATATGTTATAAAGCTTTAATATCAAAACTTTACTTCTCAATTATTAAATGTCTGCATAATCAAAGTCTGGCATGATTTCTTTAAATGAGCAATTAACGAATACTGACACAGATGAGGAAAAGGGTACCATTTATTTTATGTGCGCGACATTGTTTTCATAGTTTGAATTAGAAATGGGATCAAGGGGAGGACAATAAAGAGTCTACAGTCATTTAAAAATGAATTAAGCAACTTAAAAAAGATTAATTAAACTGACGTTCACCATCCATTCTGGTGATTACCTCCATTCTAGTGATTCTATCAAATGCTTATTTAAGTCTTTATTTACTCTAAAACACATAAGTATATGATATATATATATATATATATATATATATATATATATATATATATACTGAAAACATGTAAATACATATGCTGGCTTGTTAAAATCTCACTCTTGCATATAGTATCTTATATTTTAAGTTCTGAATGATTCGCAGTTTATCATACCTGCCCAATCAAGTACGACCGAGTGACGCAATTACATGAATTGTGCTAGATATAGGTAAAAAGTAACTGATTCATATCAAAATCTCTTAAATCTGAGTTTATTTTGCTTATTGTTATGATTAATAAAACATTTACAAATCATAATTTCGGTGTGTACACCAATATACACACCTAAACATGTAAATATTTGTGTATTTCGGTTTTTAGCGTATTTCGGTGTTTCTAGTATTAACCCATTTACTTGCGTAGAAAACACTATCAATTTCCAATATCTGGTCTAGAAAGTAATATTTTTTGGAAGGGGTGCTATATTATCAAAATTATGGAGCTCTTGGGACCAAAAGTTATCTGCTTTTTCAGGTAAAAGCAGGCCAATGAATTCTTATATATCACCTGCGCCTTACCATGGTACCCCCGTCCTTCTGTAAGAATCATTGCTTTCTCTAAATGGGCGACCATTTACAGAACCGCCTGGCATATTCTTGAGGTAAATTAAACTTGGACTCGTAGTTTGCACTCGTTGAGATATTATTTTCCTTGGTGAAGAGCTTCTCTAACAATAGTCTGGTTCTCTGCTTCGTGCTGCTTCATGTATTTCGATGACAACTGCATGACAATTCTCGTGCTCGTGAGACCGCAGAGAGCCATCATTACCCATCTTCAGTGAAAATACTTTTTTTTCCCCATGTTGCACGTTGTCGATGGGAACCAACCAATCACTGCAGTTCAGTGGGAAGTTTCCAAATTAGCTGTTATGGAAATGACGTCACTGTTGTTCGAATTACGTCATTAACTAACCAAATGGGGAGATACATATTTAATAGCGTACTATGATATTGGATTGACAATTTAAGCCATGTACCAGCGAACTTCGTGTAGTGGAGTGTGTATTTGTTGGGGGGGGGGGGGGGCACTCCACACTCTTTCAGAATATAACGCTGCCAGGAGGCTGTTTTGACGATGGTGTCATCTAAACCTTTAGTACATGGTCTTTGCGCATTAATGCACGAGCACGTTGACTGGATCCTATCTTGTATCTATTATCACAGACTGAAATCCAATTCCAAAACGACGTGTTAACCAACCAGACTATGTAAGTCGGTTCAGATGTACTTCATTGTGGCATTATTTGGGACGTCTGCCGCGTCCTGCATTATAACGTCGTCAGCTCTGTGGGTTTAACGCCATTTTTAATTACATAATTTCCTACATTTTCCTCCTACAAATTAGGCAAAATCTTCACATTCTGCACTAAAATAGTGTAGTGAAAAGATCGCAGAAAATGCAATATGAACTGAGCATGATGCCGTTATCACAGCGTACAGTTTTCTCCAGGTGGCATTTCATTTTACCACCAAGTTTCCATCGTTGTATACCGATAAATCCGTCCCCATAACGATTTTTATATTCTGATGGTCGTTATTGGGATCCCCAGTAACGACATCAGAATATTAAAATCGTTATGGGGACAGATTTATCGGTCGACCATCGTCGTGGCAGTGGTATTATCATTCCAGAAGGGAGGTAACCCACTCTGAGGAGTACAGGCAATCATAACGTTCTCGACCTTTCCCGTCGAATTCTAGAAAGAGACGAGGATGTTCCAAATGGAGAGGGTCACCAAAATCCAGGGAACCAGACTACTCCAACATCCGTATGAACTAAAACACGTGCTGACTGCGGCCGTTGCGGAGAGCAAGAACGGAGGCACGGAAAAAAAAAGAAAGAAAGATAAAGAAGGAATAAGCAAACAAGTAAAGAAAATGAAAGAAGATATTAATTAATTATAAAAAATTTCAATATTTAACAACGTATGTGGTAAGAATCAAGGTATTATACTCATAAGTGTTAAAAATAATATCAGAGAGAAAAGGCATGACCATCAATCGATTCAATGTCAAACTTGAAACCTAATTACTTAATTATTAATTAATTAATCGTTTTCACAAACTCTATTTATGTCTAGCATCAACAGGAATATAAAAATAAGTTCAGGTCAAATATCCTTAATTATGACATATACAGCTCCACCTTGCCAATCAGTCTTAGTGAGCGCCACATTTAATCACTAGTTATGACCAAATACAGGGACTGGCGTGAGTTATTGCACTTTGTTACATAACACGGGGTACCATATAGGACAACAAAATAAGACTCCCCAAAATAATCTGCGAGTGTGTCTTATATAACGAGTGTATCAAACTAATGTCGATAAAGAACAAGGCCGGGTTTGACGAAAATTCTTCCTCCACAAAGATCTTTTGTATGACTGGTCGCTTAATTTTACCTCTTGAACCTGAGCAAGCGTGCACTTGTCAGTGTGCGATAAGGCTACATGCATGTATGTATAGACAATAGAACAAAGCTAATATTTTTATTGCCATAAGGATACACATACATGTATTGAATTATCAGACAAGAAAACAAAACTTTTTTTTTTTTTTTTTTTTTTTTTTTTTAAATTATGTTTACATAACCCAATGCAAGATACAAAAATATCAGTTAATGTAGGGATTTGTGAGTTGATTGGTACAGGTTTAAAAGTAGAGGTCTTAACGACCTGGTCTGGAAGCGATTTATTATTGCTTTGGGTTGGTTTGTGGGTTTAACGCCATTTTTCAGCACATGATAGTCTGGTCATGGCGGCAAGTAAATTTGGTGGAGGAAGAACCCCGGAAAGCCCCGGGATGAACCACCGGGGTCCCTCGATGTATGCAAATGCTCCATGTGTAAACATAAGTGAAAAAAAGTTGCTGCTGACATAGTCTACTGCATGACATTGTAGTGTTTTATTTTTTTTAAGTTCCTATGTATCGTTCTCATATATGTTTTCCTGTATAAGCTGTTAGTTGCTATTAATTGCTCTGTCTTGTAGTATATATGCTTCAAGTACATTTTACACTAATCTTATGTATGCTTTCTGCATGTATATGCATAGTCTTGTTCAACTCTTGGTCCTTGTACATTTAAATGTTTATGCGTGTATAACTGTATCCTAAGTGTGTACTTGCATATCTTCATACATGTACATATTAAATCTGCATGTAATTTTATATTATGATATATTCGTGTAAATTCTTTCTTTGCATAGAAAGTTTAGATAGAAGTTGATTTTTGAAAATATTATTAGCATGGAAACAAGATTTTTAATAACTAGTTAGGTAATTAAATTAGTATGTATGTATGTAAGTATGTATGTATGTATGTATGTATGTATGTATGTATGTATGTATGTATGTATGTATGTATGTATGTATGTATGTATGTATGTATGTATGTATGTATGTATGTATGTATGTATGTATGTATGTATGCTTGCAAACGCATTCATTAATTTAACTAATTGTAGTATATATATATATATATATATATATATATATATATATATATATGTGTGTGTGTGTGTGTGTGTGTGTGTGTGTGTGTGTGTGTGTGTGTGAATGTTAAAGTCAATTGTTATTTATTGCCTATAGTCGTCATATAAAATAGCTCCAGTGAAGTTCTGTTTCTTATCATGTAAATGCAAACCGAATTTTAATTAAATTTGCATATGTCTGTGGAGAGAGAGAGAGAGAGAGAGAGAGAGAGAGAGAGAGAGAGAGAGAGAGAGAGAGAGAGAGAGAAAGAGAGAGAGAACCTCCACAGGATTCGATCTCAAGACCTGTGTCACACTCTGATCACTGATCACACTGAGCTAACGGAAAGACAGAACAAGGTTTGGTAAATTTAGTGAAGACCATAAAGTCTTTATAAGTTTGAATGCGCAGTTTTCGGCATTTTGGTTAAATATTTATTTTTACGTTTACATCTACAAAATAGAAAGTATTTTGTAATGAAATTCTAAGAGTTAAAATGAGCAGATACTCTCTTGTGCTCCAAGTAAATGTTGTTATAAAGGATGGACAGAACGCTATAAAAATAAACAAATGATTTAAATGTCTTTTTGGGTGCTGTGTTTGAATTCAAAACTGATTTTCACTTTTGTTTTTCTCGAAAATTCTGAAATAATTTTTGCAAATTATATCAAATGATTTTATCTTCTCGAAATCAAAATTTCTAGGTTCAAAACTAGTCTCTTTTGAGAAAAATGCTTATTAAGCTAGGTCATGTCTTTTAAGAGAAAAATGCGCAAGTCTCTGCTGTTCATCTGTATTTAGGTGCGTGGCTCAGTGGTTTGTGTGCCGGACTCGCGACCAGAAGGGCACGGGTTCGAATCCTGTCCAGACCAGGCCAAATAGGCCGCCATTGCGTGTCTCCATGCAAGGCACATTTACTCTGTCTCCGCACGATATAACCTTACATGTATTGATGTGCCGTTAAAACGATACAAAACCAATCGTCTGCTGTGGGCTATATCACTTTTAATATGTAGGAACAGCTAGACAAGGTTTAACAACATACGGCCCGCCCACACATTTCGTGACCCGTTGTCTGTGACCTTCCTATACTGCATGTGTATTTATGCTTTTATTATCGACACAAAACTTTTGCAGTGCAGTCCGCTTAGTTCCAATCAAGGTAAATTCTAACCCTTGTAAACATTTGAGTTGTGCACCACTGAGGTGGAGTATCATTTGTTCGATGTATTCGGAATAAAGGTAATATCATGAAAATCATCCTTAAAATAACCTGCACTATTTAAGCATCAACTTGATCTTCATGACATATTATTCTTTTCCAAGTGATGTGGTATCGTCTGTGCGTACATGCCTGCATAATGCTGGGCAAGTCTTCCTAAACCGGTTAGGACTCCTATGGTATGGGTGAGTTGGAGTAACGTTTTGTACAGCTGTGTTACAATTTAATGAAAAATAGTCATCGGTTAACCTTACTGAGATATATGTTCATTCATATGTTGTTTTTTTTTTTAATTATGTGACACTACTGAATTTCTCAAGAAACAAACAAATAGGCAAACAAGCAAACGAACGATAGGAACTAACCGAACGAACAAACAAGGAAACAATGAAAAAAAACCCACCAGGAATTCATCATCCATTCTCCTACTATTTTTTAAAAAATATTATCAGAGTGACAACATTACTGTGTCAAGAAACTACCAAATTCTCATGCTGACGAATATGACAACATCGAGTAGGAAGAAAATGGAACAGTTGTATACTTTTATAACCCCATCTCCACTCCCCACTCACCAAAAAATAATAAAATTTTGTAAAAGTTGAGAGGTTTCATAAATTCGAGCGCTTGACTCTTATGTAGATGTACATGTAGACATATTTAATCTGTCGGTAAATATAAATATTTGATTCCATGGATATTGTGCATTTACTAGTATCAAGATCTCCCACGTGCTTAACGCAAAAAAGTAGGAAGTAAAAACTTTGCAATGATAAATGTAAATATAAGTGATGCGTCTTTTTCTTCCTTTTTTCTTTCATTTTTTGCAAAGCCCGACAATTATAAGACATACTATAATTTATGTTATCTCTACCTTTTATCAGCACAAATAATAATAATAATAATAAGAAGAAGAAGAAGAAGAGCAACAAAAACAACAACAACAACAATAATATTTAATAATAATAATAATAATAATAATAATAATAATAATAATAATAATAACAACAACAACAACAACAACAACAATACTACTACTGCTGCTTCTACTACTACTACTACTACTAATAATAATAATAATAATAATAATAATAATAATAATAATTTAACGTAGCTTTTCATTTTCAACAAGTAACATCAGCTATTATCAGTTATTTTTGCCACAAACAACAGACCTAACAAACTGAGCTGAGGCAAGGGACCTCACTCAAGGATACTCGAAACAGCCCGTCGGTAATGAGGTTTGAACTCGAGACCAACAAGGTCCTCCAGTTGTTTCCTGGCGTGTCTGATGGTACAGTATTTCGTACTACAGGTAAATATGAGTGAGCAAACATATGCCCGGTTTCATAAAGCAGTCTAAAATGTATAGAAGATACAGTAATTTTGAGTTTTAATAACTCTAAAAGCAACCATTGGCTTCAGCTCAAATTTTAAAGTCAGCTTACATTTATTAAAAGCAATAGGTTTGTACAATTATACAATTTTGTGCAGTTAGAAACGATTTACCTGGGCGCGCCTTAGGGCAAATTGTGAACTATTACATATAATTTGTCGGTATTTGAGAAGAAAAAAAAAAGACATGTACCCTGGAACGACTTTTAGTGGTCTACATTACCAAGTTCGACAAATTACTTTTATTTGCATTTGTCGTTGTCATGTTTTATACTTTGTACTTCCTTGTACCAGACACGTGGGAGTTTTTGATAAGTGCACAATCTCAGCCAAGGGTCAGGGATCGTATTTTATCAATCCTTTGAAAATGCAGTAAATAATCACATGTATGATTCACTCTGTAGATTGGGTTGGGTTAGTGTGCGTGTGGAGAGGGGGTTGGGGATTAGAGGCAATGACGGTAATGGATTACCTATATGAAAAGCAATGTTGTTTGAGTTAATAAATACTATTTTTTGCATAGATTTTTCCTTTTTAGGATAATAAAAAAGAAATTGTTAATTTTTTCCCTATAAAAGTTTGCCATATTTGTGCTCTTGAGAACTCAACAAATGTTTTTCACGATACTATTTACATTTCTGAACAAATTTTGACACCTCGCGTTTAAATCCGAGCTATCTGAAAAAATATGATAAAAAAGATAAAGATGATAGTGTTGTGAACCTCATGCAGATACAATAAGTTTTATTATTAACTAGCTGCACTGATAATTAGTCATACTTTCAATCTTTAGAGCAAAATCAACATCAGCAATGCGTGCAGCAGAGCAAATTGGTGTTACGGTAATTTGTAAGAAGAAAAAAAATTAAGACCTCGAGTTTTGCAATGCACTAAACATATCGATTAGATTTGGACCTCCATAGAATAAAGCAATCGAACCGTACAAAATTGTTTCTCTAGCATAAGTTATCTATCTATCTATCTATTGATAAATTATCATAGGAAAGTAGACACCTGTTCACATATCCATTCACTATTCCACAATATTAAAATATGGAAGAAACAGGAAGACCTTTAGATTTCTGAGACATTACAAATATGATAATATTTCATCCGTGACCAACATATAAACACAGTCAAGGTTTTTTAAGTGGTCATCAATCAGGAGTGTACTGAGTAAGCAACTCGGCCCTGGACTTATCTGCCGGGACAGGCCCGGGGTTTTGCTCACACCAGCAAAACACCGGTAAAAACGGATTTTTTTTGACGGCCCACCGGCCCACCGATGCGGCGGTCTGACGGGACAGGGCCGGGGTTTTGCTCACACCAGTAAAACACCGGTAAAAACGGATTTTGTTGCGGCGGCCCACCGGGATTTGTCCCGGTATGCCCAATGGCCAGTAAACCACTGTCATCAATATATAGGAGCTATCATTGCGCAAGCATTTAGCACAGTTTGTCCCATATGTGGTTAAGGCACTGGGCTCGTGACGAGAAGAGTGTGTCTTCGATTCCCACCATAGGATAAGCCTGGATCGAACACCGGGGCGTGTCCTTGGACAAGGATCTTTACTCTGCTTGCCTCAGCTGAATATATCCTTCAAAGTGTTGCAGTGCCGTACTTGCTCATAATAGTTTCTGAAAAGCCCTGTGTTTGACCTGTATTGACAGGTTGATTGACTGTACTGACAGGTTGATGGACAATTTGCAATATATAGATATATATATATATATATATATATATATATATATATATATATATATATATATATATATATATATATATATATATCTGCTACTCTCCCTTCTCAAACTTTAGCCAATGGTATACTCTACGTTTAGATAAAATGTTTTATCAGTAGGCCATGGTGACAAATTCCACAAAGTTGATGAACACGAACTACATTTTATCAATTTTCAAAGGTGTATAATATCGTTCGTAGTTCTGCATGTATATATTTATGTAATCACTAAAGAGTTTACTTTAAGGGTGACCAGGATCTTAAGGGCTTTAATGAAGCAGTAAGTGCGGAGAACAGCTTATTTTAAACACGTCTGAATGTTTTAAAATTTAACGAGGAAAAGTTGTTAGATTTGGATTGCTGTCATCATTGTCGTCCGACAAGGAATATTTGAGACAATGTACCCGTATTATAACGTCATATATTTTTGTGTTCTACTAATTTGTGCTTTAATCCCATCAATATATGTCGCTAATGTGACATCGACTAGCATGACCAATATGAAAACAGTCAGTATTACTAGTAATGTGAGTAATTCTTCAACAGCCACAACGACTACGTCGGTTTCTAATAATATATTATCCACAACGGGCATTAATATATCAACCAGTTCAAGTGGAAAATCTACTCTGACAACAAAAGACACTACAGCCACCACTTCCAGGACCAACATACAGATAAATAGAGGAACGACCACTCCTGCAAACACAAGTAAAACCACTGCAAACACTACCACTTTTCCTGTAGTCATCAGTTCCACGACCAACACAAAGCCAACTGAAACAACGACCACTCCTGCAAACACAAGTAAAACCAAGGGGAACACAACCAATGCTAATAATACGATTACCACAAAGGCTAATAGTACTATGCACAGCAATGGTACCACAACAGCTAATAGTACTATGCACAGCAGTGGTACTTCAACAACTGTAAGTAGTAACACAAAGCAGGAAGATTATTCAGTTAAGTTTTCATTTCCATGTATAAACACATTTTTGCATTTATATGTTTCGTTTAAAAATAATTTTTTTTTTATTAAATGGACCGAAATGTTTACAAATCTTCGACATGTAATAGTTTCAAGCTATGCCAGGAATCATTTGCTTTAATCTTGACTTCATGTGCTGAATATTCTAGCTAAATACGTCTATTGCCATTTTTTATTTATTTTTTTAAATATTTGTTTTCGATATTAAAAGCTTCGACATATAAGGTAAATATTCTTATACTTATAGAACAATGCGGTCGATTCACAAGACATCCAGAACGCTAGTAACTCTTTCAAAATTTCTCAGTCAATTATACTACAATATTGAAACGTTAACCGGTAATCGTAAACTAACATATTAATTTGAGATATTCCGAATCCTTCCAGATTGGCCTAATTGTCTCCATGCCCCTATGTAGAGAAAATCGCTATACTACCTCGAACACCCACAAGAATATATAAGTGAAATTTAGTGAATTTTTCGAGAGATCTGGCATATATATAATAAAACGTTCGAGCTTGAGTTTGAAATTTTGTTTTGTTGTTATAGCCAATGAAAAAACACACTGCAGAAGTAAAGTCCCGTGCGTTTGGATCAACACAATGTCTCATGTTCGAATTCAAGTTGAAAGTTTGTATGACCTGCAAGTATATTTGATCTAAGCTGGACTAAAAAGACCTCGGGGGTGATCTAACGACACAGTAGTTCGCCACACTGAATGCTACCGTTGAGATGATATGATATTTGTTGGACATTGTGAATACATTTTAAATGTGGTCAAAACGGATTTATTTTGTACTCCGTGAATCTTAGGCGTAAGTTGCATACATCTGTATACCCAAGTTGGACTCAGGATATCACAGAGGCTTTAGGTTTCACTCATTATATATAACTGCGATGCACATGGGCATTTTAACACCCCTTCTTCTATATATGTACCATAAATAAAAAGATAATTATAAATAATACTTTTACTAACGTTTGACTAAACCGATTGGAGTTAAGAGCCACTGTGCGGCGATCTAAATGGATACAGTTTGAACTTTAAGATTTTAATAGACAAAGGTTGTACTAGGTGAATCAAACGGATGATCGAACAGGATACTTATTGGACTAAGTGAATGTTAGTGTAAGGTCAGGCATCGCCTGCTACCGTAATTAACAGCAGACTTTACTACCTGTGACTTGATCCAGAGTAGACAGCTACATCTGACTCCCTCTGGAAAGTCCCTGGTGGTGGATCAAGCGGCCGAGCAGATATGATCATCTCCCGTATGTGAAGGCAGATGGCAAGACTTGTGTGGACAGCACAGGGCATCAGCTCAGGTGCAGTAGGAACTGATGGCCATCCACTCCACCTGGACGTGTCTCCAGACGTCTCGACATTGTCGTGCCACTGGATTCAGACATGCTTGAACGAGAAAGTGAGGGCGACTCTGCGCAACTTTCCCTGTACTTAAATCCAACTCACGCGCAAGTCGTGACACTATTCCCCTTCCTCCACACCAGATAATTTCAAGTCCTGTGGCGATGGGCGAGCGGCAAAGCATCAGGTGTTGATACACTGGGAGCTGTAACTGCAGACCTGCACACAGGCGCCTCAGGGCATGGGGTCGCTTTTCACTGGACAGAAGCAGCAGTGGAACTCGGCAGCCCCCTGGGTGACTGAGCAGTCCTTTTTAGGATCAGACTGCTCACCTCCGTAGAATGATGAAGGGGCTAGAAAAGGTGCATTAAACATTGCCTACTTCACCTTAACCCTGGTCAGTACACCGCGTCTGACGGGGATCCCACCTTAGCGGTCGAAAGCCTAACGAGAAGACAATGGTGACGCAACTTACCATCGGTTCCTGGAACGTACGCACCTTAATGGAAAGTACATCAACAGATAGACCAGAGAGAAGAACAGCTCTAGTTGGTAGAGAGCTGGCCAGATTCAACATCCAGATAGCAACCCTGAGTGAAACTCGCCTAGCTTAGGAAGGAGAACTCAGCGAAGTAGGAGCCGGCTACACCTTTTTCTGAAGTGGCCGAAGTAAAGAAGAGCGACGTGAAGCTGGTGTTGGGTTTGCCATCAAATCACAGCTTGTTAGCGAGCTCACAAATCTCACAAAGGGCGTGAATGACAGACTAATGCAAACGATACTCCAACTGTCTGGAAAAAGACATGCAACTATCATGAGCGCCTGTGCACCCACCATAATCAGCACAGATGAGATCTAGGAAAAATTTTTATGAAGACCTGGAGTCTCTTATTGCAGAAGTACCAAAGGCAGAACAGCGCTTCATTATTGGTGACTTCAGTGCTTACGTTCCCACAGATCACCAGACATGGCAAGGTGTCATTGGCAAAAATAGCTTTTTGCAAATGCAACAACAACGGACTCTTCCTACTGAGAAAATGCGCTGAACATGACCTCATAATCACCAAGACAATATTCCGCATGCCAAACTGTAACAAGATGTCTTGGATGCACCAACGCTCCAAGCACTGGCATCTTACTGATTACGTCATCGTCAGGAGAAGAGACAGGCAGGATGTCCGAGTAACGAAGGCCACGAGAAGTGCAGAATGCTGGACTGACCACAGGCTCATAGTCTCCAAGCTCAATATCCGAATTTAGTCTAGCAGACGACCAAAAGGCAAAAAAGTGCACAAAAAGCTTAATGTCGCCAAATTGAAATAGTAAAATGTGAAACAGGCATTTGTCGAAGAACTGTGCAGCCAACTGGATACAATCGAAACAAACTCAGAGAATGTCGAGAAATACTGGCCATCCTTCAGAGACTGTGTGTTCTCAACTGCTTCCAAAACCCTTGGTCCCACCACACGTAAACATCAAGATTGGTTTAATGTGAACGATGCTGCCATACAGAGACTTCTGAATGAGAAACATCGGCTACAGAAAGTTATTTAGAAGACAGCACATCATCATCTAGGAAGGCAGCCTTCAACACCAAAAAGAGGACTGTCCAATGTAATCTCAGAAAGTTGCAAGACTCATGGCAGAGCAATAAGGCAGATGAATTATACAGCTGATCAATACTAAGTGCTGACAGCGCCACGCTGATCACTGACAAAGAAAAGATACTTCAAAGATGAGCAGAACACTTCAACAACATCCTCAATCAAGAGTCATCTATCAGCGAGGAGGCAATTGATCAACTGCCCCAAGTGGAAATCAACATATCACTTGCCGATCCTCCAGAGCTGACTGAAACTGTGAAAGCAATCGACCTGCTGTCAAATGTCAAAGCACCTGGAAGCAGATGCTATACCAGCAGAAGACTACAAAGCCGGAGGCTCGCACATGACACAGAAACTGACTGAACTCTTTCAGTCAATGTGGACTCAAAGAACTATACCTTAGAAGTACAAGGATGCATCTATCGTCCACTTGTACAAGCGGAAAGGCAACAGGCAATCCTGCAACAACCATCAGATCATCTCCTTGCTGTCAATAGCCGGCAAAATCCTTGCCAGAGTTCTGAATCGTCTTGTGCATCACGTCGATCAAGGACCCCTGGCACAGAGTCAGTGTGGCTTCAGGAAAGGATGAGCACCACAGACGTGGTGTTTGCAGCTCGTCAACTCAAAGAGAAATGTCAGGAACAGAACTCCAACCTGTACACGACATTTATCGACCTGACAAAAGCCTTTGACACAGTCAGCCGTGGAAGCCTTTGGATGATCATGACAAAATTTGGTTGGCCAGAGAAATTTATCGTCATGGTTCGCAATTCCATGATGGAATGCTCGCTCGTGTTGTAGATGACGGTGAGTCATCTGAACCATTCCCAGTCACCAATGGAGTCAAGCAAAGCTGTGTGTTGGCTCCAACCTTCTTCAGTATGATGTTCTCTGCCATGCTTACTGATGTCTTCCGTGACCATGACACTGGGATCGACATCAGATACCGGACTGACGGCAAACTGTTCAATCTGAGAAGACTACAGGCGAAGACGAAGTTACAGAAAGTGACTGTTCGTGATCTCCTAGTTGCTGACGACTGTTCCCTGAATGCCAAATCTGAGTCTGACATGCAGCATAGTATGGACCATTTCTCTTCAGCTTGTGACAATTTCGGTCTCACAATCAGTATCAAGAAGACAGAGATGATGCACCAACCTGCACCAGGAAAGCCTTACGTAGAGCCTACCATCACATTTAATGGCCAAACCCTCTGGAAGTGGACAAGTTCACCTACTTTGGCAGCACACTGTCACGTGCAGTCCACATCGATGATCAAACCAACGCCAGAATTGCTAAAGCAAGTGTGGCCTTTAGCAGACTACGTGCAAATATGTGAGAGCGCAGAGGCATCAGTCTACAAGCAAAATGTAAGGTCTACAAAGCCAATGTGTTGCCGACCCTGCTGTATGCTTCTGAAACCTGGACGATGTACAGACGCCATGCCAAGAAGCTGAACCATTTTCACATGGGCTGCCTGAGGAAACTGATTAGGATAAGATGGCAGGACAGGGTCACATACACTGAGGTTCTCACACGGGCAGGCATTCCAAGCATCCACACTCTGCTGATGAAATCACAGTTGAGATGGGCAGGCCACGTCACCAGGATGTCAGAAGAGCGACTACCAAAAAAGATCTTCTACGGT
This sequence comes from Margaritifera margaritifera, assembly GCA_029931535.1. Classification (NCBI taxonomy): domain Eukaryota; kingdom Metazoa; phylum Mollusca; class Bivalvia; order Unionida; family Margaritiferidae; genus Margaritifera; species Margaritifera margaritifera. The sequence continues at coordinate 2,390,899 of JAQPZY010001629.1, read as the reverse complement.
GAGCTGAAGGAGGGAAAGCGATCTCAGGGTGGTCAGACGAAATGCTTCAAAGATTCCCTCAAGTCATCCTTGAAACACTTCAACATTGACCCTGAGTCTTGGGAAGATCTCACACAGGATCTCTCTACCTGGCGGAGTCTCATCCATACTGGAGCTACATACTTTGAACAGAGGAGAACTGCAGAGGCAGTGCAGAAGCGTGAGCAGCGTAAATTTCAGAACTGCAGTACGTCCTCTATTGATCAAGCGGCATCTCCTGTCAAGTGTGCCACAGACAGGTCAAAGTACAAATTGACCTGATTAGCCACTCACATACTCACGGAAACCAAACCAGTTAGAGATGTCATGGTCATCTTCGAACTCGAAGGACGAACAACAGAAGTGAATGTTAAAGATGATCTAACTTCATAGAGGGTTGGACTTACTGAATCATACAGCTGATCAAACGGAGTACTGGTTGCACTCGGTTAATTTTACGAATGCACTTAAAGGATAAGGTTAATTTCTTTGAATAGTACAAATTGTCTAATGGGTCATGGGTGGTCTGATCGGGTAAAATGTTGGAGTGATCAAATCTCTCGATTGATCTAATTGGTTGTAGGCTGGACTCGGTGAGTCGTACCAGATCCATGTTGAGCTTGGTGAATATCACTGGTGCTCATACCCGATACAAGTTGAATTTAATATTTTACTAATTGCATGCGATCATAGGGAGAATAGGTTGGACCTAGTGAAATTGAACAAGTTGTGATTCTACCAGATACAGAATGAGTTAAATGGATATCGGTGGTGATTGTATTAGGGCTGCTGTAATTAGAAATTAGTTGAATTCAGTGAATCTGGTGAGTGATCTGATTCGATTTTAGATGGTCGTAATACACCGAATTGAAGTGGCGTTTGGATCCTTTAACCTAGAGCGGTTAAAGGACGACGATGTACAACGAGATGAATACCTATCTTTCTTACAATAACATCAAAAACATCAATAATAATAATAATAATAATAATAATAACAGCAATAAGAACAACAACAACAATAAGAATATCGGCTGTGATATTTAATCACGTACAGTGCTTGGTGACTAGACATTTAAGTAGTCCTTAGGTAAAATTAAAATAGGAACATTTCGGTCCAAGAAATATATCATCATAGGTCGAAGTTTTCATTCATAACACATTGTTTGTTTTTTATTCATAAAGTCAAAATTTTAGTACTGATAGTGACTCAGAATTTACCGACAAGAAATTAATATATATTGACCATCGTTAAGCACGCATTTGTGTGTAACCATTCTGGTGATATATATGCCAATTGCTCAAGATTGTTTTGATTTTTGTTTTTTGCTTGATATTACCCCCATTCATACGTTCTAGGCCCACTTAATTCAATAGGATTGCATGCTGAACATTTATCGTTATAAATCGCTTCTCTCACAATAATATTACAGGACTTTATTTGCATATTGAAATTGTGGAATTTGCGTGTTCGACACATATGTTTATAACGAATTAAGATCTTTCTGTATTTCAGAAGAGTATTTATTCTAGTTTAAGATCGTTTGCATCCAATTGGTCTCTGTTCAATTAGTCTCTTTTCAAATGAGTGAAATGTTGTTTTTTTTTCTAGACATAACAATTATGATACTACTAATTGTTCCATCCTTCCGATTTATTTATTTTTCCATTCGACTACTTGCACTTCGCTGAACGATTTTCTATCAGCGCCGTCATTCAGCGGCGATGACATTTTTGTTGTTGTTATGCTAATAGGGTCTGACTACAGTGACTTTCAGAAACCCATGTGACACATAATATAAGCACGAAGGGGTTTCAGAAATATAAATCCTCACTTCAAACAAAAGATCTGGTGTGTAATCAGAAAATCTCACGAGTAATTTAACTGGATACTGTTTGAACGCTTTGAGTCTGGGTAAATTGATTAGACTGAAAGATGGGACTTCATTAATCTCTGCGGTGATTGGATTGGATACAAAATCGGTGAACCTTATGGGTAATCTTACTCACACAGATTATACGTATATTCCACGAAACTTACGGTTAATGTATTTGAATACAGGTTGGATTCGATTCGGTTAATATTACTGGAGACAGTTGGATTTGGTGAATCACACGCGTATTATGACTGAATACAGTTTAGATACAGCTAATTTTAAAGGTGATCATAGGTGATCTTAGTAGAAGTAGGTTGGACCCCGTGAATCTTTCGTGAATCATACTAGTGATTTGATTGATTTTTAGCTGAACAGGCGAATCTCACACATGGTCTGATTTAATGCATGTTGGAAAAATATGCCCCTTTACAGGTTTTGTATTTCTAATTGATCCTTTTCGGATAGCACGCGTTCACTGATGTAAAGGATTCTATCTGACCTTATTAAAGTAAAAATACACCATTTTAATTGACACGTTAATAATGTCTTGAAAATATAACGGCAGCATTTCTTTTAGTGCTTCTGATGTTTTTTTTTTTTTAAATATTGAAATCTAAGTTGCTGTATAGTTCATGTACTTGCACTGTAAAAAAGTGTCCTCGATAGCAGTTTTGACACACTCGCTTTTTGTGCCTATGGTCCCGGCTTAAATTCTAAATTCTCCATGCTATAGCAAGTGGCTGTCAAAGGTTGATGAAAGTCTACGGGTCCACTAAATTATCTTCTTGCGGTACCTAAATATTCGGGGATACTTAATATGAGCAATGAAAACTTGTTGCAGAATCAACGTAAAACACGTAATCATTTTTAATTTTATTATATTTCAGACAGACATAGAAAGTGGGGCTATAGCTGCAGCTCTAGTTTTAGCTGGCGCACTTATTTGTATAGGGTTTGTCTACTTGGTTTCAAATATTCGATTGAGGAGGACGTTTGTCAGAAATTCCGAATCTAGAGAATCGACGGAAATGAGGAAGCAGAAGAGGGTGTCAACACGATTATAATCACTATCGCCATTATGAAAAATTCGAATGTATTTGTGATATACAACATGCATGCAATTCTGTTTTGCAAATATTTAATAATAATTTATCTCCGTGGAACACCAAAAGCAGTATGTGGATTTCCTAAGTGTAGATTTGCTTCCAAAGTTTGTTAAGGTAATACGGGAAAATACTTGACAATCAAACAGTGGCAGAAACTTAGTTGCCGGCAAGTCAGTCCCTCTCTGTCTGTCTGTCTGTCCGTCTGTCTCTGTCTCTCTCTCTCTCTCTCTCTCTCTCTCTTCCGAGTACTCAGATCTGCTAATATTGAACATTACGTGTCCTTTGCATTTATACGCCAACAAAAGTCAATGCTAAGTTTAAAATTATGTTCGTTTGCTTTCTTGCTTGTATGTTTTCTTCCTTTTTGTATGGAATATTAACATATTAAAATTGACCAATGCTCCCCGAGAAAAATATAGTTTTCTCTATATACCGGTATGTTTGTATATGTTAAAAACTTCCAAATATTTTCCGTTTATAGCCAGTATTTGACATTTGGAAATAAAATTTCACCGAGATTTCGTCAGAATCTATGGAAATAATTCAGAACTTTCCATGACAAAAGACTTTTAAACTTTTTCAAAGGAACACATTGATTAATTACTAGAAACCCTAGATTTTACTAGTTTTCTGCTCCACCAAAGATTTAACATATATTTAATTTCATTTCATTTTAACTCACAATATGATTTCATTTCATAGAAGATACAGATATAAGACACAGAGCAAACTTTTAATGAAACTGGATGGCCTAATACAAGAGTTTAAAATGTACGCTTTTGCCACGAGAACAAGTCATTTGTCTTGGCTCAGACAGTTGTGTCTTCTAGGATACTGCATTGGACGAGTTATGAGAATGGATCATCACTCTATCAGAACCAGCGCCATTCATCATATTTCAGTGACGTCTTTTTTATGCAATTCATATGGGGGTGGGGTTTGCGGACTTTTTGTCGTTGTCTTTATTAGCACGCCTTACTATATTATATTGATTTTCTTGAGTTTTGGAGAGAAAAGAAAACGTCACAAACCGAACGGAAATAAATTCCAGGTGCAGAGGTTATGATATTGGTATCATAGAACATTAAGACAAAAGGGATGGTTGTGATGTGATGAACATGCATTTGACTTGAATTTAATTGATGTCAAATATGTACATTGTGTTCTCTACAAACGTTTTCCGAGAGAAAATCACATACTTTAATTTTGCTCCAATCGATATGTTAATTTCATGAATAAGTACTCAATAAATGTGATTTTTACACCCTATGCTAATTTTGTGTTTTTATCTTTATACGTACAAACTTGATTCCTAATAATTTAATGTCCGTTCAAAAACTACGTTTGGCAAATCAATATAATAAAATTACATCAAATCAACATTCACTTCGGAAGGAGAAGGATCATATTTCAATGTAGAGTCCCGAGAAATTACTATCTTTTCGGATTGAGTGTAGTAGCGGCTGACTTTTTTTTAAAACGTGAAATTGACAACTCCAAGCAATACTCCACGCGCACTTACGCAGAAGATAGCGCGTTTCAGAGAGAGATAGAGAGAGTGAGAGTGAGAGTGAGAGTGAATGATTCTCAAAACCCACTACTGATCAAAACAAGTGATAAAAATCCAATTTTAAAATAACTGAAAATTCTGCGTATATTATGACTTGTATTGCTGTGAATATACCGTCTGCTTCATAGAACAATTTTGACTTAAATGAAATTATCAGAAACCGGACAAATGCGGCCTCTGCAATAGAGGGCAACTTTCCATGCAGGCTATTTATTGTAGCTTCGTTCAGAAACAGACTATAGCCGATTATTGAATTGTCGAGGTTGTTGGAAGTTTGTGTTTTCCGTTAGGGCGACAGACATAAACGCTACGGTCGATTCTAATCGCCCGAAGAATGAGAGAAATCAGGGTGAATCTTGCTTTAGTGGTCACCTCAGAATAATGACACCTGCTAATAAAGGGCAGGATTGATAAGCCCCCTTTCAGTCTTAACTTTATTATAATTTTCAACCTCCATACAATATAACTCTGTTCATGAAAGACATGTTCCCTTTAGTGCCGTTGACACACAAATGTTGCATGTACACATATTAATTAAGATATGTTGTGAATACAATCTACATTTTTTCCCCTTAAGACTAGATACTTAGTCGGTAAAGAAACTAATATTTCATAACAAGTATGGATTGTTGTGTTAATAAAAAGGTCGAGGCCTCCGACTCGTGCGGCGAAGATGAGGGCCTTTTCCAACTTTGACCTGCTGCACCTAGCCGGGCCCCTAAAGCACTTTACGGGCGACTATATGCAAAACGAGCTGGAGCGCCTGCAGCCTGGCATCTTTAACCTTGACACCTCGCCCAACCGCGGGACTGACTGGGTGGCGTTCCGGACAACGCCTGACCGCCTGCTCTACTTTGACTAGTATGGCCTCGCGCCACAGCCAAAGCGACCCAATGACCCTTCCGCTCACCTACTCGACCCTCCCTATTTAGTAAAAGGACGACGGGCGAGGTGCTGAAGGCGCTAAATCGCGATCCGACGCCCGGCGCGCTGCTGGATGCAGCGCTGTCGTTGACCCGCTTGTTCGTTAAGAAACAAGCAGGATGTGGACATACGCGCCATGCCGGTAGACATTTTTGGGCGCTTGCAGAAAGACGTGGCGGTAACCGGGTCTCCCGTGGACCTAGCCCAGTACGCCACCAAGGTCGAGCTGGCGGTAGTCTACAGCAACTGTGTCGACGCCTCTGACCCGAACAACCTGGTTGTATTCTCCGACAACGTCGGAAACCTGAAGGCCTCGGTGTAGACCTCTCTTCTTTGTTGACCCACACGGCCAGCGTAGAGGCGCCAGGCAACCTCATAACCCCGATCCAGGCCGACGGTACGATTACACGATGGCGGCAAGCCGTTCGATAGGCCGCAGGCTGAGGAGGCCGCCAGGCGGGCTCACAGGAACGTGGACGACTCCATTGGACCCGAAAATGTCGCCAGAAAGCAATACCTTGAAGCGGAGGTTAAATATACGTCGACGACCAGTACGCGGCTGCAAAAAGTACGCCGACGACGCGGACGTGGCTCGAAAACAACACCTCGACGCCACGATCGCGCGGTTGGGCTAAATGGCTGCGAAAAAGTATGTCGACTAACAGGTCGCTCTCCGGGTGTCAAAGGCTGGTGACACCATGACCAGTGACCTAAACATGGCGGCAAAGAGAATCACGGGCTTGGCCACCCCTACGAGGGACCATGATGCAGTGAGAAAACACTACGCAGTCAACACCTTAGAAGAATAAGTAAACCGTCAAAATGAGGGAAAGGTCTCCAAGGCTGGCGATAGCATGACTGGTCCCTTGGATATGGGTAAATGTAAAATTATACCCGTAGCAGACTCCGTAGTCCCTCAAGATGCGGTGACCAAATCATACATTGACCATTCTACTAATAACCAGGGAGGCGTGGATTTAACTGTACCCATGCAGGGGCCCTTAAACATGAATGTGAATAAAGTCGTGGGTATGGGATCCTCAATATGCAACAACAAAATCGTATGTCGTTAGCAAAAACCGTGAGACGTGGGGCTCATCAAGGGATATGGCTGGTGATGTACGTACCTGTGTCAACGAACGGGCTCTTTTTAGGGTGGCTAAAGCTGACGATACAATGTAGGGTCCCTTGAACATGAACGACAACCAAATCGTGGGTATAGTCGAGCCTGTCGGCCCAAACGACTCTACGACGAAGTAATACGTTAACCAAGTGGGTGCTACAGCCTCCCTGGACGTTATAACCACCTCCCTGTATATGAAAGCTAATAAAATAGTGGGCGCGGGAGAGCCAACCTCTCCCCAAGACGAGGGTACAAAGTATAATGTCGATACGGCTGTGCGTCCTACCAACCTTGCTGTCTTTTTAACTGCGGTGGCTAGTTTTTCAATGACGTCCGAAGGTGTTAGGCCTCATCTTGCTTAGTTTAGAGGGAACCCCAATATGGCATCTGTTAATGGCCCCTACGTTTCCTTGCGCGAGAAGAGCATGGGGGCCGAGTCCGCCATATACCACTTTACACTCGTGGGTGGCATTGTTTCAGGCCTGAGGGGGGGGGGGGTTGCTCCTGGTAATGAGTTTGACGTCTCCTTTATGAGGCGCCAAGAGCGCGACGATCCTAGGATCATCTATAGTATGACATAAATATTTGGTCAATATAAGGTAACAACCAGTGCAACATTTTATATGACCGTCATTGAGACCTCAGACCCTAACTACGAATTTTTTTATGAGAATGGTGCAAGCCTCATCAAGATCTTGGACGATTTAAAATGTCCATCCAATATCAAGTCATGATGTATCCTACTCTTCTGGTTGTATCTCTCTCTCTCTCTCTCTCTCTCTCTCTCTCTCTCTCTCTCGATAATAACAGAGAGAGAGAATGCAAAACAGTTTCCAACGTTTCGAGCAAAACAAACTCTTCATCAGGGGAAGAAACAACTTACATTCATAAAACAAACAAAACACAAAAAGCAAGAGAAATTCTTGACTCTTATATGTTTTAATAACATGGAGAATCTACAAACAGAAGTTAAAAAAAGAAAGAAGAAATAATTGACAAACGGTCTTAAAACGGGTAAACTACAGATTTAGTTTGCACTGCCGTCAGACCAACATAGATGTATAACAGCAATCAAAGAAGAGATTATCGTGTCTATCGCACAAAGAACCAATATGTTTTGACGTAATTTTAGACTGGGGACAAAGGTCAGAATCCATGAGTGGCGAAAAATCAATGCCATCTACAAAAATTGTTAAAGAAATTATATCTCAGTAAAGTTATGCGTGGAGGTACTAAAGGAAATATGTCATGAGAATGGTGTAATGGACAAGAGTTAATATAATAATAATAATAATAATAATAATAATAATAATAATAATAATAATAATAATAATAACAATACATGTGAAGAATTACATAATATTTACTAGGGTAAATATTATCACAAGAATTGCGTACGTGTGGTAAACGGATGCTTGGCTCTGATTTTGATACGATTGCATTGGGAAGGTTAGACTTTTTCATTTAGGCCGAATTCCTGGTGAGTTTTCAACTGTTGTATCCAGTATCGTTCCTTGAGTGTGCGTTCTATATCGGTCCACCCTAGGTTATATTCAATCGGTAGTATCTCGAGGGACTCGACTGAATGCACAGTTGAGTTTGTTGTAGTGGTTTGCGAGTTTGGCGTTGCTTTTGTTGCGAATGTGGCTATGGTGGTTATTCATTCGTTTTCTGAAATTAACGGCTTCGCCAACACATCGAGTGGCACAGATCTTGCATTCCAGGAGATAGATTACATTATTGGTTCGATATCCTAACTTTTCATTGATAGTAAAGCTAACTACTGTCGTCGAACTTCTGAACGGTTTGGTCTCGGGCATATGTTTGCAAATTGGGCAACGGTTGTCTTTGCAGCAATATGTGCCTGAATATGTGGTCTTGTTTGAAGTTATCTTGGCACATACCAGACGGTCCTTGAGATTTTTAGGTCTACGGTACGCAACCATAGGAACTTCTTGAAATGTACCCTTCAGACATTCGGAGGACTCAATCTGGTACCAATGCTTCCGAATGATCTGTTGTAAGTTTGGGGCAGTGGGGTGGAAAGTAACCACGAGGAGGAATCTAGTTTTGTTAATAGCCTCCTCAATGTATCCCCTTCTGTATCATCTCTTTCTAATGTGCCCCTTGAGCTCTCTGAGTCTCTTTTCAAAGGTAGCCGGATTAGAGCATATGTGTTTGGTTCCAACGCACATGCTGTAAAGAAGATTTTCTATTACGTGCTAGGGGTGGCAGCTGGTCGGGAGTAAATACAGAGTCAGTTGGTTTAGAATACAAGTCAGTGTATATGTTCCCCTCCAGGAGGGTAGATTGAGTATCCAAGCAGACGTTGGACCTGTTGGATGACTCCAACGTAAATTTAATCGTAGGATGAAAGTTACTGGCGAATGAAAAAAAAAATTTTTTTAAATTGTCGCCCGTTTCCATCTATTTTTATTCTATGTCGTCACTGAATCTCAACCATTTTAGAGGTCTATAGGGTTCCTCACTGAGGAGTTTTTGCATACGAAGGTGACAGTTTAATGCACATTACAGTTCCATTAAGTATTGGTTGTTGAATATAAAATTGTTAAACTTAAGAACATGTGTTAAACGTTTGACAAATATTACGTAGCAGAGGAAGAAACAGATCAATCGTCACATGTCTCTGTCTGTCTGTCTGTCTGTCTCTGTCTCTCTCTGTCTCTATCTCTGTCTCTCTCTCTCTCTCTCTCTCTCTCTCTCTCTCTCTCTCTCTCTCTCTCTCTCTCTCTATATATATATATATATATATATATATATATATATATATATATATATGGATGGACGGAGAATTAGCAATGTTTACAGTTCCCATTTTCAAAAATGCTCCAGAAAGAGGTAGAGGGCATGCTATCTGATCCTAATACAAAGATTTACTACCTACAGTGGAAAGTTCGAGTCCTCGAGGTCGAGACTGCCACATCGGGTACTCGACTCCTAAATTTGGTACCAGTTGTAGCCTTATAGGCTAGCGTGTCATCAAAGGGAAAGTAACCTTTCCACGCCAATGGTTCTGGAGAAAATCAATCTATATAAGGGTTCTTTGGAAGAAAAAAATCAGAGTTTTTCGTTTAACAGAATAAATCAACCGGTAAATTATCTCTGGTGCTTGTTTGGTATAAGTCATTGAAAATCAGCAACAAACAATAAATTGTTTCGCACTCATAATCTCATGGTCTATAAACGCTACACAGAAGCCATTGTATGTCACGTATAATACGATGTATACAGAACAGGTATAAATAACAGAAAACATTATATATATATATATATATATATATATATATATATATATATATATATATATATATATATATATATATATATATAGTATATATCAGGTATAAATAACAGACATCATATATATATATATATATATATATATAGAGAGAGAGAGAGAGAGAAACAGACAGACAGACAGACAGACAGAGAGAGATAAGTAATTTACACAAGAACACACTGATGCAGCTGACTTCTATCCCGTGAGACAGAGTCATTTTGATGTCAACTGCTTTAAAAACAAAACAAAACTAAAAACAATCAAACAAACAAACAACAACAACAAACAGAAAAACAAAAGAACAAACACACCCCCACACCCCCATAAAAAGAACCCAAGCAGAAAACAAACGAAAAAAAAGAGTACGAGTTAAACATACTCTGTTAAAAAAAAACAAGTTATCTGCGGCCACTCAAAGAACACTTTACCAAAACCTTTAGGTGGGTGGGTGGGTGGGTGGGCGAGGTCTTGATTCGAACCAATGCCTTTTAGGCTAACTGATCGCTTGTTCACGGACTCGAGTTTATGGTGCAGTAAATATAATATAGTACTAGTACAAATGTAACTGCCATTTGAAAATGCAGAAATAGTTTCATGATGAGCCTCCACATTCAATATGGAAATGTAGAAATAGTCTTATCATGAGCCCCCACATTCAATATGGAAATGTAGAAATAGTCTCATGATGAGCCCCCACATTCAATATGGAAATGTAGAAATAGTCTCATGATGAGCCCCCACATTCAATATGGAAATGTAGAAATAGTCTCATGATGAGCCCCCACATTCAATATGGAAATGTAGAAATAGTCTTATCATGAGCCCCCACATTCAATATGGAAATTTAGAAATAGTCTCGTGATGCGCCCCCACATTCAATATAGAAATGTAGAAATAGTCTTATCATGAGCCCCCACATTCAATATAGAAATGTAGAAATAGTCTTATCATGAGCCCCCACATTCAATATAGAAATGTAGAAATAGTCTCATGATGAGCCCCCACATTCAATATGGAAATGTAGAAATAGTCTAATGATGAGCCCCCACATTCAATATAGAAATGTAGAAATAGTTTCATGATGAGCCTCCACATTCAATATGGAAATGTAGAAATAGTCTTATGATGAGCCTCCACATTCAATATAGAAATGTAGAAATAGCCTCATGATGAGCCCCCACATTCAATATAGAAATGTAGAAATAGTTTCATGATGAGCCCCCACATTCAATATAGAAATGTAGAAATAGTCTCATGATGAGCCCCCACATTCAATATGGAAATGTAGAAATAGTCTAATGATGAGCCCCAACATTCAATATAGAAATGTTGAAATAGTCTCATAATGAGCCTCCACATTAAATATGGAAATGTAGAAATAGTCTTATCATGAGCCCCCAGATTCAATATGGAAATGTAGAAATAGTCTCGTGATGCGCCCCCACATTCAATATAGAAATGTAGAAATAGTCTCATAATGAGCCTCCACATTCAATATAAAAATGTAGAAATTGTCTTATAATGAGCCCCCACATTCAATATAGAAATGTAGAAATAGTCTTATGATGAGCCCCAACATTCAATATGGAAATGTAGAAATAGTCTCGTGATGCGCCCCCACATTAAATATAGAAATGTAGAAATAGTCTCATGATGAGCCTCCACATTCAATATAGAAATGTAGAAATAGTCTCATTATGTGCCCCCACATTCAATATAGAAATGTAGAAATAGTCTCATGATGCGCCCCCACATTCAATGTAGAAATGTAGTTACTGTGATCTACGTTCCTTTTATCTTTCTTTTGATTTCTTTCCTTTATAAGACACACAAAGATTTATAATTTAGTATATCTTATAATAATAGTTCTACCGTGTCAATCAATCTTACCTATCAATATATCAATATATCGATCTATCTATCTATCTATCATATAAAAATAGACACCTATTCACGTACCCATTCACTATTCCAAAGTATTAAAATATGGAAGAAATATGAAGACCGTAACACATCTGAGACATTACAAATGTGACAATTTATCATTTGTGACCAACATATAAACACAGTCAAGCTTTTTAAAGTGATTATCAATATATAGCAGCTATAATTGCGCAAGGATTTAGCACAGCTAGTGCCATGTGGTTAAAGCATTGGACTCGTGACCAGAAGCGTGTGGCTTCAGTTCCGACCATCCTTTTAACCCTGGCCTTATAGCATGGTGTGTCCTTGGGCACGGCACTTTACTCTTCTTACATCAGCACGATATAACCTTCAAAGTGTTGCAGCGCCGTAAAAAACAACAACAACACACACACACACACACACACACACACACACACACACACACACAACAAAACAAAACAAAAAACCATTCATAGTTACAGTAATCGAATAAAAGTTCACTGACTCAAAAACATCAGTTTCTGAAAAGCCCCATATTTGACCTATATGTACGGGTTAATTGAACTTTTATATAAAGAGTGAAATTGTTGTATTTCATATGCATGTGTATGTTCAATTTACAAGTGTAAATAAGTGATATTTTATGAATTATGTACAATTTGTGATATGTACTCCCCACCAATCTTTTACCAAATGCTATACTCAGAGTATAGATAAGGCATGTGCAAACATATAAACATGCCATTATGAGAAATTGCACGATGATGTTTTATCGATTTTCAAAGCGTATAAATTCATTGGTAGTTCTGCATGCGTATGATCAGTGAAAGTTTTGCTTTGACGGTAACCAGTATCTTAAGGGCCTTCGTGAAGCAGGAAGTGAGGAGAACAGCTGATTTCCAACACGTCCGAATGCTTTAAAAGTGATTAGAAATTTATTTTGACATCATTGTCACCAGACAAGGAATATTTGAGACAATGTATCCTTATTATAATATCATAAATTTTTGGCTTCTATTAATTTGTGCTGTTGTCATACAAGGAGAAAGTGTGACGGCAAATTCAACCACCTTAAGTACCACTCAATTAAGCACAACAACAGCACCTTCGTCGGTCGCATATACATCAAGTGTGTTAACTACCACAGTTAGTACAGCGTCCACGACCAACACAAAACCAACTACTGGATGGACCACTAATGCAAACACAAATCAAACCACCGGGAGGACAACCACTTCTAATGATACAAACACCGCAGAGACCTATAGTACTACGCATAGAGCAAACACTCAAACATCTACAGCCACTGTAGTCAACACTTCCACAACCAACCCACAACCAACTACTGGATGGGCTACTACTGCAAACACAAATCAAACCACTGGGAGGACAACCACATCCAATAATACGAATACCACAGAGACCAAAAGTACTACGCATGGCAGTCTTGCTAATACCACTGTAAGTAGTAACACAAAGCAAGAGGAACCAATCAGTTAAGTTTTTATTTTTTATTTCCATGTGTAGACAATGTTTTTTCTTGTGTTTTCTTCAAACAAATATATTTTTCTTTCGGAATGGACAGGAATCTGAAGGTATATACAGTATAAAGATCTAGGACACCAATAGTTTTACGTTACATCAGGAATAGTGTGCTTTAATCTTGGCGGCACATGATGATTATCCAATTAATTCAGCTTTGGCCATTTGTTTCATATTCAACATTTCAACAGCTAGGTCCATAATTTCATACTTACAGAAAGATGCGGTCGATTCACAAGTATCCGAGGACGCTGATAAAACGTTTTCAAAACTTCTCATTAAATTTATAAAAATGTTGCTATGTCAACCGGTCAGTATTACTAATATAGTAGATCAAGATATTCCGAGTCCTTCCAGACTGGCCTAAATGACTCCCCTCCCCTTTGTTTGCTGAATCCCAAAGGTTTTGATGATTTTCTCTTTGAGAAATTCTCCCAAGGTTTCGATGATTTTCTTTTTGAGAAATTCTCTATACTATCTTGACCCTGCCTCCCCATTCCTCAAAAGGAAAAAATAATAATAATGAAGAAAAACAACAACAACAACATTGGAAAGGTAATTCAAAGCCTACATCCAGCTCAATGGAGGCAGATCAATAATTATTCAAAACTAGAGTTCGAGTTGTGTACTTCGGGATACCTGATGTATCGTTGTATGTGATTTCTTTGAAAGTGGAGTCTTCTGTAATGCCAATAGCTCTATCGATAACCAGTACATCACACGATAAATTCATGATTTATTTTAGAACAATACGCATACCCCCTGGCTGTCAAAGAATAAACAAAGAGAACTACGGAAATGAAATTTAGAGGTCTAAATTATAACAACTGTCAAACTTTAGGGTACCAAATTCACCAAATGATGTTTCACAGCGATGTACTAATAACTTAAATACTTATGCAGATAAAATGCATTTACAGCATATACGTACGAATGCTGTTTCTAAAGTACCGAGCGCTGCCGTGATATCAGTACCCTAATGGCGAAATGTCACGTGATACGAATATGGTACCGCCCTTTAGAACCGTAATGGAAAGGTATGTTGCCACGCGCCGACGTTTTTGGAGCGTTGTCTGCGGTATTGTCTGGTGGGGTCATGTGATGAACTAAAGATGGTATTTTCTTCACCTGTGGGAGCTGTTCTCCTGTGGCCTTGTCTTGGTTCGAGCACTTTACAACACGAAACAACGCTATAGGGAAAAGTTCCTAGAGGGCGAGCAATAACCATCCAGAACAATCCGCCATCGGTAACCAGGCTGCTTTTGGGAATGTAGGAAGGGTAAATACGTCCGCGGCCGGTGAGAAAGCAAGGTTCGTGTGTTTATTATTTCCCCATTATTTTTTTAAATTTTGTGTGTGTGTGTGTCACAATTTTATCGATGTTAATCAATTACACAGAGAATGTAGATTATAAACACAGATTTTTTGGGCAACAATTTTGAGGCAGGATGAAATGAAGAAATAATCAAAGATTGATCTTCACGTTTTTGCACGATCGGTATTTTATTAAAACTGTATGTTCTGATTAGTGATATCATCTACGCATGATCAGACGCTATGATTTAGGAATACGTGTAAAATCTTACACTGGCATATATGCCAAATTGCTTGTGATGAATCGCTGTATACAGGAGTTAAAGTTTTATACGAATTTTCATGTAATCACCTTTTTTGTGATCCGGAACGCCAGGGACAGCGATTGGGGACACCTGGAATAATTTTCCCCGCTGTTCCCGATCACAAGCTGAAAATCAGATAAACATTTTGATCGAACCATTAAATCTTTTGTTTTCAATTCATCGCTTGCAATTCGGAACATTTGCCAGAGAGAGATTATATTTTTAAGTTACAGTGTCCGATTTTGCGCAGACAATATAAATATCAGGAAAATAAAATTTTAAATGCAAAAATCGATACTGGCAGGGCGAAAACGTGAAGAGCAACTTCAACCATTCATTATTTAATTTTGGTTCAGAATATTTGCTTAGCATTGACAAAATTGACCTTAAACACCCCCCCCCCAACCAAAAAAAAACAAACAAAAAAAACAACAAAAAAACAAACAACAATGGAAGTAAAACGTAATAAACACACCAACCATGTTGTCGAGTGATCATAGGTACATGTTTCAGACCCAGCTGGATGCTCAAGCTGGACAGGTTAGTACAATAGCAAGTTCCCTCCCTCACGTTTCTTGAACATACATGTATATCCGATTGAAGTAAATCTTCTATACCCTGTAGCGTACTAACGGGAGTGGGGGTGGGGGTGGGGTGGACGGGGCGGTTGACCCGGGCGCCAGAGGTCTTGGGGATCCAAAACAGCTGATAAAAATTAAGCCTCGTATTCTGGGCCTTTGCGCCATCATCGTCGCCCCTGGCGCCATGTACCCTTAGTACGCCACTGTCTATACCCAGTGCCTCGCGATTGAAGCTATTGCCAAAAATAACTCAGTATAGATCCTATAAATATAATTCTACTAAGACTTATGCCGTATCAAACGTTTGAAATTTCTGAAGGCAATTAAGATTGACGTAAATATATAATGGGCCCATGGAAGCCAAATTGATATGTACAAAAGATACACAGGAAACAATTTAATTCTGCACTGGTCTGCGATTGACAACCTTCGCAGCCAATTGAAAGTGCAGTAACGAAAATCCCCACATGCCCCACCCATACCCATATGACATAGTAATATAGTATTGCACCGGTGTGTCAGTTTGCTACTTCTAAAATTCGACGTGCTTTCTCATATGGATTTCGGGTACATTTACATTAAACTGGCTTGTATTACCTTCTGAAATTACTACGCTCTTTGACGTAGTGCAAAAAATTACATAGCGGTTCTGTAAATGTGGAACAGTTGAATGGTACATTTTATTTTGACTATTAAGCTTGATTTTATATTTGCTTATCGTGTTTCATATCAAATAGCCAAATTCCAAATGTCATCGCTTACCTTCGTTTATTCATCGCAAAACGATGTGTATACCTTCCTCCTACACCGTTACTTCCTTTTATAAAGGGGTAGGGGGGATATTGAAGGATATATAAGTGGAATCTAGTGAATTTTTCTAGAGATCTTGCATAGAGAAAATACAACTTTCGAGCTTGAGTTTTTTTCTTGGTGACAAGACATTTAAGTAGTCTTTTTGGTAAAATTAAAATAGGAACATTTCGGTCCAAGAAATATATCATCATAGGTCGAAGTTTTCATTCATAACACATTGTTTAATTTTTATTCATAAAGTCAAAATTTTAGTACTGATAGTGACTCAGAATTTACCGACAAGAAATTAATATATATTGACCATCGTTAAGCACGCATTTGTGTGTAACCATTCTGGTGAAATATATGTCAATTGCTCAAGATTGTTTTTGACTTGATATTACCCCGATTCATACGTTCTAGGCCCACTTAATTCAATAGGATTGGATGCTGAACATTTCTCGTTATAAATCGCTTCCATTACAATAATATTTCAAGACGTTATTTGCATATTGAAATCGTGGAATTTGCGTGTTCGACACATTTGTTTGTAATGAATTAAGATCTTCTATATTTTAGAAGAGAATTTATTCTAGTTTGAGATCGTTTGCATTCAACTGGTCTCTGTTCAATTAGTCTATTTAGAAATGTGTGAAATATTTTGTTCTGGATATAAAAATTGTGATACCACTAATCGTTCAATTCTTATTTCTTTTTCCATTTTCAACTCATTGTACTTTGCTGAACGATTTTCTACCAGTTTTGACACACTCGCTTTTCGCGCCCGTGGTCCCGGGTTTGATTCTGAATTCCGTGCTATACGAAGTGGTCGATGATTTTCCCAGGTTCACCACCTTCGTGATCATCTTCTAACAATATTTAAATATTCGGGAATATTTAATATGATTAGTGAGAACGTAATCAACGTAAAATACATAAATATTTTACTTTTATTATATTTCAGGTAGACATAGAAAGTGGGGCTATAGCTGCAGTTGTTGTTTTAGTTGGCGCACTTGTTTGTATAGGGCTTGTCTACTTGGTTTCAAATATTAGAACGAGGAAGAGATTTGTCAGGAATTCCGAATCTATAGAATCGATCGAAATGAGGAAGCGGACGGGAAGGACAACACAATTATAATAAACTATCGCCATTATAAAAAATCGAATGTATTTGTGATATGCACCATTTATGCAGCTCTGCTTTGGAAATATTGAATAATGACTTATCTCCGTGGAACCACACATTCACTATTTGGATTTCCTAAGTATGGATCGTTGTTTTCTCTCTCTCTCTCTCACTCTCCCTCTCTCTCTCTCTCTCTCTCTCTCTCTCTCTCTCTCTCTCTCACACACACACACACACACACACACACACACACACACACACATAGAACTCGGATATTTGCTAATACTGAACATCACGTCAGCCTTTCATTGATACTCTAAACTAAAGTCAATGCTAATTTTGATATTCTGTTTGTTTGCTTTCCTCCTTTTTGTATATTATATTCACAGATTAAAATTTACCAATGCTCCCCGAGATAAATGTATGCATTCATGTATGTAGGTATGTATGTATCTTCAAAACTTCGTAATATTTCCCGTGTATAGCCAGTAGGTGACATTTAGAAGTGAAATTTCACCCAGATTACTAGAAACCCCAGAGTTTATTAGTTTTCATCTCCGCCTAAAGAATAATTTTAAAAAACTTTTTCAAAGCAACGCATTGATTAATTACTAGAAACCCCAGATTTTACTAGTTTTCTTCTCAGCCCAACGATTTAACATATATCTAATTCCATTTCATTTTAACTTACAATACGAGTTAATTTCATACAAGATACAGATATAAAACATACCAAACTTTTTATGAAACTATATGACCTAATACATAAACGCAACTGGATGACCTAATACATAAACGCAACTGGATGACCTAATACATAAACGCAACTGGATGACCTAATACATAAACGCAACTGGATGACCTAATACATAAACGCAACTGGATGACCTAATACATAAACGCAACTGGATGACCTAATACATAAACGCAACTGGATGACGTAATACATAAACGCAGTGGATGACCTAATACATACACGCAACGGTCGATTCGACTGAAGAATGAGAGACATCATAGTGAATCTAACTCTATCGGACACTTCCATATAATGACACCTGCTAAAAAAGGGCAGCATTATAAGTCCCTTTTCAGTTTTAACTTTATTATCATTTTCCACTTCCATACAATAGGGCTCTGTCCATGAATGACACGTTCCCTTAGTGCCCTTGACACAGATATTGTACTGTACACATATTGAGACGTGTTGTGAAAACAGTCTGCATTTTGTCCCCGTAAGACTAGATACACAGACGCTAGCTATCAGAATATTTTACAACGAGTTCGGATTATTGTATAACTGACGGATAATGTAACAAGATTATACATTATGGAAGGTGATTATGTTAGGTAAAATAAATAAACTTTTAAGCTTTTGCGAATTAGTAGTTCGCTTCATTAAAAACTCAGTATTGATTTTTTATTTTTTAAAAAAAAAATAGTTTTTGTGTAATTTAAGTCCAAATTTGTTTAGGCAGATAGCCATTTCGCCTTTAGAATATAATTTTGCCGACACAAATGCAAGAGATACCTGCAATCTTCTTGGCGTATTTAATTAATGGGCTTTTAATATGACATCAGTGACTAGTGCATGTATCTTTCTAAGTCCTCTGGCACCTATCGATAGAAATCGAAAGTGTTCTTCTCTCCCTATCGCCTCATTCGTCAGCAATCAAACCGTTTTCTGAGTTTTGCAGATACTTTACGTGTACTTATTTTCTAGCAATTGTATTTTTTGGTGAAACCCTAGCAATACCTTTTGTACCATTTTACGTAAAGATACAATTTTTAAGCGACACTTGTTGTGTGGACACCCGTTCTTAAATTATAAGGTTCACACTGGACTTCGTTTCCCGCAAAAAAGTTAGAGCGAAAATAAGATTACCTCGAAAGAAAAAAAGTTAGTTCATTTACAGGGGTCCCTGGGTGGCCGAGTGGTCTAAGGCGCTCGCCTTTACCGATCACTGCCATCTCACCTCCGTCCGCGTGGGGTCGAGTCTTGGGCTCGGCCAATGTGGTTATGTGAGAAAGCTTGCAAGTAGCTTCCCGTGGGTAGGTGGTTCTTCCCGGGATTTTCCCGGGTTCTTCCTCCACCAGATATACTGGCCGCCATGTATAGCCTATCATGTGCTGAAAAATGGCGTTAAGCCCATAAAACCAAACTAGTTCATTTACGGTATTTGGACTATCGCGTCCTCGCACTATCCAAAGTTAGCAATTCTCCACAGTTGGACAGAGTTTTGGTGAATCTGTCAGAAAAATAAGAAATAATTCTACATTAAAGATAGAAATAAAATAATGATAATAATTATTTAAAAAAAAACAATGATATTTTTGCGGAAAGCATGCTTGTAGAATTAAGGTATTCAGGTTAATTCTTTTTACAACTGATATCTTTTACACCCCACCCCTCCCCCTTTTATAGTGTTAATTTCCGACAGTCAAGGGCTGTTTTGAATATTTCCTCTGACAAGGTGGCTCAAAGAAACAATATGGGCCCTATGCAAGATTGAAGTTTGATGTCATTATAACAAATTGACATGCTTATCATTACCCCTCAACCATCCCAATATTGACATATTTACACCTGTAACAGACATACTTAAACACGTAAATCATATTTTCCGTTCGTTTGAAGGCGAAGTTGCGCATTCGATATCCTGTGCATGTCTAACTGTCAACTGTAGTCACCAAACAAACCAATCCGTTTTCAGGTCTAACTCACTGTAAATGTAAACCAAATTACAGATTTAGTTCCTGTATGAATTTATAAACACAAGGCTCAGCCTTCAACCTGAAAAATGTGTGTGTTGGGGGAGGGGGGTCACAATACGAAACTATCCTGTGAGATCTAGTGCCGCTTTCATTTGATGTCGCGGACTACCACTGACACCGAGATTTGTGTGTAATTTTGAAACCAACCTTGCTTTAGGAATAAGCTCCGTGTAAAATGATGTCATAAATGATTCGAGAAGAAGCAAACAGTTAATAGTACTCAATATAATAATCTTTTGATAAAATTAAATATTGATACGTGTCATTGATTTTTATTTCTAACAACAATTTCAGCGACACGGTTTCAGAATTCAAAGAGTGACCCATAAACGGTTTCCATACAAGAATGAAGGTAAAACCAAAAAGAAAGTGCTGTTTTCTACCATTTTATTTTAAAATTCGACATTGGTAAAAGATATTTTAAAAAATCTGTCTAGCACTTTATTATGTATCGTTCTTTGGCAATATAAATTATTCATACCCGAGGAGAGAGCCGCAGTGACTCAGAGGTTAAGTCGTTGGACGCGTGACTAGAAGGGTTCTGGTTTGATTCCCTTCATCCATAGTGTGTCTTTGGGCAAGGCACTCGACTCTACTTGCCTCGGCATGATCTAACCAGTAAAAGTATTGCTGTGTTGTAAAAGTCCGAACCAAAACCAAGCATAAGCGAAGATTGTGCTAACCACATACACCTGACCGTGGCTAAAATAAATCAGATGATTATGGATGCTATACCGAGGGCAAAAACAATCAGTCATGTATGGGAATGTATCTGTCCTTGTTGCAAATGTTGGGAGAGTTCCCCTAAAGCATAATATGTCTTACCTAATTTAATTTTTTGATTGGGTTTGGTTTAGTTTGGTGTTTAATGGCGCAGCAACACAAGTAGGTTATATAGTGCCGAGGCAATTGGAGTAAAGTGCCTTGCAAAAGGACATACACAGGTAGGCGACCTGGGGTGATCTAATGTAAAGATTCGAACCCGCACTTTGTTTGATTGTCCATGCTGAATATAAGTGTACCATTTTATGAGAGTAATCAAAGATTGAAAATAGCGCATACAGTTCTAGCAGGGTAGTAGATAGATGAAAGCTTGAAGAGACCTGCAGGTAGTATAGTGGGGCGATCTACGGGCAAAGATGGTACTTGGGCACAGATCACAATTATTTTCCCTATATAGTACCTACATTTGTTTGTCAGTACTGAACTTTTCAGTGTCTAAATCCTAATAAACCATATGTTAATCTAAAGTATCTTCAAAGATAAACTCACGGTAAAGTTCTTGTCATAAGTTAACCGGCATTTTTTTTGAGAGAGACTGACCTATAAACAAATCAACGTGCCATGGGTCAGATATTTAACTTTCTGGGCACGCATGAATGCAAGATTACTCACTTTACACTGTCGCGAAAATACACAGACAATCACACCATAATGCTCATATTTTATAGAATAAACAATCTCCGTTAAATCAATACCAAGAATGCCTAAATATAAGCCAAGGATCACCACTAAAAAAGAGAGGAAAAAGTACTCTGAAAAAAGATTGGGACTACACTTGGGGGGTACTGACCCAGAAGTAATAATTGTGACCTGAGTTCACTTGGGGTAGAGGGGAAATTAACATTAGCCCGCCATTTTCAAAAAGTAGCATTTGGGGTACAATGGGAATTTCATGTTAAAATGTCCACAGGTTTAACATGTGAGTGGCATTTTGTGAGCAATGAGAATTTAACATTAGTCCATAGGATTAACATTATGAATGAATTATCAATCTATAGTGTTCAAAATGTCCATAGGTTAAAATGTCTGGGTACAAGAGAAATTTAACATTAGTCCTTAATATGACATTTCCCTTTTTTGTATCGATAATTTTTGGGTGGAATTAACATTATGACGACCCTTTGGACACAAGGGGAATTTACCAGTAGTCATTGATACTGTAATGATTAAGTAACACTATAACATGACTATCATACTCCAAAATGGCACAAAATGATTTTCCAACATAAACTAGAATAGTATCTATTGGACACGAAAGCTCCCACCCATAGGTATTAAATGAAAGAGGTGTTTGTTCAATCAAGGGAATGTTTCATGCAATCATTTATTCTGGCAGAGGTATATTAGCAGAAATACAGAGCGGACACAAATATACTAAGTTGACCTTTGAGCTCAATCTCTAATCTTAACCTTGGGTACACGGGCATGAATACTGTGCGCGACACATCGTCTGTCAGAGATACACATTTGTGCAAAATTTCATTAAAATCCCACAACCCATTCAAACGTTATAGAGCGGACACTAAAATCGATTTGTTGACCTTTGAACCCTGTCTGTGACCTTGACCTTGGGTCGACAGGCCTTGGTGTGGTGAGCCACACATTGTCTAATTTTAAGATAGTGAATATACACATTTGTGCAAAGTTTCATTGGAATGTTATGGAAAATAAAATACCTATATTGACCTTTGAACCCCGTATGTGACCTTGACCAAGGGTCTGGGTTTGGTACGCGACACATTGTCTAGTAGAGATACATGTATGTGCAAAGCTTCACCGAAATGTCTCAACCCATTGAAAAGTTATGGCCCGGACACGAAATGCGGGATGGAGTGATGGACGGAAAAAAACACTATTTGCCAAAAACAGTAAAGGTGCAAGCATACAAATCTTTTCTAATATTAGAGTTAACTTGCCATACTATTATTTGTATTGCGTGTTTGAACTAATGGACTATCAAGACGGCATATTAATATGTTAAGGTGGTTCTCCACAGATAAGTTTCTAACCGAATAACATTATTGTTGATTATGTCTTTGTAACAAGTGCATATAATAACGTATAGTTTCAAAATACCTTTCTCTCTCTAAAATTTTAAATTTATTGATCATATGATTGTAAAATAAACGATATATATTATTGCAGCAAAATACAAAATTAAAACTTTAAAGCATTTAATCTTTTTTTCCCCCAAATACTGATCACATCATAAGCTACTAGCAGTGGGTTCGATATTTTAATATTGAACATCGAATATTGAACCCATTGCTAACTTAACACACATCAACTGAGCTAGTTTTTATCAAAGGCCGGTAGTTTTTATCAAAGACTGTGTAGCGAGCATGCGCCCTTATTTTTTCCATAGTCGTTGTAGATTCATTATACAAGACCTAAAGCATAGCAAATGGGACTTACACAATAAAACTTATTTTTACTGTTCAAAGTGAGCGAATTTGTCAGAATTAATTGATTTATATAGCTTCGTCTTTAAACACAATTTGAATCTCTAAATTTTTCATTATTTTAATATTATTATTTTTTTTTAAATTACATTTAATCTGAAATTTCTACTGACTTTTGTTCGTTTTCGACAGGCGGAAAAAATGCCGAAAATTGGGTACAATGCTATTAAGTACATTGTGTTTCATTCTCCCGATTCATGTCACTTATGTCCAAGAAAAGTAATTTCCTGAAAATATCGAGCAAAATGGTCAAACGAGGGTTGCTTTGTATTTGAGACCGATGTTTCTATAAATATAGACTCGACGCAGAGCGCATTTGTGTGATTTGTAAAATAATAGATTTCGGAAATGTGTTCAATTTGTTCCAGATTTATAAGGCGATTTCTTTGAAGCACTTATAAATTTGGTTTATTAAGAACGAAGTTACCTCTACCATCGCTGCTACAACTCAACAACGAATCAACAGCTGAATCTGCAAGTCAAATATACCCATCTAGTTGTAATCGCGACGAAACCGTCTCAAGCGCAAAATAATTAAAAAGTCACTGTAACTAAAACTTGAGATATTGGTAAAAAAAAGTCATACTTTTACTTCATAGGTGTTTCACTCACTAGGTCACTTATATATATATATATATATATATATATAGATATATATATATATATATATATATATATATATATATATATATATATATATACTCAATTGATAGGATCCGAGACAATGATCCATTATGAAAAACGTATGCAGTTTTGAATGGCTTAAGAACAGACGTGCGCACGACTAAGGGTAGTGCAATGTGTGTGTGTGTGTGTATGTGTCTGTCTGTCTGTGTGTCTGTCTGTGTGTGAAGGGTGGGAGTATTTAAAAAGGACGTTTGATAAATATCTGGGATAAAGCATATCAATAAGTGAGGATAGAGAGATCGAAAGATAGATGGATAGATACATTGGTTGCTCGTAATTTAATAGATATTTATGATTTAAAACATAAGTCACAGTAAATTTACTTGTATGATAAAGTAATTGAATGTTACACTCCTGGAGTCCAACTCAGTTTAAAGAAAGGTTTTCACAGCATGTAACACCCCAGCCGAGTAACGTGTTATGTCTCGTTCTCCTCTGGTGTACAGGCACTTCAGACGCCTGAGCAGCTTCTCAAGGCGCCTCCCTTTTCTTCTCCTTGGAGATTCCACGAAGAGCACCTGCTGCTGATAACTCGGTGTTCTTCTGTTCATCTTTCAATTTACTGATGAAGTGCCAGAGATTAGGACGTGTTTGTCCAACAGATTTGTTCGACTTGTTGTGGAAGCCCTCAATGTGATTGTTTGTTCTGGTGTCACTGTTTCTTGAGAAAACGTTGTACATAGGAGGAGGAAACTGTCCGTCAAAGTAATGTCTCGTGATGTAGTTTAGGAAATCTTGGAGTGAGGGATATCTCCGAAGAAGATAAGCGGTTGAACAGGAATTTGTAAGGAGCTGAAAGTTTGGTCATACGAGGGTTACAGGAAGGTAACCAAGGACCATCACCTTTCGGATACATTTCCTTATTTTTCTACGACGACTGTAGGGGCAAACCAGCCCCAGTTCTTGGAAATTGCACCACATACTTTAAAAAAAGTGGAAATAGCACACACAAACTTGGGCATGTATAAGTTCCGTTTGCAGAGCCCCTATAAGGGATCATTAAAAGTCACAAATGACTTTGTTGGGACGGAATCGGCGTCCTGTTACGTCGTTGACCTTAGCTTTAAGGTGTTGAAGAATTTGTCTATAATGCCCTATAGTTTTGCCACTCAACAGGCATATATACAAAGGGTAAAATTCGATCATAATAGAGACCATGAATGACCACAAATTGAGTGAAAGGCCGCGGAGAAGTCTTAAAGTTCCATCAATATATATTGTTCGGATATCATCTAGAACATGTTTAAACTCATCAATGGAGAAGAGGTAGTCTTTTATTTTACTGGCAATAATTTCCTGGTAATAGCTGAGCAGATATGGATATGGCAAAGCGATAATGTCGGCACTAAGTTCAGCCTCGTATATTGAATTTTTCTCGTTTGTTTAGTAAGTGTCTTTTATGTTTACTGGCCCTCTCTGATAAATATCTTGCCCGGGTGTTGGCATCTCACTCAAAGTTTCCCTGCCTATTATATCAATAGAGTAGCTAGTAAATTGTAGGCTTCAATTTAAACGCTTCCTATTTTTATCAACCAGCTTTCTAATGTCAGCACAATATCTTTTACAGAGTGTCAGATACAGTGTAAGCTTAATCATCACACTTTCGTTGCAGTTTATAGATTACAACTAATACAACAATTAGCATACAAATAGGAAATTCATCTACTATAGGGTACTGACCATTTAATTTTCGGGGGTTGGGTGGGCTGCGATTTTTGTTGAACTGAGATATTTTATTTTCTTTTATCTCAAGATAAAAAAAATTTTCAGATAATATAATGGATATAATATGGTGTTATTTTGCTATAAATCAGAGCAAGTTATTTTTTCCAGCTATTGACAGACAGAAATTTTAAAAAGTGTCAGTCCCCTGCCCTAGAAAATTAAATTGTTGGTATCTAATATGATTGCGGTAAACAGTGGTACGTATCGCGGTATGTTCAGAAATACCGCAGCATACAGCCGTACAAAATGTTTCGTGGTACCCATATATATCTCTCTCTCTATATATATATACATATATATATATATATATATATATATATATATATATATATATATATATATATAAATATATATATATATATATATATATATATATATATATATATATATGGAGAGATAAATAGATAGAAAGATATAACTTTGAGAGAAAGAGAGAGAATTTTCAAATTATAACAGTTCATCGGGCATAGAGCAAAAGCTATATACATATATAGCCATATTAATACGTACAACCAATATCATGCTATTAACACTTGAAATTGAATTCTGACGTAAATACTTTCCTTTGTTAAACTAGAATAACGGTTAACATTGTTCTCAAATCAAACTGAAATTTTATTTTGTATCAGATTTAACTGTAATAAAAAATTTCCTATTTATAGTGATCTTTAAGAATTTTTCCATCCCATGTAACCTAGCTGCACCCCTTTTCAATTTAAATATATAAATATAGTATTTTGTAAGAAGAATAATAAAGCTAAAAGACTTTTCATATATTTCTTCTATATCCATATTTATATATATCCATATTTAAAAATAAAACCATTCAAACAGGGCACAAATATATATGTTCAATTTATTTCCGCATAAAGTGGGACATATCGTTTCATAAAAATCCCATTATATTCCGAAAAAAAGAATAAGATTTCTCATCAAAATGAGAAGAATTTGCAAAATGTACACGTGTACCACACAAACATATCTACATTTCTCAATGTCAGTTAGGGCGCAATGAAGATTGTAATAAGTCACCTAGGGATCTTTTAAGAAGGCGTTGTCAAAGAGGCAGTGGCATTATTACCAGGAAGAGGCCCGCTTTATTTATGCAGTATATATTCTATCTTCAATGGTTTAGCAAAAGCAAGAGAAAATAATTACTTGAAATTATTTTACATGGTCTTATTATTTGTTCATGAAACACTCTTCAAGTACATACATACAAATTTAGTGCATAAACAAATATTGACCACTACTTCTTTTTCACTAAACTGATATAACCATTCATCTTGTAACACGAGTCAAATAAAAAATTTACAAAGCCGTCTTTGTTTCTCTGTGTTTCATACATCTAAACCAGAACATTAAAGCAACACTAAAATTAAAAACATGAAACAACAACAAAATCTGTATACACATTCCATAATTTAATCCGGAAAAATAAAAACATAAGAGTAAAACAGTAATATTACCCAATTTTAGGACAAATTAATTAGCGGTAATGAATAATACGCATTGATACTTATGAAAAAACATTTTGGACTGGCACGTCACAATGATGAGGTCTGTATGCAGCATAACCTGACTTAAAAACGAGTATCAATCTGCTCACGTGACCAATAACATAATCAAGATTTTTGTGTGTGCATTAAAGTACCAACTATTTTTTACACAACAGTGTACAAACTACTTAAGGCGTATGAATTACATGCATATGAAGAACGTAATGTTGGTTGAAACATTAACTAGTGTTCTGTATATATTACGAGACGATATGCTTTCAAAACAATGATAGAAACAATGTTGACACAATGTATTAATACTTATTATATGTCTGTATAACTGCTCTCTACTAAACATTTCTCTAATGTCTTGTGTCTTTTACAAGAATGGAAAGGAGGAAAAATTTGTTATATTATTCATATTGACCCAGAATATTAACATTGTTGATGTTGTCATTGTCGTCGTCATCATCAGCAGCAGAATCAGAAAGAGCAGTCTCAGTAGCACGTGAAAGTGGCGATATTTACTGATCTTGGTTCATGCACACGCTGATGAGTTAAAAGAATAGGTTGTGTTGATGTATTTACGAGAACTGAAAAGTGGCTGCCATTTGCTGAAGATAATAAGAAATGCATACGAGTCAGACATGATTTATCTACCTGATGGAGCATTTGCTCTGTTGAGTCTCGTTTCGTCTGACAATTGCAAAGAGAGAACTTAAACAAGTCACTGCTGCTATATTGCTTTTACTGAACCAAATACACATGAGCGTAAAATAAATAAGTCGCAGGACTTTAACTGGATATAAAAACATAAATAAATTATTAAATAGTTCTTTTTATTTCAGACTGTCGGGGAAAAAAAGAAGTTTGACGAAAGAATGAACATTATCTGTCTGAAGATTTTACATTTTTCTGAGATGACGACACAAACTATCCTATATAGGATTTATGGAAAGGTACACCTAAAGGAGTGTAAAAAAAATACAAATTACAATTTAAGAAACTCCCGGAAATGTGATGCATCAGACTTGAACTTTTGGATGAATTATTAAGATAATTTTACATTAACTCTATTTGCTAGCAACGCTGTTACATAAATCTACGAGTGCCGGGAAAAACAAAAATAACTAATTGAAGCAACTTTTAATTTCAGCTCGTTTAAACGAGTTAAAAAATGTCATTTTCAATGAGTTTCTATACTCGTTTGTACGACTTTAAATCTCATTTTATGCATTAGTAACTCGTTTCAAGGAGTGTAGAACTCCTCAGGTATGAGTATATAACTTGTTTGAACGAAGTAAAACTGTTTTGAACGATTTAATAATCTCACTTCTTCGTCCTTAAAGCTCGTTTAATTGAGTCGTAAACTCGTTTGAAAGAGTTTTTAAATCATTTGAACGAGTTAGAAACTCGCTTGAAAGAGTTTAATTGAACGGCTTTACATCTCTTTAGGTTGAGTTTCAAACTAGGTTGGACGAGTTTATAACTCCTTTGAACAAATTTAAGTCTCACTTAAACGAGTTGCTCATTCTAACGAGTTTGCAGAGTTAAAATTTCATTTAAATGTCTTTAGATCTCGCTTGAAGGTTACAACATTGAAGCGAGATTTGAATTCTTTCCAATGCGTTACAAACGATTTAATCAGGAGTTGTAAAATAGTTTATACGAGATTAAAACGTGTTAAAATGAGTCAACAACTAGTTCACAGCAAAGTTCTAAAATAGTTTAACGAGAAATAAAGTAATTAAACGAGTTTTTAAATTGTTCAGCGAGTTTCTAACTCTCTTAAAGTAGTTAAAACTCGTTAAAATTAGTTACCAACTCGGTTAAAAGGGGTCTAAAGTTGTTTAAACTGGTTTATAAACGTGTCTTTTCATCTTTAATGCGAGTTATTTATTTGTAAAAACGATATCTAACCGCTTCAATTGAGTGAAAAACGTGTTTACACGAGATTTTAGTCGTTAAAAGCAGTCTAGAAACTATTTAAAACCCGAGCTTTGCCTTTTAAACGAGTTGTATACTCGTTAAATGAGTTGCAGTCTGGTTGTGACAAATTTATATATTCTACCTGAATCTAAACAGGCTTTCCTAAAAATCACAAAATGTTATGGTTAATCTAATTTATTAAAAGTTCTGTTCTCAGATAAATCACACACACACACACACACACACACACACACACACACACACACATATATATATATATATATATATATATATATATATATATATATATATATATATATATATATATATATACAGAGACAGAGAAAGGGACAGATTGTCGAATATATAGTATTAAAGAGGAAGACTTTTAGAGTGCACTGTACTAAACATTCTAAGAGAAAGAAAGACACTATATTGCGTGCCAATGTCATCAACATTCGTCCCAAGCGGTATGTTCCAGAAAAAACATGAATTTCAAAATGGTTTCAAGATTTGCATACACAAATATATCAGTATTTTAACCCCAATTTCTTATTCTAGGGGTCCATAATCTCTGTCTGTTATTCTGAATTCTCTGAATGAGTATCTGGAAAAGGTCTGAATCGAGTATTTGTCTTTCCTGCTCTTGAAGATCAGTCTCAGTTTCTCTGATGTCGATGTATATATCCGGACTGAGATTGAGGTGTTTGGACATACATTTTCTATAAAACACGAAACTGCGTCCCATAATAGACCCAAAATTTTCCATTATATGCCTTGGTTGGACACCATTAACGCTGATCTGATCCACATCAGAATTACCCTCAGAAACGTACATTGACCTGAATGTTGCAAAAGGGTAAAAACGATTTTCTCCAAAAACTATATCAGACACGATAACACGTGTCTCTGTCAGACTGTTTTCAAGCTGTAATTTGGCAGATCCGCCATCTTTGTACTTCACATTCATGATTAACGATTGGAGATCAAGGTCAACGTTAATGATAGTGGCATAAGGACGTACAACGGTCGGGTTTGCTTGCCCGATGATGACAGAAGAACCAAATGGTATCCAGTCCACGCCTTCTGGTGGTACCGGAAGAAGACGGGTGTTTCCATCCTGATACATTACGAAGACTTGTGCATATCCCGAATTCCATGGAATAGGCCTATATATTCTAAAGTAAGATACGTTATTGTATGAGTGTTCATTGGAAAGTGTAAGTCTCATTGTGTCTGGAGCCAACCACCAAAACTCCACGAAAATAGCTTCCACAATAACATTGTCACTCTTATATAGGGTGACGACCTGGTCTGGCAACATTGGCCTCCTCTCTAGAGATAAAGTGTCTACTGAAAGTGGAAGAGAAGAGTTGGAATCGATATAGAGGAAAATGAAATTAAGATCGGTCTCAGTCCATGAAAAGTCCGGAATCGACCAGGAGGCTTCAAGCTGCGATGGAGTCAGAATCTTGTGTTCCGGGGATGATATTGACGCCTTTCCCTTGTAACGCATTTGAACTATGGTCTGTCCTGTCATTCCGCTAAATTTTAGTCTCAGTATTGACCCTATATCTGCATCAATCATCCCTTTTGACTTTCCTTCCAAATCGAACTGCGGAATTAATATAGTAGATAACTTTGACGATTCATCATGTCCTTTGGTGAAATAGACAGTAGCTTTGTCCGACTTTATGGATCCAGACATTCCACTGGTAAGCTCGATATCTCTAAAGGTCCAAAGAAATTGAGAAAGATGAGAACATCCACTGGTGTTTTCGGATCTCCAATTGGAAAATGACCTATACTGCGGCAATGCAGCCGTTATTTCATACCTCTTTACGAAGTGGTTAAAAATGGGAACATTCACATTGTCAACTTCTGGACATGTAGTTTTATACGATTCCTGGACTGCATAGGAAAGGCCTACAGAACTCTCTGTGGGACGTAAGTTAAAGGCTACATCGGGGACACAAGTCAGCTGGCACATTGCAATTTCTTGCGTTATTAAGTTATCTGTTATATCTATATCAACGTAGTCCACGGCCATACCATCAACAGTGGCGTTGAAGAGTACGTGAAGAGTATGCCAGCCTATATCGAGGAAAGATCTTCTGGGAAACCGTCCGGTGGACATGAAAGCGTTCCAGTCAGACTGAATCGAGGTGGGTGTAGCAAAGATGCCGACGGCTTCGTTGTCGATTTTGACCATTACTATATCAGTTTTGTTTCCGTTAGAAAATCTGAAGTCTGACACCTGCACCATACTGGCAGTGCGCAGGCAGAAATTTAGTGAGAGAAGCTCACCTTTCCTCAGTATTACGGCTTTTCCGTCCGAGGCGTTGGACAGATCCCAAACTTCATGATTGTCCTTGTTCCTTGTGAAATCGGCCTCAAAGCGAAACACGGCACCGTTTGTCATGAGGACTAAATATAGCATGATGATAAGTATTTGGCAAACATGCATCGTGGGAGATGGGATCTTCTTTCTTTTGGTCGTACGGGGATGAAAAACCTGAAAGTAGAACAAATATGTGCTGCTTAAATCCATCTTTGTTATACAAATAAAAGAAAATTAAAAATAAAAAAACACAAACAAGCCAAAAACAATTGCACCCACGCATTAAAGGCGAAACACAAAAAGACATGTCAGAATATAATAACATCGTTTAGCCTTTTCTAAAAAGTTATGGTGAACTGGTTTTTACTGATATTGTAATGGATTCTGCATATAAAGACTCCCCTATATCATCCATCATATAAATAAAGAGAAGTATAAATATTAGCTATTAATATTATGCAATTTTTTAATGAGTCCCAGGAACGAAGTTAGTTTTTTGGGCGTGCTGTCTTTTATGTACTTGTATGTGTTCAATGTTGTGCCGTCTTTCGTTCATTTGAATTTTGATTGATATGTGTTCTAGGTCACTCTCGAAGTTTGTGTCAAGGATGGAAACGGGAATTTCAATTTGCACCTATACAGTTTATGATCCCTACTTTTTAATATTTATCTGTCACACTTACATTATATAAATTTCTTCCAAAATTAATCTCAGTTATTGAGTGATTAGGAGAGGATGCTAATACATTTTTCCTCGTGGAAATTCGTTGCGAGTGTTTCGGAGAAAATGCACTCAATTTTTCTTGTTTACATCTTGTAAAAAAAGCTCCAACATTTAATAGTCCTTGTAATCTATAGTTAAAAAATAAGAGTAGAACAGAAAAGTTAATTTTACTCGTGATGGAACAATAAACTGTTAGTTTCCCTCATTATGCACATTTTTCCTTCAAACTGACCTCTAGATTTCAACCTATTCGACTTCTCCATCAAGACTATAGCGACAATATGTATTACTCTATTTAAAAGGCGCTAAATCTCTGTTCTATGTAGGTACAAATTTAGGCGTAGTTTTATAACTTCGGGGATGCAGCTTCTTGTATGCCATCCGAGAACAGGCACGATTTCAATAAATAAACATTTATGATGGAACACCCTTCCTTATTTTACTTTAGCATACCCACCTACTTAAACTTCAAAGTATTCAACCAATTTGAGTCTTGCTAACTTGTAAACTGTTGTACCGCTTGCTGTTATTAACCGCATTACTTAAATAATATTGCAGAGCGATGAGGGTATCAAGGAAATGAGTGAAAGATATAATGAACTAAATTAGTGTAGTGATACCATGAACAGAATACAGGAGAAAATTCATTGTAAACACACTTTTCTAATTAAGCACCCCAGATGCATTCATAGCTGCTTATTTTATACATGTAAATGTAATAAATAAATAAATCAGTTATTTGGGTCCATATTTCAAGAATGCAATGCAATGCTGCAAAATAAACTTTTTTTCTTGCTATAGGTGGGAAACATCAGATTTAGACAAGATCTCTGTATTAGAAATGCACCTACATTGCACACTAATTTGTTACATGGTTGCAGTGTTTTAAATTTATTTGAATCTTCATATGGATGCAAACAAACTCTGATGCATAGATGTTTCTCTAATGTCTTCTTCGTCTCTGGGTTACGGCTGCAATGTAAATAGGGCAGATGAGGGTGGTACCGTTATTTATTTCGCTCTTTATCCACTCAATAAACCTGGTCGATATTTTTCTGTTTCTGGACACTACCATAAAAGATGATACAAAATTTCCACAGAGTTTGTGAAAAGAGAGCAATAATTATATTAAAAGTATTTGTCGGTAAAACTCTATGTTACATCTTTGTTTTGAAACTATTTAAGTCTCTGACATCCGGTGTTCTTGGGAGTAAAAAATACCCCAACTTACTCCATTCATTCTCATCTAAATTATCAAACTTTGTATTCCATTTCGCAATTGAGAATGGCTTCTCCTTCTTTACATTTTTATTGCATTTAAAAGCCCATGAAATTCTAAGAAATTTACATCAAACCTAAATTTGTTACGAAAATTATCAAAATTGATCCATGGACGAGTTTTCATTTACGAGTCGTTTATCTCGTAAATTCCTTATTCAATCCATTACACTAGAATATCCAATATTAGGATTCATCTTTAGTTTTGTTTGAAAGAATTCTTCTTTTTGTTTACCAGTAAACTTATTATAGAATTCTACATATGCTGAAAAGACATCAACTCATACCTTTTAAAGATACTTATTAAAGATAAGTATTAAAGATACTCTTACAAGAAAATCTATTCCTAATAGAAAAAAACAAAACAACAGCAACACTTTTCTATGTTTGAAAGAGGAGCAAAAAATGCTTTTCTATTTGGATTCAAGATTAATAACTTTTCTGATCCAAGTTATCTTAATAGAATTATTAAACATATTGATATGAACCATTTTAAGGTCATCCTCATTATAAGCTTAATAATAATTTGTTCTATTAATTATCTCCCTTATCCCGCTCGAAACAAACTTATAGGAAGAAAACGTTGTATATTGTGAGGGAAATTTGGTAAACTCTGTAACAGGTGAGTAAGTTTTCATAATGCTAAACTTTAAATAAACATAATTTTACCAACAGAGGATAGTTGTCTCTTTTACCACTGCAGAAGTCAGGTTTTTTTAAAATCCCTAATTTTGTCATATAAATTTGCATCTACCATATTATTTTGCTCGGTAGAAAATTGTATGCTTGGGTAAACAAATTCAGATGAATCTCAATATATATGATATTCGGAGCAATATTTATTATTACTACCTGTTCTACTTCTAGTCCAGGCTGCTTCAGTTTTCTTCAATATTTGTACTAAGGCCTGAAAAGTTAGAGTATTAATAAATGAGTGTCATCTGCATACCGTGAAAAAGATATTTTATATTTATTTTTATTCCTTTGGGATTTGGATATTTTATGTGGGCTAATATCTTTCTACAATTGCGGAAAATATGTGGAGATGATCACCTTTTCTGCAGCCCCTCCTAATGTCAAACGCAAAGATGAACATTCTCCATTTACAAATAATGGGTGATTTAATATTTTTGTAAATCAGTTTTATCCCATTCTTAAAATCCACCAACAAATTTGAAAAGTATAATACTTTATCGCTAAAATTTCATGTACTAGAATAAAGCTTTTTCAAACTCAGTTAAGATAATCTCTCCAGGTATGTTATATCTTTTATAGAAAACATAAGATCATATAGGGTACAAATGTTCTCCCCTATAGATCTTCTTTTAATGAAACCAGTTTAATTCATTATTAATAATTGCTTAAAATCTATTTACAGTACATGATGAAGCAATTTTGTGAAGAAATGTGTCTCCAATGTTTCAAATACTGTTTAAGTTTATCCTCTATTGGATGACAAGATATTATACCCCAGAAGTATATGAAAACTGTATTGCTCTGGCATCATATGGACCATTATCTCTATAAAAAAAAAACTTTTAAAAAAAGTAAACTCATCTGATTCTGTGCATTTCTTATGAGCGATAATTGAGAGTTACCTACCATTAAAAAAGAGTGGGAGAGACAGCATAGATGGGGTTATTCTTTAATAGACCAATCGGATCGCATTAGCAGATCTAACACAAGGACTGTCTTCATCACGGTCCTTCTGCTTTTGTCCTCTACATTTTTGTTTGTTGTACTGTCACAGATTGCTTATCAGCTTTTGGAATATCTTTCTTCACTACATCGGTATTGATGGTAGGATTTAATCTGAGTTTAAAGAGTTTTTGGATATCTTTAAAGTGTGGTTGAATCCGACGATGCTATCCATTTTCATGAGCAGGTTACTGTCATCACAAAAGCACAGTCTAAATGAACTCTTAAAGCTTTTATATAGCTCTAAAATCTTATAATGTTTTCATTTAAGTTGTAATCTTGCTAGCATAGTATTAGTTTCTCAAATAACTTTTTGTCGGTGTCTGATACCGTGGAGATAGACTGTGTACTAGATTTTGTGTTTTGTACCTGTGCGCCTAACATTACATAATTACATAATTATGCAGATTACATAATACCTTATACTTTGATTCCATTGGATATTCCCACATCTGAGATGTCAGTTGCTAACCAATAAAAAATGTATGTCTTGCCAATTTATTCATCTGTAATAATGTTCTGATTAAATGAGCTGCAAGGTAATTTAACCTTCCAGCACCACCATCCAACTCCACGAATATCTCTTTCTCAAGTTAAATTACCTTTGTAAAATCAAATAAATCTTTATATATTTTCAAATAGTACATATAATTGTCTATAATTGTGAAGTGTTTTCCTTAAATATACCTCCAGTCATAATGTATTAAGATGTTAAAGTATTTGCAGATCAAATTCTGTTGTTTTTTTTCCTTCAGATTAATGCGATTGTTGACTGGATTCAATTTTATCTTCGCCAGATAGAGATATTACGCCTTTACTCAGTAATTTACTAACCTGAAGGTACACATAAAATGTTTATAGTGATGTTACTAAAGCTGGAACACATGTGTCTACCAAACACCAGAACGAAATGCCACAACCAGCTGTTGTCATGCACACTTATTTGGTTTTGCAACAGATTCACATTACACTGCACTCTGTATCTATTGACCTAATCTTCACTCTCAAAATTTTATAGTATTGTTCTCAAAAATGTTTAATGGTTTGTAAGTGAAAAATAAGTTTGAGTGTAGTAAATTGTTATCATGTTATATATGTTTGACATGTTAAGTTACCCAATTTATAGCATTATACTGAATCGCAGGACAAGGCTAAGGCACTAAGCTTGTTATTTATTTATTTATTTAATTACTGAAATCTTAAGTCCATTATTTAAGTTCAGATAATTAATATGATATGATCATTTCTTTTGTAAAATCATTCAGCTTGCATTTTATCTTTTTCACATTAACGGATATTTCGTTGTTGACTTTCTCTGTAAATTTTATATTTCCTTCACAGTAACACCAGCTTAATCTCGTTGATTAAACACACTCACAACATATTTGGTATTCTGTATTTCCTTTTTCTATCTCGTCTATCATTTTTATTTGTTGCATTTGCAACATTTTGCAACTAATTGGATTTCATTCACAATATCCAGTTCTGACTGTACCATTTATTTCTGTAGTTTCATTTCGATTGCTACTAAATGTAAAATGAAAGTTCAGCAAAAATTGTATCGTCAAAATATGTATATCTACATGCTATAAAAGGTATACGAGAATTTAATTACTTTATCCAGATGGTGTGAAAAAGTTCCCTAATTTTTCTTATTTTGGTTAATTTTGTGGTAAATATTTGTAACTTAAAGTCCTATGGATGTATTAAAATTGCACTGGGTAAAAACATTTCCTGGAAAAATGCATAGTAGATGGTACAGTTAGATCGATTTATATATCTTCGTTTTATACAATTTAAAAGAAGTATAGTTTTTTTAAGCTGTAGTTGGAATTCGCTTCATATATCTTAATATTATCTTTTCTCGTTTATTTCTTTCTATCATTTATTATTTATTACCCTAATAGGACAATCCCTACAATGTAGTCGCCTAATCGCGTTATTCATATGTACCATTTTTTTATTTACTGTAATGATATTTTATGCACTTTATTTGTTCCTTCTAGCTTTGTGATTAACACAAATTCGCATGCTGTACATGTATTAACTTCATCATGCTCTAATCGCATTTTGTTTGGGGGGGGGGGGAAATGTCACTTTCTAGAAACTCATCACGTTTCACAAAATCAGTTTTCGTTTATCCACTATTTGTTTTCTATAAATTAAATTTCTGCTTGTGATGAATCGCTGCAGGCTGATTTTCAAGTTGTACTGTAAATTTAGCCGTATATAAATCTGTATATTTACCCACATCAAATGCATAATTTATTTCTTTTTCATCCCAAGCTGTTTGAACCATGTTATTTTCAGGGTTGATGAAACTTCGATGTTATCATCAATGAAAATAATCAATAAGTCTGAATCTTTTTTTTTTGAAGTATTGAAGATACATCCTTTCTATATTTTAAATCAATAAATTAACACAGTTGTATTGAAGATACATCCTTTCTATATTTTAAGTCAATAAATTAACACAGTTATATTGAAGATACATCCTTTCCATATTTTAAATCAATAAATTAACACAGTTGTTCTCTTGA
Organism: Margaritifera margaritifera; assembly: GCA_029931535.1. NCBI lineage: Eukaryota > Metazoa > Mollusca > Bivalvia > Unionida > Margaritiferidae > Margaritifera > Margaritifera margaritifera. The sequence goes on along the minus strand of JAQPZY010001629.1, from coordinate 2,352,977 downwards.
ATGTTATTCTCCAGCACAACTAGTTTTAACTACACTTTTATCTGCAATGTAACTTTATGCCATTATTTATGATGCATAAAAAGATCGAATTATTAGTTTGTGTTCGCTCTCCGCTGTTGTCGCTACGTTGTTTGTCCTGATCTTTCTAACTACCAGACCACCCAGTCTCACTGAGTTACAAAATATTTATTTTTGTTTTTAAATATTCTTGTATAGCGATACTAGATGTTAATATAAAAAAAAAACAAAAAAAAACAACAAATACAACTGCGCTTGACCTTTTAACATGTATATTACTCATGTGTTAAACGTGGGGATTCACGATCACGAGTGGACTGTCGGAATTACTAGAGTGTATTCTCTGTCTTATTTCAGTTAATTCAGTTTTCTAAATAAAGTCTTTTCTCTAATCAAATATATACGCAACTTTAAAAGCATTTTGTGTGAGGAGGAAAACATGAATTTCAAGGATATGTAATGAACAATTTATTTGCAGAATTTCAGAACTGAAAATTTGGAATATGAACAAGACAATAAAGAGTTTATGCTGTGTAATTTCTGGCCAGTTGCAAACGGAACAAATACTTATATTAAACATTGTGTCGCAATGCATACAGGTTGTATCAAGCATGTATAGGAAAGCTGATGTTCAAGTTCACCTCACTTGTCATAATAACCACAAACATGCAGGTTATACATATTTGAAAGTTTTACAATTCGCCATCAATTTAGATCAAGTGAATCTAAGTTCTTGGTGCAAAAAAAGCAGTACAAAATAATAAATATCTATGGGCTTTGATCTTTTTCCCTTTGATGTATAAAATACCTGTATAAAATACCTGAAACAACGGCGAGTACGTCGATAGTAAGCGCAGTTTGAAGCAAAGCGACTTAAAAAAATATAACTGGACAAAATTTGTCTTTCTGTTTGGCCTTCCAATTGAATATTCATGAGGGTCTGATCCATTATCAAAATAGGCATGAATGTGCCTGCATCTTACAAACACAGTCTAGATGAATCATCTCGTGTGTATCCAGCATGCACAGGAGTAATACACCTTTCTCTCAAGAGGACTGGGCCCTAATCCGTATCCTAAACAATGGTCAAACGGACAGGTAATTCACATTGACCCATAATAAGTAATAATAATATTATAATATCTTTGTCACAAGTGGACTGGGACCTAATCCGTATTCTAAACAATTGTCAAAGGTACAGGTCATTCACGTTGACCTATAATAAGTAATAATAATATTAACATAAGTTAGTTTTGTATTTTTCTTTTTCCATTCTCCTTAAATTTCCGAAGGAGCTAAGATACACAATCTAACATTAGAAGGAAACGATTTTATCCAGCAATTAAAATCTGTCTAAGAAGTGAACGAAAAGACGAATCCGTGATTGCTTTTAATGGCGTTGAAGACAAAACACTTACACAGCGAGATAAAAATCGTATGTGCTAATCCTCATTTTCCCCTAAAATCTCAGTGCTACAGTTTGTTGAGTTCACATCAAAACCGGCGATTGCAGATCATATAATATAGAACTGAAAACGGATACCAGTCTTTGTTTGAACAGACAACATGTGCACTGATTCCTCAGTTAAAAGTGCAGTTGTTTATATTAAGAAGCATACTCCTAAATAAGAGGGATGAGAGTTGGGGGCAACTTTTCAAAATCAATTTCATTTGAGCTGCTTTGCATTTATTTATAAATATGATTGTCGGTTTTCGCTTTCTCTGATAGTTTCGGTTTTCAAATTAATATTGTTATATTTAGTATCAAATCATAAAACTCTAGTATATAAACCCTATTACCTGAACCTTATCAATCAATAAGATCGACGACAGACTTTTATATATCTTCCATAATTTATTTTTCACTATTATTATACCTGTGTATGAAAATACGTCACAGTTTATACATGATTTGTCTTCCGTGACCATCAATCTTCGACAGAACTAATAACAATGCACATATGCAAAGTTAACTTTGATTGGTTACCGTCTTTTCTAATCAAGTTACAGATGCTACAGAAACGGATAGAACAAGAAATGCGACTGAATTGAATATTATCCACTTTAAATCAAATACAAATTATAATGATGCTAAGCAACATAATTTGTTGTGAAGTCTTTTGTTTTTATAAAATAATTTTATTTTTTAGTAGAACTGTATTGTCATAAAGGGACTTTTACAAACAAAGGTGACTTCAGGCAAATACTCTTCCCAAACATGTATTGTTATACATATTCATCGCATTTTATTTTTTAATTTTAAACATTGCTCACGAGATTTCATTGAATGATCACCATAACAGCATAATAATGTAGGTATACTTGTACCACACGTGTCACACACGTCGCAGTCTTGTGATTAATCGCCATTGTTTGAAATCATATTAATTCATTATGTTTTATAACTCACTGAGTTTATGTAAATTTGCCTTAGAGCACTAGTTTCCTGACAAGTTAATGATCCCTACGACCTCACAACGCTTGTTTCCTGGTGTGTGTGTGTGTCTGTGTGTTGTTGTTGTTATTGTTTACTATGATGTATAATTCAGAAATATGGAGAAAAATTAAAAACCGTTACTGTGTATTTAATATATTTTAAAGTAAACATCAGCTCAAGTTACAATAGTGCTGCTGCTTCCGTAATTACGTATTTCTGCTCTATGCTGTTGCTTCCGTTATTATTGTTGCTATAGTTATTGCTGTTATGGTGGTGGTAGTTGCTTTCCATGTAATTGACGTTCTTTTTTTTAGTGTGGATCCTGTAAGAATACAAATTTGAGAAGCAGGCCGATAAAACATTATACACCTTGTAGAAACAGGAAGAGACAGAAATAATAAATACAACTGCACTTTGTTCATACCTAGGTTGTAAAAAAAATAATAAAATATGCCCCGAACAGCCTATTAAAACTAAGCTCCGGAAGACAGCAAATGACACCTCGACTCCTCCGAAGAATAATAAGGGATATTGTTTTCTCAGTTCGCCCGGAATGAATCAAATAATCTAATGTTTAGTCTGTCGATTTGCAGTTATTTATTATGTATATCTTGTGCAGTCATACCCCAATTAGAATAAACACAAAACGTAAACGGACGTCTAATGTAGAGACTACAACAGTTGCAAAATTGGACACCGTTGCAATAAAAGATCAAACCCAAATACATGCCGTAAAACAGAAATCTGTAACATTAAAGACATGCTGATGAGTGAAATGTATTTGCTCAGCTAGTTAACAACGTACAATGCTGTCTAGTAGCTTCATTGTTATAGCAATGCCGCTGACATGCAACTTAAATTCGTCGATAGCTGTTGTACTTATCTCTCACTATTGGTGTTACAAACATTTATATATAATTTGGTGGACCGCCATCAATGAATTTTGTTTCATGTCGGCATGTGTGTCCGAAGGCAGGCTGGCCTACTGGCAAATAAAGTTATGTTTCTATAAAGTGAATGATAACACAAATACTTACCAGCCCTTGAACCAAACAGCCCCTGCGTGCACTGCGGTATTATGTGAGACAGTTAGTTCTTATATCCAGGTGGCTTTCATGAAAGTAAGTCCAGTCACGCATGGCATGATTCATATTAAGGCCAACTCGTCAGTTATTTACCTATCCTCTGTCACACTCTTGCTCTAAAATTTGACTCTATCCAAAACTATATATTAAACACTGTAATTTTTTAGTCGTATAATAGTAATCAGTTTTGCCTATTTTTCATAGTGTTCAGAGCTATTACATTTATCGTATAGAAAATATGTTCAAAATACCGACACGAAATCGCACTAAGCGTACAATTTGTGCATGGAAAATATGACCTCAGCAACAACAAAACCAACAACAAGAGCAAGAACATAAATAATAATAATAATAACAACAATAATAATAATAATAATAATAATAATAATAATAATAATAATAATAATAATAATAAACTTAAGGTAGTTTATTGTTCTTTTATTAACGTATACCAAAGGCCCAAAATTGCATTCATATGTGTTCCTAATTCCTTTAAAATCATATATTTATTCTATAAGATAATTTACAATAACCGGTCGTGGGTTACTCCTGTTGTTTAATGTACGTGCTCGTTCAATCAAAACGTTTGTAGCATCAGGTTCTAACTAATCACACAGGTCTACTCTCACTTTATTTTCTGTTTCCGTCCACAATTCTTTTTCACTTTCATCTAAACCATGAAACACGTGTTTCTCCCCACGCGATTGAGCCTCGACCTGTTCAAGTTTTGCATCCCGATCTTTCATTCCTCTCTCGAAACCATCAGTACCTTTTGTTAGAGAGCCTATCTGACATGTCAAAATAGTTATTGAAATGATCAAATCTGTTATTCATACGTTTTCGTTCAGTTTTTATATCTATCAGTATTGAACCAATTGTAGCTTCAGTAGCTGTTTCGGTTCGAGTCGACAGGCTTGGGGATTGCGACTGAGCCTGAGATCGCGTCTGGGCTTGAGGCTGGGTTGAAAGGGTATCGGGAGATGCACTGTCTGCATTGATTTGCCTATGTTTTTTTTTTTATTGTTCTAGCTTCATTGGATGGTTTATTTAAATTACTGCTATGATATAGAGGCAGTGGAAGTCTCATTTAAACTTCTCTCAGAACTAGCACTGTGATATGGTCTGGACGGGAGACCCTTTTTGACCTCTTCAAGTTGGACCAGGGTTGTTTCTTTACCGTGTACTTTCAACAACGTAAATAGAGTAGTTTGAGCTAATGAGAATCTACCAAATTAAAACAGAAAGTGCTTCACTTTTACTGACTATGAAAATGTTCTAATTTTCACCCTCCACTATACCAAATCAATGCCCATCCTGCTATTTCTTACAAAAGACACTTATAACAGGCAGAATCGTATGACCGATATAAATAAACAAAGCTATATATATAGTCACGTGATTCAACTACAGGTATGCACTAACCTAGCCCTTTGCAACACTCACTGAATGAGTGTAGATGTACATGTATTTATAACACTGTGGGCAAAATGTTCTCTCTGAAAACACTCGAACAGACAATTTTACTTCAAAGTCACTGATCCACCTCATGCAACATTCAGTAAAATATTTACTGGCTGATTTTTACAGAATCAATGTCACGATTTCTTAAGAAACTGCAGGATATTGACAAGAGCCTTGATTTCGAGTTATTACTTACCCTGTGTAATAATAATAATAATAATAATAATAATAATAATAATAATAATAATAATAATAATTCACCCCTAAGGGTTTGCCAGCAAGGGGGTTTGAATATTATCAGATGCATAACAAGAATGTGATAAAAATAAAAAAAAATATTTTTAGTAACATCACTAAAGTTACAATATTATTTTTAGTAACATGACTAAAATTAAAAAAATTACTTTCAGTAACAATGTTAATATCAAGAAATTATTGTTAGTAACGTTTAATGTTCGAATTAAGACAGTAAATTATAGATACGCAATAAATCTCTCATATATAACATTTGACACTTTATTTCTTATTATTGTAATTTTACCGCATCTAATGCAGACGGTCTACTCAGATAGCCTAGGTTAGTTTGAAAATTTACCTGTGCGATACCTCTGTCTCCTAGATTATTTTTAATGTATTCAGATTGTATTTCCTTACCTGCTGTATCTAAGGATACAATACAATGTCTGTATGATACAATACAATGTCTGTATGATACAATACAATATCTATATGATAATACTAGTGTCATAATTGCAGTGACGTTACAATGTGCATATAATATGTATTATATATATATGTATCATGTCAAAATTAATAATAATAATAATAATAATAATAATAATAACAACAACAACAACAACACCACCACCAACAACAACAACAACAAGATCACATTCTGAGGGATGTGTAATTCGTAATAAGAGTCCATCAAATGGACTAAAGCTCTACTACCTAAAAGATTTTCCAGGAATTTAAGATAAGACTATTTCTTCCTTTTAACTCCAGAGTGTAGAAACCATCTCCGATATGCATCCGCTATAACAAGATTTTCAAATTAGCTGCTATCGTGGACATACTGGATGTCAGATTGGCAGCATGTTTATTTTGGACAAGCTAGACATCATTAGAAGTCGTTTGGTGAAAACCCCATGTCAATATGACCATCCATTCAGTGGGAGTAGTGACAACAAGATGTTCAAGACAGGCGTCGTGGCAGCCATATTTGATGTACAATTCGCACCATTTCCATTTAAGACCAACTAGATATCATAAGAAATCTATTGGTGAAAACCCCATGTTGATATAGCCATCCATTTGGGAGGAGTAGAGATAACACTATTTCCAAGATAGCCACCGTAGAGGCCATACTGAGGCCCAGTTTGCATTATTTTCATTTAGGACCAACTAAACACCATAAGAACTCTTCTGGTGAAAACGTTATGTTAAAATGACTTTCCATTTAAGAGGAGTGGTGATGACAAGATTTTGAAGATGGCGGCCATATATTGAACTTCATATCGGCACCATTTTAATTTAGGACCAACAAAACATTATAAGAAGTCGCCTGATGAAAATCCCATGATGATATGACTTTCCTTTTTAGAGGAGTAACAGTAACAAGATGGCTGCCATGGTGGCCATATTGAGCATCAGATTCACACCATTTCCATTTAGGACCAGCAAGACATCATAAGAAGTCTTTTAATAAAAACCCTATGTTGATATGACCATCCATTCAAGAGGAGTAAGGATAACACGATTTTCAAGATGGCCGCTGTGGCGGCCATATTGGATGTTCGAGCGGCACCATTTTCATTAAGACCAACTAAAACATAGGATAAATACGTGTACAAAGTTTCATGGCAATCCTCCAAGTAGTTAAGGAGTAGTAGCGATAACAAACTCTTGCTGACGGACGATGGACGACAGAACATCCCGTAAGCTCTTCTGGTATTTGTCCAGTCAAGCTAAAAATAAGGTATCTTCTATATATAGATCATGGACGTAAAGTCAGAAAATAAAAAGTGGCCGTGAAAGTTAGGTGAAAACTGAAAACGGACATTTACAACTGAGATCACTCAGCATTTATAGAGTAAGGAGCAAATTGGTAAATTTTCATTTGTAAAAGTCAGTCAGAGGAATTATTTATCGAATATTCACTGATAAGCCAAACCTCTAAGCAAGAAATATCATAGACTCATCTCTCTACACCACTAGCCTGAAGGAATCAAAGTGCAAGATCTAATAGACGGGTCACTGACACAACTGTTCAAGTAAGTTGTTCACGCTCTTAGGGTCTGAAGAAGGCATGATGCCCGAGAAATATACTCTCTCTCTCTCTCTCTCTCTCTCTCTCTCTCTCACACACACACACACACACACACACACACACACACTTTATTTCTTTCTAAATTATGTCCGTTTATCAAATATAACGGTCATGGCAACATAACTTATCATATTAGATAACTGTTTGTTATGAAATCCATGTCTAAGAATTTACCACAACTTTAAGAACCCTTTCAAATGACAAATATTTTGTTTTCCTTACTGTTAACTCTGCAGATGGATCGGTTTTCCGGTTGTAACTTTTACAAAATGTTATCGTGGAATTTTTAACAAGCCTCCTTTCCTTTTAATGAAACATTTATACAGCTCGTGGTGTATCAAAGATACAGCATACATCCTACACACACACACACACACACACACACACACACACACACACACACACACACACACACACACACACACACACACACATATATATATACTACTACTACTACTGCTACAACTACTTCCAAACTTATTATTACCATTAAGACACGAGCACGCCTTGTACTGTTTTCTAAAAGTAATATTACCATCTCGTGTAAGGGTACGATAAAAACACCGGAGCACAATTAGTAATTTTCCAAAATGAATATTACCATCCATTGTAGAGGTACGAGGATGTTCCAAAGGAACGACTCTTGTTTCAAAGAAACAATGAGAACGCCAAGAGCACACCGATACATTTCTAAAACGCAAGCAGTATACTCGAGTGCCTAGAACACAAATAATTGTTAAAGAGAGATTGGTCTTAGTTTTTAGAACACAAATAATGGTTAAAGAGAGATTGGTCTTAGTTTTTAGAACACAAATAATAGTTAAAGAGATATGGGTCTTAGTGTTTAGAACACAAATAATGGTTAAACAGAGATTGGTCTTAGTTTTTAGAACACAAATAATGGTTAAAGAGAAATTGGTCTTAGTGTTTAGAACACAAATAATGGTTAAAGAGAGATGGGTCTTAGTGTGTCAATTATGCTATTACAAGTTACTTGAAGTTTGGGTGCAATGAATATAGTTTTGTATTTAATAGATTTTTCTTTCTTCAAACATTTAAGAAAACGAATGAAAAAAAGTATAGAAGTAAACCCACAATAAAGTATTTAACAGTGTCTTCTTTGTTTAAAACAATCTCAGAAATGGCTTGTATGCTTTAAAATATATTTTACACAAAAAAAATATGTATTTAAATGAACTAAAAACCATTTCAATATAAACTTGACAGTATATAAGAAAATGACCAGTAAAATTATATATACATACATTAGTAAATAAAGAAAGCCACATAAAAAGCAGATTAAAATATACACTCCGTAGGTCGAAAAATAGCTCTGATGGTTTCAGATTTAGGCAAGAAATACAAAGTGAAAAGTTGCTATGTAAACGCATGATCCAGCCTAGTAGTCAGAATAACTCGAGACAGGTGCGGGTTCTTGTATGGCGGTCATTAGAGTTGGGTACCACGAAAAAATTTGTACTGTGGTATTTCTAAACATACCGCGATATATATCACGGTATACCGCAATTATATTACGGACCAACCATTTAATTTTCTGGGGTAAAGGCCTGGGATTTTTTTAAGAAAAAAATCGGCTTTTAAATAGCTTGAAAAAAATATTCTTGCTCTGAATTATGTGAAAAAACCCCGCTATATCCTTAAGATTACTTGAAGAAAAAAAATGTCCAAGAGGTAAAAGAAAAGAAAATATCCACACTCGAATCAAAAAAAAAAAAACAACAGAAAATCGCACCCCACCCCCAGAATTTTTTTTATAAAAGGTTAGTACCTTATAGTAATCGAATTTTGCTATGTCTATGTTAATTGTTGCATACCTTGTCGTCTAAACACTGTAACTAAAGTGGGAAGATTCAGCTTACACTATAGCTGACACCCTATAATGGACATCCTGATGACATTAGAGAGCTTGTTTATGAAAATGGAAAGTGTTGACACTAAAACCTACAATCTACTAGCTATACTATTGACATAATAGGCAGGGAAACTTTCAGTGGAATGCCAACACCTGGGCAAGATATTTATCGGAGAGGGCCAGTAAACATTAAACAAACACACTTACTCAACAAACGAGAAAATATTTAGTGAATTTGAGAAATTATGTAAAATTTAAACAGAGAACATCTGCTCTCCCGATAATCTTACGGTGATTCTCGGTCATATAACGGAATACATGTACTTGAAACATTAACGGATAGGGCCAGTAAACATCAAACAAACAGACTGACTCAACAAACGAGACAATATTTAGTGGACTAGAGAAATTATGTAAACTTTAAACAGAGAACAACTGCTCTCAAGATAATCTTAAGGTGATTCTCGGTCATATAAAAGAATACATGTACTTGACACATTAATATACGCTAGTAAATAACTGACAAATCACATTTTTTCTCTTTTTAAATCTGAAATGTTTTCACCAGTTAGATTTGGCCCGAATATCTTTCATAACATCCCATTTGCTCGCTATGTTTTGCGTATGTGACACGTGTTAAACATGTGATTAAAGGTTCATAAATATAATCATTTTTGTGATATTCGAAATTACTTTGTGACATATACTATTTTGTAAAAATAAAACCCAAAAAATATAATATCATTCAATGCGTAACAAGATTTTTTGGGAATTTCCGTACATTCCTTACCGACGGAAATTACCGAAGTACAGGTATCTATGGTATTTACTGAGTTTGATGAAAATAGCAGTAAGAAGTGCAATTTAAAATACAAATATAAACAGTTCCTCAATTTTTACATTCACAGCTTGTCTGGGTATGAGAGTCATATATTTATCAACACACTTGAAAAATTTGTTCTGACAAAGTGGTAAAAATAATACCGAATAACAATGAGAAATATATTTCATTCAGAAAGGATTTTATAGTTGATAGGTTCATGAAGGATGGTAAGAAAATAATTGTGAAAAGAATGATTTAACTTGTAGATACCTTTCAATTCGTGGGCCAATCTCGAGAGAAATTAGCTTAGAATTTATACGATGACAAGGGCATTGAGACTATGAAAGATTTTGGTGCAATGAAACCAAATGTTTTTAAAAAGGACAACTATTCATATGAGTCATTCGATAGTTTCGATACAGTCGATGAAACAGCTATATCACCCAAAGAAAATTTTATCTCATCACTTAACGATTCAAACATATCTTGTGACGATTAATAGTATATAAATGATGTGATGTACATTTCAGCACGCAAACATTAGGTCATCTACTGCCTGAAGAAAGTAAATTCAATGTTGCGTAACATCGTCTCACTATTTTGGTGGACCATTGCTAGCTCATGATGCTAGTGTAAAGATTTCAGGTGTTGAGTTAGAACTTTTGACAGATTATAACATGTTCTTGATGATCGAGTCAGGTGGAATAAGTATGATACCACATAGATACGCAGAAGCTAAAAACGAACGATGGTAAGATAAAAAAATATGATGGCGAGTACAAAACACCAAGGTCAAGGTTGACCATTATGAACCTAGAGACCAGTCATTTATATTGGTAGGACATGAGCCACTACATGCCTGTAAATAACTTAAGATCGGCCAATGATGAACACATTAGATGGGTAAAAGAAACTCTGCTAGAAATGCTGTGCAATAGTGATCCTGGTTACACATTAAAAGTTGAATTGAAAATACCCGTAGAGTTACACGATTACTTCAAGAACAAACCACTTATTCCAGAGAAATTACTCTTTCAAAAGGAATTCAATGATACTCACAAGAGAATAAAACATTACGAACCAACCTATTGTGTACATTGAAAAACAAAACATTGTATGTTATACATGACTGAAATTTAAAGCTTCACGTTCAGATAGTTTTAAAACTAGAAAAGATACTCAGAGTTGTCTTCTTTGAACAACAACTTTGGCTGAACTCATGCATATAAATGAAAACATGATTTAGAATAAACGCTAACAATGAATTCGAAAATGACATCTTCAAACAGAGGAACAAATCAGTGTTTGCAAAGCAAATGGAAAACTTTACAAAGTGGAGAACAGTAAAAATATATCACCTGCCAGAAGGAAAATAATAGATACGGCTTTGGTGCCAGTCAGTTGGAAAATAAGAAAATTAAACTAGAACTTAAATCTTGGAGCTATCCAAATGGTTAATGCATGAATTCATTTAGAACAAGTTCAAAAATAAATACGATGATTAAATCAGACTACTCATTACGAATGTAGATTATTATTTATGTTTCAACAGACAACTTTTGCAGTGACATGAAGAATGATATCAAGTAACATGATACTAGTGCCTATCCCAAGGACAACGTGTTTGGTTTACAACAGATGAATAAATGGATATCTAGCGTTTTTTAATATGGACTAGCCGAGAGTTTATGGTTAAGATCAAAATTTTATTCATTTTGGACTGATAAAGACAAAACGGAAGTTTGTAAAGGCATACAAATATATGTGATAAGAAAGAATTTAAAATTGTGGATGTATCCAAATTGCCTTTTCTAGCATAAAGAAAATTCCCAGAAACTGAATTTGTTCAGGTCAAAGCAGCACGAAGTTCTTACGATGATAAAGGTTATTTAGTGCATAAAATAAACACTACACCTTACGGAGATTTTAGTATCTTGTAATGCAATGGAATTTAAAGTCGCTCTCAGAGTTTGCTTCTTTTGTTCTCTTTCAAAGTATCTACAATCTCTCTTTTTGCATCATCTGTTGTGAAATCATTTTCAATGAAACTAGTTTTCATTGAATTTTCGTCATTGCTATAGGAGACGACTAAAAAACGTGTATTTTCTCTAAAATCTTTAATTACAAGGTTGTTCCTTTGCACTATTACCTTAACTGATATTTCAAAATGTCTACCACGACAAGTTATTCTAATTGGGTTAGTTGTTTTCTTTTCTACCTAATCAAGATTCCCGCAATCATCAATTAGAAACAAAATATTGGTTCCATGGTACATATAAACCAGTAACTCTAACCTCTTATCAAGTGTATCCTCAAATCTATCACGATCACCCCTTTTTATCTTGAGGTAACCATTTTCTATTATAAATTATGTTGCACAGAAGATTCGTTTAAATACATTTATACGTGCTTAAAACATGATTGATTTGAGTTCATTGTTTTGAATATCTACCTGTTCATTATACACGAATTAGATATACACTTCGCTGGTATCTACTTTTTTATTTGATTTGAAAGGGGATAACTTGTTGTACCTTGTCTAATTTAAGACGCCTACTATGTTATCGTCAGAACTTCTCAAATGAAGCCTTACGCAATGACTATCGATGCAAAACTTGTTAATACTTACATTACTAATTTTATATATGCTTTGTTGTTCATCCTAGAAATACTTAATAGATTCTCTAAACTGATGCATCAATTGAAAATCCTTAAAACAAAACTATGTTTGGCAGACCTTCTATAGCCACTCATAATTTAGTTTTCTTTTGCTGAGGTGTAACACTTTTCAGAATCACTTTCTCCACTCTTTTTGTTAAGTATAGAAACATCCTTTAAGTTCATCCTGGGAGAATTAAGTGTGATGTTTGTTAAATATGTATTTGTTGCTATGTCGATGATTATGTGCATAGTGATGCAGTCCTAAAGAAAGGCAATTCCGTTTTTATTCTTATCATTAACCGTATGGGAAATTGATTCAAAGGGAATCATATAGCACTCTAAGCAAATGTTTTCCAGTTGATAGTCCAGATTTCCGACTTCTAACACTACATTTTGCAAGTGTAATGTTAAAGTTAAAGTCCTGAGGAAAAGCACAAAGATACAGTGGGTAACGTTCTGTTAGTAACTGAAAGTCCAGTGGTATTCTAAACTTCTTTTCATACACTACAAACAGATCAGCTTCAGGACAAGTAATTTTGCAATAACCGCTCCTGATAGTAGCTTTCTCAATGTTTCATTCAGTATACCTTGTTCAATCCTGCTGTCCTAAAAGAAATAGGCAACTAAATCTTTGTATACCATGAAAATGTTCTAGTCATTTAACTTGAAAAGATCACCCCTCCTGTCTAATATGATCATTTGTTTCGCAAGCATCCTATCCAAGCTGTTTACCGCTGCAATGTTAGCACCTCTTTTAACCTTCATATTAAACGACACTGAAACAAAACTGACCTGTACAATTAATATATTTGGAGTTAGATTTGGGGTTACTATCTGTAAAGTTTGCTTGGATTTAATGCTGCCAGGTGAATATGTGTATGCAACGATGTGTTGGTTTGAGGTAGAGAACCCTTTCTGTATGTATTTGGCGTACGGTGACATTCTATTATTTATCTAGCGAAAAATAATATAAGACCCTGTAAGCAACATACACACTAACACCCATCACAAGTGCAATGCATATGTATTCGTATTTTACTTGGCTGTCAGAAGTTGGTGTAAAAAAAGTATTTAAAAAAGAATTCAGTTTAGGTTGCCATTATTAGTCAAGTTTTATCTAATACGAAGATAACTTAAATCATTTATGCCATCATCACCACAAGTAGACGCATACAGAGGAAAAATATCGTCCAGATTGTTTAAGTACTTTATCACAAAACCTTGTTTTCCTAATTTTTTATTCAAGAAGTCAAGTATGTTTGATCGGTTTGCATTGGATTCTTCAGTTTTTGCTCTGGTAATCTGGTGTCTAATTCTATCTTCATCAGCTCCAGCTACATCAACTACACTGAACAGAAAGTTACTTCCTGTAAATGGTAGATCGTTAGCTATTCCTCCTCCAATCATAATTACTACTGTGTCCATTTGCTGTATTTATGAGTAACAAGTTTTAATATTGCTGCCAGTGTTCATTGTACATACTATCTGTTTGGTTTTCAATCCAATTTCTTTATCTCTAATCTGATAAAGAATCAGCATTTGCTTCAGGAGAACATCTGACATAACTGATAATAAAGTTGATCACAAAAATGTGTATAATCCTTATTTTCTTATTTGAATGACATGTTGATTTGCAGTATATCTTGCGTGTAAGTTGTAATCAGCAAAACTTGATGGAGCGTAGTTAAATCCATAACTGTCAACCAATGTCTGTAGTATAGTTCCAACTTTAAAAATATCCAACGAACTTTTTTGATATGCATTTAATTCAATACCATTAGGATACTCCTGACTCGGTATGAAATGAAAATAGTAACGCAATATACATCCTGCGATAAATATCGTTCTTTCATCAAACTGCTTCTATTGTTTTTCTTCGATTTTCTCTTTCAATCTTCTAATTCTATCAAGAAATTCAATAATATTTATGCCCATTTTCTTGCTCATTGCAGATATGAACGTGGTTTTTTTTTTTTTTTAATTGCATCAATGCTTACCACTTATTGATAAAGCCGTTTTATCTACCTAAACCTCCAATGCGTTTTTTCTGTTGTAAACTTTTGTTCCAAATCTTGTAAACCTTTTCTAATTAGCTTCATCTATTTCTTTAATATTACTTTGTAGCACATCGATGTTATTGACCACTTCTTGATCAAGATATACTTTTGTGACCGTTTAAGATTCTTCAACCTCAGCTTTTAATTTGTTGTTAAATTTAGTGAATGTAACATCTGTTATCGTTTTGATTTTATCACTCAAATCTTTACAAGATAAATTGGCAGTTAGTTTAATAGCGCTACTCGTTCATTCATTCCCATTCGTATTGTTTTTGACGTCATTTATATTTTTGGTTATATCTGTTAAATCGTTCTTTTTTCGAAACTCTGACAACGTATTATTTTTTTCTTTTTTCTTTCAGGTAGGTACTTTTGTGTTAAAATTATTCATTAGATTTTTAACTTTTTTACTGCTATCTTGGATTTCATTTCTAAATTCCTTCTGTGTTTGTTGTATTTGTTCAAGTTGAGATTGTAAAGTACCGTATTCTTCAAGAGATTCATTTCCTTGTATCACAACCCAAAGCTTCTATCTCAATGTTATCATTTTATAGATTGGTCGTAAATATTGTCAGATGTTAGGTAAATCATATGCTCTTTCTTTCACTCTTTGTAAGGGCTGTAAAGCAGTGTATATAGTACTGAATCTCTATCTGACTAATTCCTGTGCACCTAAAAGCTATTTTTTTTCTTTCTTTTTTTATGGTGATCATCAATTTTAATTTGTAGCTCTGAGATTTTGTTACCTCTTTCAGTACCATTCTGTTAAAGCGACTTTAATTCATTGTAACCTTGTTCTCTTCACGTTGTGATATATGTCAAATTATTATCCTCCTGAGCCTTACGTAATTAATAATTAACTCTTTTTGTACAAAAGTGTGATTAGCTGCACCAGATTTTTCTATTGTATCTATTAAATTGGTAATGCGGTTATTGTTGATGTTTAAGTCACTGTTAATTGGTTCACCTAGTGCAGTATCTTTTTTTATATCTTTCTGTAAAACTATTAAAGGTAAATACTCACTAGAAACTCTAAGAGGTTTTTCTCTACTCATTCAAAACATGATCATGTTATTTACTTTACATAGAAAACATATGTCAGATGTATAGCGAGAAAATCTATAACTTTTCCATCTTTATGTTCGAAGCTTATGTTCAGTCTGCTAATTGTATTCCTGTGTAATTTCGTATAATGTCTGTTAACACTGTATGAAACAACGTCTCCGAGGAAAACATTTTTAACTCTAGCGAACATAAATAATAGCTACTAGAGTAATTTTTGGTTCTATTGATTTGATCCAGATAAATGTACAGATGTGTTGGTTTCAATAACTCACAAACTGTTACAGATTCAATAGATGTCTAGATAAAATCTTTTTTGTGTTTTTAGCAATTGAATCATAGCACTTTTGAATTGTAGTTGGTTATGTACACTGTGTAATTGTTCTCAAAATTATTTAAACTTTTGGATTGTGTGTCGAACATTCGACAGCAATAGCTTCTGAATTATCACCATTAGAAGTTATACCATTTTTGACCTTTTTACATACATTTTAAGTGTAATAACCATTAGGAATTAAAGAAGTCATCGTTTCCTTTATATCACTGATGTAGTAAAAGATATTACTTTTAATTTATCGAAGAACAATAAAATATATTTATATCTGTAATAAATATAGAGTTTGCCACTTATGTTATCAATTTGAGTGGTAAATAAAAATTATTTCAAGGAAACCATTGTTTCCAATATACCTATCTTGCTTTGCAACGACTGATGCTCCGCGTTTGCAATCCTCTGCTGAACCGTTCATTTATGTAGATGTGAAGATCTGCTAATGCGAAATATTTGCATACCAAAAATTAGCTCAGACAAGAGTTATTTTGTTTCTATTTTTGCTTCTGTTTTGATTTTGTTCCTGAATATGTTTATGTTTTTCTCTATGTATATGTTGTTCTTTTTGATGATCAAATACACTCTCCATGGTTGATTTAGATGGTACCTTTGCTTATCATGTCATCAATACTGTTTAACTTGTTGATGCCAGATATTACTATTTCATCATGTTTTATCATTTATACTATGGAAGCAAATGGTAGCGGTCAACGTTAGCGGAATAATCTTACCAATAGCTATACCCGAAAAACACAATCAATTTACTGAAAGACACGCCTACACCAGCTGAAACTGTTTCCATACCTGTATATAATCAATTCAAAACTCTGTATGCTATTTTGTATTTACTTTTTGTAGTGTTTTATCAGATAATTTTATCTCTTTAACTTTTCGTAGACGTTGTTTTGTTGTTGTCTCAGATAGAGTTTCACTAATATTTGCAGAGATCCTCCACTATTTGAGTAACATATATGGCAGGTAAAAGTTCATTTGGTATCAGGTGGTCGATCATGAACTGTCTAAAACAAACTGGAATGATTAGCTTCCGTTTCTGAAATATTCATTGTTGATGGTGAACTAACTGTAAACCTCTAAAGCTTTTTCAAAATCATGATGTAGGCCAACAGTAACCATTAAGAGGAGAATTTTATGCTGCATTATAAATTGTACCGATAATATCTTTCTTTTGCTCGACATTTTCACATTTATCAAGCGAAAAAGTTAAGAAATGATATTTGTTTTTACATTTCCTTGTACTGTCTTAATTTTATCAGATACTATTCCATTTGCTATCAGGTAATCGATTTTGAACTAAGTTAAATTGGAATGGTCAGCTTTCTAATTTTCTCAGTGTCCATTCGTGATGGTGAATGTACTTATATTTTAAACAGTTTCTTT
This sequence comes from Margaritifera margaritifera, assembly GCA_029931535.1. Lineage (NCBI taxonomy): Eukaryota > Metazoa > Mollusca > Bivalvia > Unionida > Margaritiferidae > Margaritifera > Margaritifera margaritifera. The sequence continues at coordinate 2,335,442 of JAQPZY010001629.1, read as the reverse complement.
AAAAGCATAATTTATGTAACTGAGAGACAATATTTAAGTGTTTCATGGTAAAAAGGATTGATAATATTTTTGCTTCGCTCGAGATTATTCTATTTATATAGCGAATAAGTTAGCAAACGTTAACGCAGATTTAATGTTCCATTAAATCATTTCTGATATAGGGTTATATGTAGACAAATAGATAGTTGTACTTCGTACAGGCTGATGTTCTGCGTCTGCTCTCCGCTGCTCTGCCGCTGTGTTTTGGTGGATTGTTCATTGCTAAATTCGTTATGTTATACAACAATATGTTCAAGACTCTGTAAAGAAACATCTTTTCTTCTTGACCAAATGAAAAAAACTCCTAAAACAGCTACACCACTACGTATCAAATAATATATAGTGATGTTTGTCGTTGCTTCATTTCTTTCACAGTGTGATATTTCCATCTTGTGATGGTCTTTGCATAATCTTTGACATTTTGGACCCATCTTGTTCTTTCTTCAATTACCGGGTTTTCACTTGTTTGAATTCATTTGAACGTTTTCCAACTTATCTCCCAAGTTCAACTCTACGTGGATCTTTTGGTTTTTGTGAAGTTTCCTTTTCAGGTTCTTTCCTAGCATTGGACATGTAGAACGTTACCTAAATATCAATCTAAATTGGAACAAAGATTAATTGTAAGATGTCTTTCAATGTTACTTTAAGTAGTCAGAGCTAATTTGAAATGTAATTTGGTAAATGAAAGACATGAATTTCAAAACATGTTCAAAAAGTGATGAAGATAAAGATATAACTTAGTTTAACAGAACTAGCAGCAACTGTACACTTTGCAATAATAGGTGCAGTGAAATATAGAAAAAGATATGGATAGAAGAAAACAAAAAATACAACAAAGAGTACAACACAAAGTGATATGATGAACATAAACGGTACTTTCAAAAACGGCGACAGGAAAACAGAACGCTATAACGAATACACGAAATAATGATACCACAATAATGAAAACTTTAGACAAATTCAAATACAAGATGCAGAATTTTACAAGTGCTAAAACAAAACATTTAAGCAGACCCGATATTAAATATACTCGACGTTCTATCAATATATTTTTTATCGAAGATGGCAAAACTTTACAAATGCTGAAGGTGTCAGTGGTGTTAACATTCACATTGATCGTGATATACCATGAATCTCCTTTGATATGTCTGATCATGAACAACAAAGGAAATATTTTCACCTATGCAAATACGAGATACATGACAGTAAGTAAAAACAGGCCTAACATGCGAAAATGCCTTCATGGCAATAAACAGAAGAGCATAAGAAGCTGGTTAACTACAACCACTGACGCGATCTTGCGACAGTATTACCTAATATATATTTCTTATTAGACTTTACCGCATAATACAAAGAAACTCCTATAATGAAAAATATTGTATCAAGTGTGGTTAAAGACACAAATGCATCATAAACAAAGCAACCAGTATCTTTTTTGTTCATTTCTTAAGCATCTCTTATTTCATCGTTATTTTCAGTCTTAAAATAAAAAATTTAAAGTAATATAACTAGCACTCATTGCAGATAGCAGCGAACCTAGCTTGAATTAGCAAAATACGATGAAGTATCTAATTTCGTTTGATATCATGTGTCATGTTTAAATTGTCAATTGGAATAATTTGTTTACTGTTAACGTCACAGAGCAAATTACAACATGTAACAGTATATATGTCTTCTTGATTTGTTTCACTTCTATTTCTTCCAACTTTTTCAGTCATTTGTATGTCCCATTTGCGACAGCTATGTTCAGTTCCTGTTTGTAATCTTCAATTCTAGTTCAAATGTGGTTATTTGTTCCTTCTATAAATCCCAATAACGTTTTCTGGCTGTGACTTATCAATTTATTCGCTATTTAAATAGCGAAAAGTTGCTCAGGGTGGTAAATATCTGGAATTTGTACATCCTGATCATGACGATGATGATAATGATTGTAATACAAAACCAACACAATACCAAAATGACGAGACTGCAAATCATGATAGTGGCTTTGATGATACCGATACAAGACCAACATAGTATGATCACAAGGAAATTAAAATGAAGGAATTATTCAGAAATGTTGGTTATACAGTAGGCGAAAACTTTATAAGTAAATATTCAAGAAGTAGCAATGGTGAATTATATACCCAATCAAAAGCAAGACACGGTGGTATAACTTATATTAGAATCACCCAAATGGTGGAACAAAACTTTATCACATAGCTCTAAACAGAGAAAAGCAGGAGGATCCAGATTTATGACAGATTTCAATACTGAGGATTAGAAAATCAAGAAACTGTTACTGCGTCTTCTGTAACGCATCAATTTCAGATACAGATTAAATATACTTAAAGACACAGAATAAAGAGTACAGACTGTACAAAGCATAATGCAACCTATATATCCACTTGAACATACTGTCGTACAAAGGCAACCAATGCAAGATGCTGAAGGTATACCATTACTAGAAGACATTTTCAATGATATGAACGAATAAAGTAGGGTAATTACAGAAGAAAATACTAAATTGAATAAATTTATTTCTCAATTAGACGAAACTTTTAGATAGTTGTAACCAAGTGTGGAATCTGGAGCTAACGAAGAAGAAGCCAGAGCTAAAGAAAAGCAAATTGTTAGAAGGATATTTATCCTAAATTAAGAATGTCAAATAGACAAAGGGGTATTTATACCACAAGAAGAAAGAAAGATGAGAGGATATAAAGAGGCTTTGAAAATAAAGCTGCAAATACAGAACTAAAAACTCTGACGAACATATACGAAGACTTTAAGAAGAAATTAAGAAAGAAGCAAATGATATCGACAACAATATATTACAAAATGAACTAGACAAGGTTAAAATGATAAGGTCAGAACTAAATGAAAAAATTTAAAAACACGTACAAGTTAAACATGGGAAAAAGTTATAGAAATGATAAGAAGAAAACTGCCTCTCTAAGAAAGACTAAAAATGTTTTTTAAAGAAAGTGTGCAACAATAACTTTTATAGCAACTGTAATAGCAATAACTATATCAACAATTGATCTGACAATAACAAATTTTGTAATTGGTTCTGTAATTGGTGATATTCATTGATCTGACAATAACAAATTTGGTAAATGGTTCTGTAATTGATGGTATTCAGCCTCAACATACTTCTGCATCACCTACTCCAGGCGAATCATTTGTTGACAAAATTAAAAAGAGCTTCAAAATTTTAGTTCATTATTTGTTTCGTTTGTCCATCGACAACGGCAAATTGTAAACGTAGCAATTTGCAACGTTTCTTTAATCATTTCAAACATATGAATAATTTCAGATTTTTTCAAATGTTGCCATTCCTTTGGTGATTCAAAAACAGCTACTTCATATACTGAGTCACAATATGCTGTTGAGCTTTGATTTCCACGAGTTATAGCTCTGTTTTGGTTGAATCATTCTAGATTGACCTTGTAAGATTTACGAGATCTCCGAGTTGAATTGTAAATTTAGCTGAATGCAAATTTGCACATTTTCTCGCATCAAGTATGTAATTTACTCCTTTTTCATACTTTACTGTTTTAACACTCTCAATCTTGCCAGCGGGATTGATTATTTCGATGTTAACAACATTAAATGTAATCTAGAAATTCTTCATCTTTTCTAAATCTTAGCAGAAAATATTGTATGTTATTTCGTAATACATCAAGCTTTAACCACACTTTTATTCCATCCAAACATATAATATATTCACTTTATCTTTTGGTACTGACATAGTTACTTTTATATTAAATTCATGAAATTTTTCTGTCACCTCTCAGAAGACTACTGGGTATATCATAATATAGCTTTGTGGCATTATTTTTGCTTACATAAAATTTAACTTTTTTTACGCTGAACTAAATGTTCAATCAAGAGATTAAAATGTGGTCTAGGAACTCGAGTGTTCGGTTGTGTTTTAGAAATGTATATGTGTACTTGCTGTCTTCTCCTTGTTTCTTTGGAATAAGAGTTATTCCTTTCGTAGCATCCTCATACCCATACATGAGAAGGTAATATTTGATTTTGGAAAATTGCCAAGTGTGTTCGGGTACACCTACACGATATGATAATATTAATTTTAGAAATAGTACTGGTGTGCTCGGGTGTTCTCGTTCCCCCCACAAGAGATGGTAATAATAATTTTGAAAGCAGTACAAGGTATGCCTAGTCTCTCACATATATACTACTTTTACTCTTTGTATTGGATAAACTTATATAATAGTTAGACAGCTTACTGTCATTGTACTTGAATCATGAAAAATATTAGTAAGAATTCTGTATTCTGTATTCAGAAGTTAATGTTTCCAGAACGCAGTCACAACAGAAATTAGTCTCCGTAGTGACTTAAAAAATGATACATCCTGTGGATTGTAGTCATATTTACAACGAAAGGCCAATGTTTTATAAACCGAATGTGCAAGGTCTTTTTAATAAAACAGTATGTAAAAATTTACTATAGTTCTTACCTAGTGGCAACTTCGCACCGGAAATTGCATTGAAAAGTGGTTTCCAAGCTTTACAAAACCGTTTTCTTGTGTTACATTCTATTCACGGCGTTACAAGTTGTACGTATGTTGCTAAATTCAATCACTAATTGGTAAAACTGTCAGTGAGATAAATTGTATGCAAAGGAGATGGGTCATTGCAGGAGGCAATTTTTTTTCTTGTAATGAGTGTTTTTGTGTTCATTTGTATTAGGCCAATGTTAGCCAAGGTCCGTATCGTTTGAGTGAGCCAGTTCAAGATAAGCAAAAAGTGAGAGATGTTTGTGGGTTGGGGTTTCGTTTGACTATACAAAGTTGAAGGGAAGGTTTCTAGCAGTCATCCACATTACATTACAGTTATCAATCACAGTAGCCATTTATCCGCATCCTCCCTCTAAAAATTTGAAAGTGAACCTACCTCGACAAAAAACCTACTGCATAAATAAGCCTCCATGCTCCTATGACGCATAGCCGCTTCGAAAGCAAGCCTTCTACTTTGTTTAATGCATATTTTACTTGCGTATAAGTGAACATGCATAGAGAGATACTTAAACTTTCATAAAACAATACCCACATATATTCAAAATCATACGTCAAAATCGACTTTCAAAATTATGTGTCAATTAACATAGAATTAACATTTCTCTATTATATATGCAATTTAAAATTCCTTTCATATTCTTTCATACATTAGTATTTTAGATATGTTTGTACTCGAAAATGCACCTACTGGTGAATAATAATAGCCACGGGTTATTTTCGAATTTCATTGTATCCCCCACCCAACCACCCACCTGTCCTGATATGTAAATACTCAAACTACTTGTTAAAATCACTCCACACAGAGGACGTGGCATATCAACAAAAGCAATGTCATGCCACGGTAATAAGTCACTAGTGATATGCCAATGAAATCTGTTGTAGTTACATTGCTAATGGCAAGTCACCACTGATATGCCAATGAAATCTGTTGTAGTTACATTATTAATGGCAAGTCACCACTGATATGCCAATGAAATCTGTTGTAGTTACATTGCTAATGGCAAGTCACCACTGATATTCCAATGAAATCTGCTGTAGTTACATTTTTGGACAACACGTACGGGTGTCAGTTTGAGATCAACTTTGAAACGCTTTTCAAAAGCTTCTTGTCGTATTGTCTTAAAAGTTTACTTTGCACTTCTCCGTCCTCTTGATATAAAACATCCACTAACCTTTATATAAGCGGCTACTCTGTCATATTTTGTCCTGCTATAGTTCTTGCCAAGATACAATTTAGCGCACTACCTGATTTGAGTAATACTTGACTGTAACACCGACAATGCAGGTTCTTCTAAGCTTATGACATCTCTGTCTATTTATATTCAATGAATTTCCGGGTATCACATGCTTACAAGTGTTTTTTTTTCCAATGTTATTAGAATAGGTATTGTAATGACGATTTGTATTGTGGCTTCAGGAAATTCCGATTCATAACAAACGTCACTGATTCCTACACCATCGTTGATTCCTAACGAATGTCATTGCCTCCTGCGCCATCCTTGAATTAGTAGGTTATTGTTTGTTCCGTTTTGTTTTAGCTATCAACCTAATAATTAAACAGTCAACATGTACCTTCAATAGAACCTATGTGGTAATGGATTACAACACGTTCATGGTGAAGACAAATTTTCCTCAAAGAAGATTAATGATAATTACATCTCTTTATTTTCGTCTGCACATCATACATCTACAATGACCAATCACATACTGGCACACTAAAAATATGTGTTGTGCACTAACGTCAACTTGTCTATTTTAAAGTCACTCTGATCAATTATCATTTGAAGTGAATTGCATTTTATGTAACATTCCCTAAAGTACAATTGACGTCATCTGTTCATTTATTTGATACCCTTGAATTTTCCTTAAAGTATGTATAACATGCACATATTGAATTCAAAGCAACATCAGTTATCATGCATCAAGTCATTAGAAACATTGAGAGAAATAAAGGTCCGTGATATTTATTTTAAAAATTAGAAATCACGTAAAATTTAACGAAACTCACGCTTTTGACAGCTATTTTACAGAACATCTAAGCTGATTTAACTTAATAAAAGAATACTAATATTATCTTTGAAATAAGTCGCATTAATATATTTGGACGCGATATGAGGATAAGTGACAGAATGACTTTTAATAACAGTCTACATTAATTTAATCAATTCAGCCGCTCTTAGGCCATTTTCAGTAATGTTAGGAATTTATAAAACAAATCGCTCGATTCCTTTTCTCAAATGTTATCTTCGTTAATTAATTTTTGATGCTGGGTTCTTGCTAACAATTGTAACATTAAATGAGGCATATATTATACAACAGAGTGTAGATTAATTTTAGGGATTAGTGATCTGAGCTATTTATACATCGTCTTCATTTGAAATTTAAAGAGATATTGATGATTAGTTGTTTAATTATGGGGATTCGGTGTTGGGAAAATATTTCCCAAACCGAGTAATTAGCCAATCAATGAATATCAGGCATTTACATGATACTGCTTATATAAAGGGGAATAATTCAAGAGAGATAACACATATTAATATTGTTTGCATACCAAGGTGACTTTAAGATCATTTGAAGAGTTTTATGCCGAAGAAGACCAATCCAAATCTATATTTGACAGCTTTTAATTATTTTCACTAAGCTGATTCTCGCAAAAGGAGTTAGTTTTGTGTGTGAATTGTAGTTCAAATTTAGCAAGCTTTGTAAGAAAGTTTACAACTTTGAGAGAAACAGTGTAAAAGTCTTACGCTTTGCCCAACCAAATCAAGATTTTGTTGTGCATCTCTGATGCACACCAACATATTGTGGTTTTGGACGTTAAACCTAAACCTAAATCTAAGTAAGCTTAAGAAGACAAACTGATAGTCAATGCAATTTGCTGTAGGTCCTGAGCCTGGTGCCTCGTTATATTGCAAGTGTTAAGGTAAAACGTTGAGAAATAATTCGAGACAGGGAATTCATATGTGATTTCTCTCGGCTCACGAGAAGGCCGCAAGCCGAATTAAAATGTCAACTATAGTTTCTTACGTATATAGGGCTTCTTATAAAATGTTGAGCTCGAGTTTCGGTAGGAGTGTGGTTTATTGTTTTTGATCAGAGAAAGATTACCCTCTTAACAAGATAGTGTACAAAGTGTTAGCCTTTATTAAGACAGAACAAAACCAATCAGTGATAGCGGGTCTCTGAATACCTAAGCAGAGACATGAAGACATCTCACACACAATTCACACCATTGTTTCTTTCTGCCTTTGTGTGAATCTGCGAACCTCTTTTCCCGTTACTTGCCACTACCGTGATCTCTATAAAACCACTTGCTGTTGTCAATAACTTCGTGATTTTGAATTTGCTATCTACTCGAAAAGAAGAAAATAAAAATGCGCATAGAGCCTTCAAAAGTTAGGATATTCATTTTGAAATTAATGGCAAAGACTTTGCACTGAAGCTTTTATCCAACAAAAGTTAAGAAAAAAGAGAACAGGCACATAGAACAATAAATGACAGCAAAGTTTGCCCACACGTTATTCCTCGTTTCCACTTGAAAAGTAAGATTACCTTGGATGAGACATATATGGACTGAGCCATAGGCGATAAATAATGTGTGTAATAGTCGACTACGTGTCTAAAAAGGTTGACATTATTAATTATGGAACTGCATATATCATGCACTCAACAAGAGGGTGTGATAACGCTTATATCAACATATTGTATTGGACCAACAGTTCTTGCCACTTCATCTAAAAATCTTCTTTTTTTTAAAGAAGATTTCTTAAAAAGCATAATTTTTGTGGGTACTTTAAATCGTCCGTATTTGGGCTCAGATTTGACGGACTAGTTGCAGAAACAAAATTTCCATGCACAAAGAGTTCATCGAATCAATACAAACTGGATAAATAAACTAACATTTTATATGTCAGCTTTCATGAGTAGTAAGTGCCAAAAGTCTAGAATAAAACGCCATTTGAATTTAATCTTAATTTTAGAAACTGGTCAAGCTGTTGTGGAACAGAAGGCGGTGAAATTTTTTTTTTTTTTTTAAAGTAGCAGCTGTCGCTTTCGATGAGGCGTCGATAAATGGGTTTTTGGTCTGTTTCTAATGAAAGAGCGACCATCCCCAAAACAATTTTGGTAGAGAACTTCCTAGGAAACATTCACTCTAGACTTGATCCAATTTATTCGGCCGTTCAGAAAAAGAATTACCAGTTGCAAGGGAAGCCAAGTCGGTCACAACAGTGGTAGACCATTACCTTAGAAACATTACCAAAATTGGTAAATTTTGCTCAGCCGTTCTAAATACCATAGGCCAAAGTGTGTCTGGTATCGGTTATCTGGCTGATATATACTTAAAGTCAATTGCAAGAGAAATTCATCATTATATATAGGTTATTATGATGCTTTAAGTCAGGGTCTCTTCAATTTATGTTGATTAATTATGAATATATTCGTGTGGATGTTTCTCTACTTAACCATCTTTATCTATATATATATATATATATATATATATATATATATATATATATATATATAAAGGGAGATCAGCATCATTCAACAGCCTTTTCCATAGAAATGCTTTCTGTCAAATTTTATTACATACTGTCCATCGGTATTTGAGAAGTCATTTAAAGGGTTTTCTATTCTTTATAATATTAATCATACTGGCTTTCCTGTCTGCATCATTGTTTTCACAATTTAAAGGTCTTCATACACAAATGGTTCATGTCAAGCTAGATAAATGTATGTTGAGCTGCTTTTGAGAAGAAGTCGTTAAGGGGGTTTTCTATTTTTTTAAACGGCTGCTATATTTGATGGCGTGTCAGCATAACTTCGATTTAAAATAATATAAAAAGAAATATGTATATAATTATTTTTATTTCAAACATTCTTTCTCTCGACTTCTTTTCAAATTATTGAGAGGATGTGTTGTTTTTTTTCTGTTTTAGTAACATCAACCATATTGGTGGCAGATCGGCACCAATTATATAGGCTTTAAATAATTTTATGCCAGAAGTTCTCTGTCCAATTGTTTTGAAATCAGTTATGTGGCTTTTGAAGGGAAGCTGATAATAGATGTAGCAAATGTTGACACACAACGTATGATACACGATGGACGCAGTGCTATGCCAAAAGCTCACTTGACTCAATTCAAATATTTTTAAAAGAGGTCACATAGCTTCACCAAATCAAGGACTATGGACGCATGATCATACCAGAAGTCATCAGCCAGGTGAGCTCTAAACGAAAATCGATTAGTAATCTGGGACCAGAAAATATTTTGAAAAGGCAGCAGCAAAAACAGCAGCGGCAATAGCAACAACAACAACAACAACAACAATGTGATAAAACATCTGTCACCTGAACAAAACAATATTTTTTGCTTGTTTCTATTTATGTAATACAAACAAATAAAAAAAAAGAAACAACCAAACGGAGTTAAATAAACCATAACATTCAAGATTTATGATGACAGGTTTTGTCTTTGTTAAATTCAGATCATACGGAGAGGGGAGATGGGGTAATCAAGTTCATGAGTGGCCATAGACATTAAACAATTCTTATGTACAATAATTGGTACTTTGGCGACAGTATGATGAATACAACTATATATGATACTTTGGTTACAGTTTGATAGATAAATATATATCACAGAGTCGGCTGAGCAAATGAATCAATTCTCGGGTCAATCCAGTAAACATTAAACTAGTAAAATAAAATATTACTTCTGAAAAAAGAAATGTCACTGTTAAAATGCTAAAAAAAACCCCATAATTTATCAATACCATGATTAACTAAATGTAAACAAGTTAAAATTTGAACGTCAGTACGACATGAAGCATCTGCTCTATCTAGACACGAGAGCCTAAAGATTCGAATTTTTTAAATTCTCCATTTTTCCAATGAAAAACAAGTTACTAGCTTACAACTGTGCATGTATATTATATAAATATGTTCCATCCAATATTAACATCGATTTAAACTATTTAGAATAAGAAGACATCAAAGACTTTGACTTTTGTGAGCTTTCATTGTAATCTACGTTCAATTAATTAAAGGTATTTAACCATACAGTATCAGCATTATAATTATTCATTAAGCAGCATCATAAATTTCTTTTAAAATTATCTAAAAAGGGATAGTTTCTCCTCTCTTCTTGTCATGAGTGAAAAATGGCAGTAGGTGGTACAAATCTGACAGATCATTATTGTTTACACCAATGATTATTTCTGTCCGAAATATTAGAACTAAAATAGCTTTTTTTCCCCAAAACGCATAAATTAATTTTCAAACATTACGAAAAATTTAAAATATACCAAGCTCTGCTCCGTCTAACTTTGCCCTAAAATTCTGTTTAGGCTGGTATATGCGGTTTGGCAAAATCGACCAGATCTTTATATATCCCATATTGGGGTTTTGCTTACATAGGATGGAGGTTAATTATGTGTAATTAAACATCTGATTCACCTTTCTAAACTTACCGACTGCATTACTTCCCCTGAACAAAGCTTTGTATCATGTTATGTGACGTCATTCTAGAACAAGCTGACGTATATTGATTGCACGATCATAATGAGTAAAATGACAGATTTTGTACAGTTTACGTTCACAAACTGTAATTAAAACAAAATGGACATTGTATTCCTTTTTTCAAAATTTCGAAACGAAGAAAGACGCAGAAAATAAGGATCTGCTGAGTATTCCTTGTCAAACTGGGCAGTATTATAAAGAACCCTGCTGTTCATTATATTTTTCCAAGCAGAGCACAAGCGATCAAATTATCACAGATCCTTCTAAACGATGTAAAGAGATTCAGTGTGTGTGTGTGTGTGTGTGTGTGTGTGTGTGTGAATGAGAGTGAGAGAATAAAAGGGGAAGACAAAGACAATTGAAAATATAAGTCGTCACTTTTCGTATGGTACACAAATTTGAACTGCAATCACATGCATTTATTAAGTATTTGCTGTACAAATTTATGATGGTGATATAAAAGCATCAAATATCAAGTTAAACATGCCAAATTTATATTATATTTGGAGATAATGCTTACATTTAATGGGGGCGTGGTACGATTACAAATAACTGCAGTTCATTTTCGAGAAGTTAGTGTCTGTATTTTTAACATAAAATAGGATCTGATGTACTTTTTCTCTCAATGTGGCTTATATAATATAAAAGTTTGAAATTACGCAGTGTTAGCGCTTTTGCTTTTGAATTTACAGTACTTCGTAATTCTTTGGAATAATTTTCATTATTTATTTACTTATTCTTTCGATCTGTTGATAACCGTATTGACCATAGGTAGAGCATTAGTCGTTTAAATTTCCTATATTTCCACAGGATCAGTGTTCATTTCATAACCTATTGCAAATTTCCTATATTTCCACAGGATCACTGTTCATTTCATAACCTATTGCAAATTTCCTATATTTCCACAGGATCACTGTTCATTTCATAGCCCATTGCAAATTTCCCATATTTCCACAGGATCACTGTTCATTTCATAGCCCATTGCAAATTTCCCATATTTCCACAGGATCACTGTTCATTTCATAGCCCATTGCAAATTTCACATATTTCAACAGGATCACTGGTCATTTTATAACTTATTGCAAATTCCCTCCACTAAAATCTCTGCGTTAGCGATTTTGTTTTGATGTTGTTGTTTGTTTTTGTGCGCTTTTGTGTGTGTGTTTATTTTGGGGTTTTTTTTGTGTTTTTATTTTTCATTTAACTTCCGCATACTTATCAGGGGCAAATAAAACCCACACCAACTTTTGTGAGAGTCTAACTTTTAAACGCAATTATTCGGAAATGATCAAATAGAATTGCATAATAACAACAAGTATGGGGTTTTCAGGTACGGAAGATTAGCAAATAAGTTGAATAATAAACATCCATAACTGACGTTTAAGTGAGCATGGTGACCTGCTTGATCCTAAAAATATTTGGAATAACAAGGTAACTATCGTCTCAATAGTGGCCATTTTAATGGAGTTAGATCTAAATATTTACAGATATGTTTAAATATAGACTAATCCAACAGCTAGGAAGATGTAGTTGATCTAAACACAGTCTTGAGAATTTGTTTTCACCGTAAATTTGATTTTTTCCTATTTTTCATTTGAATATGAACTTAATATAGCTACAATGCTGGTAATAAGATATGAACCGTGATCATAAGTATATCCTATTAATTTTCTCAATAGCAGCATGGATATCCGACAAAAGAATGATCTAACATTTATATGACTTCTACAGCTATGCATTTTGAACTTCCGCCTATTCCCTGTCCAAATTTGGAATGTATAATGTAGAAAAAAAACAACAACGTTGAATAACATTGTCCATTTCACCTCTATTTAATAGTTTTTATAGACTTTCCTTTCTTCGATGGCAAAAAAAAAAAAAATATTATTCTCAATTTGTACACTACCCTGAGTTGGTCGTTCGTTTCATAAGTCGGGTAGTTAAGTCCAATTACGTTTCAAAAGACCAAATTGTTAAATTTGCCTAATGATGAACTCCTTCAAATAAAAGCTGGATATTATTGAAAAGGTCATACAAATCTTTACTGTTACAGCCGTAAAATCCGTATTCGTACATCGTGAAAAACTTTCGAGATATATTTTACTATTTTGAATGTGTTTTGGGACCAATTATCGAAATGTAAATTTGTATGTATTTAAGTAGACATATTTCAATATATATTTAACTATTTTGCATGTGAATTGGGTCGACAGAGCAAAAAAGATATCTAGAGTGTTTGTGTGGAAAAATATCGAGAAGAAAAGATCAATGCTTATATATATATTGTAAGGGTGCAAATTTCTGTCGATCTATAAAGAGAACATTAACTTGGACAGAGAACAATTAATTAGATTTATGAGGACAGGGTGCATATTGAATCGCTATGCTGCGGTCTGTGTTGTGAGAGGAACCGATTTTTAATTAAGCATTCGTTTATTTAACAGTCAGAGAAACTGGAAGGGAGAAGGTTAACTCAATCTTTGTATCGAAAATGTCAGAGTTGAGATTGTCCAGAATCAGTTATTTGGAAATTAGAGGGTCAGGATGACCGCAAATTTTGGCGCCTATTTATAAAAGGCGGTAGATATATTTAATCCTGATTGGCTACGCTAAATAAGGGGCGTGTTTCCCACACGAAATTTCATAGTTTTAATATGAAACATCGCAAATTTTAGCCAGTCTACGTTTTTTCCGTGAGAGTGTAAGAGACTCCGAGATTGAATTTGCAAGAAATTATCTCGTAAAACAATTGTCCAAGGGACCGGATGTCTGGAAAGTTGACGGACACAATTCTGGCGGTAGAAGCGAACAAGGCTTGAAAGCACAAGGTATTTGCGTCAATCTCATGTAATTCGTTGATACCAATATAATAATTTGCCTGAATTTATTTACTTATATTTGCATGATTTTATTTGTATAAATTCGTAGATCAATTTTCTTGATATGAGTATAACTGTGTTTGAGTTCATTATCTGAATTCGTACAATGATCTTCTTACATATAAGTTTGACAGATTGTTTGAATTTGTTGTCTTGAGTGTTATAGGAGTCATGTATTTTAAGAATTTCATGCATTACTTTAGATGATATGAGTTGCGAGAATCCGTGTGAATTTACCGATCTTAGATGATTTCATGTATGATAAAAACTTGAGTGCATAGTGACTGAAATTAACGTTGTTAAACCATGAAGTGAAATTTCATGTATGTTAAAGACTTGAGTGTGTGTATTCACTGAAATTAATGTAGTTAAACCATGAAGTGAATTTCATTCATTCATTTGTATAATTGAGACCGAAACTGAAACTGTTATGTCTCGTGTGATGTTAATGTGAGTCAGTGATGAAATAGCCGTTAGGAAATACATTAATCTTATGAAACTAGGTTTGTTTGTTTATGGCCTGCCGTGTTTGGCTTGACCAGATAGCCTTTGGTATCTGTTTGACTTCCGATAGGATGATATCTGACATAACGAGAGTGGACTAATGATCTATTCCCAGAAGGGTATTTGACAGAAGATTTAGGTTGCTTCTCTGTTTATTTTGAAAGGGGAAATAGCTCCATCCACCTACCTACCTGTCCCCGCACTGACGTAATCCACTGACGTATCCACGTACCTACGTATCTACATACCTACGAATCCACCTACCCACATAAAGTTTGAGGTCCGACAGAGGCAAGATAGTCAGAGTGAGAAGAAAGCGAAGAAACCAAGTGAACCGGAGAAAACCAGGTTATGAAGCTGTACAAGGCAATGACTTCGATTGTTCACTCGATTCTATGATGAATTAATTCTATCATTTAAACAGATCGGCTATTTATATAAGTATATTTGTGTTTACAATTCGGTGAATGATTTATTTCAAAAGAAGTGTATCTTCCTAATGTAATGCATTATCATAGTTGTTTGTGTAATTGATTAAATTGTTATATTTCATATACGGGGGCTCGTTTTAGTCTGTTCTATATATCTGCTCAGATCTCTATTCATTCCATCTATAAGTTTCCCAATTTATATTATTATTTACTCGATCCGGGCAATAACACCGAGGTCGATCATCCTCTAGATAACGACAACCACAACCACAACCACCCCCACGCCACATATATATATATATATATATATATATATATATATATATATATATATATATATATATATGAATATGAATATATTGCTGCTAATACAAAATAAAACATTAATCTCGAGAAATATAGAAAGGTTTTATATTGATTTATTATTTAGTGATAGACTACAAAACATATACTAAAATTTAATTATATTCATATGGGTTACTTTAAATAGACCCTTGAGAAACCCCATTGGTTATGACTATAATAACGGACAGCTTATATACAAAGCCTTGAGAAACACCCAATCAGACTTACAATACAAGGAATGATTTGGAATAGAGCGTTGAGAAACACCGAATGGCTTCATAATCAAAGTTGCACATATTATTATTATTATTATTATTATTATTATTATTATTATTATTATTATTATACCCTTATTTCCTATTTCTACTGAACTGTAATAATCATTATTATTTTAATAAGGTCTGCAGGAAACACTTGATTTGACCTCGCAATATCACGAAAGGTAATGTCTGCATGCAATTTAACTGTTTAGGTAAAAGTTTCAAACTAAAATTGCTGATTTTAAAAGTTTAGGATGAAGTAATAAATATCATGAAAATTCTAGCTTGTCCAATACAGGACTTCTGAAGTTCTTTCAGACCTGTCCAAAAACTTCTAGAAAAAAGTTATTTTCCTTTGCAAGTATGTGTAAGGATATCGATGTCCTCCTCACCCTACTGAAGCCTGCGCCATTCAGAGAAAATTTTACACCTTGCAGAGAAAAATCTATCGTTCGTTGGACATTAACCGCGGGGACAATTTGCAAGCAGGGCAACTGTACTTTCTACTGAAGAAATAAAAAACAACAAACAAACAAACAAACAAACAAAAAAGCTCACAATTACATTAATTAAGAAATGTGATTGAAAAAGCTAGATTACTAACAGTATTAACTACGTGTACGTATACAGAATGTAGGTCCAGATGGTAACAATTTGAAAATCGGTGTTTACTTTCAGTATAGTAGATACCGTATAGGAGATACTGTAAGGGACCGCTAAGCGAGAAAACTGCTGAAGTCTTCCAAATGATAATGCTAGTAATGAATGAAGTTCTGTCGTCAATTCGTAACATATAATCATGAATTTAAACAGTTTAAAGGATTATTTATAATCAAAGTATATGCTAACATGATACATAAATGGGATACATCGCTTGGGATTCGATAAAAGTAGGTATTAATTAAGAAATTAGTAAGAAGTTTCCGTCAATGTTGAAAACTCGCACCCTCCTGCTTTACCAATAAACTTCATTTACTAAAAATATACGTGGCTAGATTGTCTGCCCACTATATTCTTCTTTTTATGTTAATATTATTGTGCATACAATACTGGAACAATTTTTCATTCAGATTCCTGTTTATAGTAAAATGTGTTCTGTGGAAGCAGTATAATTCTTTTGGAGAGAGAGAGAGAGAGAGAGAGAGAGAGAGAGAGAGAGAGAGAGTAGTCCAGTATGCATTATGTTCCTAAATATGAATTTATATAATTTATATAACCATCTGGATTTGACGATCAAAATCATTTTGATGACTTTGCTATTAATTGAGTTATTGCTATTTTTGTCTTCTATAAATGCCAATTCTCTCTCTAGCAGTGACATCCACTTCACGCTATTTAAATAACCGAAAAAAGGCTAAGGGTGGTGAAGGCTTTGATGTGAAAGAATGTGAACATACTATTACGATGAAGATGACGATACAAGACCAATCCAATATCAAATTTAAGTTGATGGTATTGTGGATCTCGCTAGCGGTTTTGACGGTGACGATACCAGACAAACGCATCATGATCAAAATTAAATCGAAGGAATTATCTATAAATTCTGGTTATACTGTAGGCGATGACTTTGTAAGGAAATATGCAAGAAGTATGTACAGATATATTGATGATAAAATATACATCGAATCCAAAGGATGATATGGCCATGTAGTTAGTTAATGGTTACAAAAATATGATATTACTGAACTTTTTACAATTGCACAATAGAGAGAAAACAAGGAGGAAGATAGGGTGAGCTAGCCTCTTCAAGCCAAACAGAGAGCAGGGTTTTTCATCAGTTGCAGCAAAGGCTTTTATGCACAGGCACAAATATTTGTAGTTCAGAAAATTTAAATTTTCTTTTAGCCACTCCTCCCCATCTCCCTCCACGTAAGTTGTCTTCAAGAAGGAAATCCGGAGCTAAAGAAGAATAACTAGTCCGATGGCATTGATTCCACAAGAAGAATAAATTGTTTTAAAGTTATTTACACCACAAGAAGCAGCGATAAAAAGGAGGATATAAAAAAGCTTTAAAACTTGTCGCATCAAAAACGGACGCTGCTAAAATAGGACTCATATATTATCAAGAAAAAGTAAAAGACTTAAAGAAGAAACTAAGAAGGAAACAAATCGTGAAAAAATATAAAAGCAAATGAACTAGACAACGTTAAACCAATTAAATCCAAAATAATTGAAAATATCGAAAAAATAGAATATATTTCCAAGTTCAGCGCGGAAAAATGTGTATTAAAAAAATGATACATTAGTAAGAGCTTGGTAAGCGTTCTCTTAACGAGTACCAAAAGAGGAAAAGCATAACAACTCCCGCAACAATGAGTATTAAAATAAATGACTGTTTACTTCGTGGTTTATGCTGTTTTTTGTTGTTGTTTTTTTTAGTCTTTTTGTTTTTAGTTTCTAAATTGTCACATGTTTTTTTTACGTCAGAGTATCACATTAGCAGATCTGGACATCATAGTCATCAGAATCCTCTGTTTGTTCTCTACAATTTGTTGCCGTGCTGTGTATTGTTGTATCCAAAGATGCTACCTATTTTCATTACCATGTCACTCGGTAACCAAAAGATATCGCTACCAACAGAATAGTCTAATTTCACTTATGAATCTGCTACATATTGTTGGCATTGTACCATGTTTTCATCCGTCATAACATGGCTGTATTAAAGTGAATAGCTCCAGCAGTTTTTTAACAGTGTCTGATACGGTCGAAACATAGTTTATAATCAATTGTTTGTACCTGTGCGTCTAAAATGCATATCACACATGATCTTATCCTTTGAATTAACCGTGCAATACATTCATCTGTTAGACCATTACTACCTTGTATAAAGAATTATATCCAAGCTGTTGGACCGTCGTTGTCTGCCATAGAATTAATTTCATCAGCTGACAATGTCCCTCAGTATTCAACAATACCAATTCCATAAATATATTTTCGATTGTAATCGGCCAACGCAATAACAGGTGTGTGGGCTCTACAAAGCTGTGGTGTAGAGTTTAATGTTCTTATGGTCCATCATCAATAAAATATTTGTTCTTTCCTTTAAGGTATCTCCAGTCATAATATGGTGGAATTTTAAAATTGGCGCAGATCATATTCAATTTTTCCCATATCTATGCTATCGTTATTTGATTTGAGATTTGAATGCATCGTCATCAGATAAAGTTCGTTTATATTTCGACAGCTGTTTTCATATCTTGAAATAGGTATGAAATTTGTATCCTGATTTCTCTAACTCTGGTATATTTTTGTTTACTAAACGCCAGTAGGAAATCCCTCAGTCAACCATCCATACTGAACAGTGTGGAAATCCCACAGCCAGCCATCCACACTGAACAGTGTGGAAATCCCACAGCCACACATCCATACTGAACAGTGTGGAAATCCCACAGCCAGCCAGCCATACTAAGCAATTTAGTTGATTATACCAAATTTAGTCTGTATCTTATCATTGTCATCAATGTCGAAGTTTAAAGTGTAGTTATATTAATAATAATAATAATAATAATAATAATAATAATAATAATAATGAGAAAGAAAAACGTTCAGTGGCTTGTATGTGAAAAAATCTTTTTCAGTGTTGTAAATGTTCTCTCGTTAAATATCTATATAATATTAGGGTTCATTGTAGAGTTACACTGAGTTGCATGACAAGGTCAAGGTGATGCACTTATTAGTTTTTCAATCTGAAGTCCATTATTTAATATCAAGTATTAGTGTGGAATTTAGTTTTTTTTATGCAAATGTACTAAGTCTATTTACTGTTTGTTTGCACACTCACGTGTAATTCTATGTTGATTTTCCCTGTAATCTCGTCATTTTACCCATCATATTACCTTATTAGTCTCGTTACCATTACACAATGTTTGCATCACTTGTATTTTCTATTTCGTTTTTCCATTTCCTCTATTAATTTTCCTCTGTTGGATTTATAAAATTTTACAGCTACTGGTTTTCCTTGAGCATACATCTCCGAAGAATATGACTGTACCATTTATTTCAGTAGTTTAATTTTAATGAAAGTTCTGTAAAAACTGATTATTCATAATAGGTATATATCCACACTTTGAAAGAGGTACTGATTTTGACTTCATCCAGGTGGTGTAAAATACTTCTTCCCATATTAACTGATTGTGGTTATGTTTTTTAATTCGTCCAGAAAATGCATAGTTCATTGGGTATTTGCGTTCGTCACTGCTATACCTTCTTGAATGAAATTTGAAAGAAGTTTTAATGTCCTCATGATTACGTCAATATCTATGTGATATACATTACCCTTCATTTTGTTCAAAATCTCGTACACCGTTTGTATCTTTTACATTCTTTTTGTTTTTCAGCTTCTCTTGGAAGTAGTTGGACTCAACTTCATATATTTGCATTTTATCTCTTTTCATTTCTTCCGTAGTGTCATTTGTTATCATGCTAGTACATTGCCTATAATGTAGTCACCTTATTACGTTTTCATGCGTACCGCTGTGTTGTACAACTGTGATGTTTTCGTATGTACTTTCTTAGATCTGGCTTTGTGAACAGTACAAATTGGCATGACGCGATTTGTTGTAATTCCTTCATTTTCCAAAGTGCTGTTTTGACCACAACCGTTACATTCTAGAAATGGATTCTCTTACAAAAAAATCAAAGTTTTGGTGCTAATACCGCTATATAAGTCTTGTGTTTCATTCATTTTAATGGAATGATGTTTTCTGCTGATTCCGAGCTATTCAATACATATTTTCTACCTTCATTCTTAATGGGGGAGCCGCTGTAGCTCAGTTGGTACAAGGGCAGATCCAAGAGAAGGGTGGGTTGTGTGTGTGTGTGTCGGAGTGGATGCGATGCCGGCGGACCCCCCCCCCAAAAAAAAAAAAAAAAAAAAAAAAAAAATTAAACCGCCGCAGCGTTTTCGAGAGAAAGTTTTCTTTACAGTAAGATGGTTAAATTTTGCCCTGGAAACACATAAAATGCAGGAGCTTCCGATGTTCCATCCCAGAGACCGTTTGAGTACTTGCTTACGCTCCTCCTAAACGATATTCCTGGATCAGCCCCCGAGTTGGTAGAGCGTCCGACTCGTAATCCATGGGACGCAGGTTTGAAACCAGCCCAGAGCAGCCCAGTGTGCTGCCTTGGTGTCATTGGGAAATACACTTAGCTTCCATTACCTCGGTATGATATAGCCTATAATTTGTCAGAAGTGCCGTTAGAACAAACCAACCGACCATCATTCTTATGGTCTTCAAAACCGTTTAAACTTTTATATATGTCATCTTGTAAGCAACTGGACAACTTAAAAAGAACTTATCTTTTTTTCTTTAATATTTCATAGCTAACGTTAGAAAGTTAGCGCTATGCTAATATTGTTTTGCATTTTGAAATTTTTACTGTTTCACCAATTTGATTTCCGGGGTTCCAAATGAATCAGTTTTCAAAAAACCGAATACTTTGATGTTTCTTTCTGGCTCGCTTTAGCCGAAGTCATGTCTATACTGATTGTGATGGGCGTTATTGTGTCCATAAATAAGCTTCGGTAAAACGTCAACCTATTTCCTTGTTTCATTTCGAGTGAAATAATGGCCCATTCAAGATTTAATGGTTCTATTAAACCGCTCCACTACATAGGCTCTATTGTCTGAGTAAGATGAAAAGTGCTCAATGTTTTCCTTTTCCAACAAATCCTTAACTCCATTGTTGTAAACCACTTTTTCCTCATTATCTTTATCTTTTCTAATTTTCTCTTTTTGGACTAGTTTTCTGAAAATATCGTGTGACATGTCCGTTTGGGGTTTTTACTTTCTCAGCCGAAGTATATTTTGAGAAGACATCTATAGTTGCCAATATGTATTTATATCCGCTGCTGCATTTTTCATAGGCTGGCATGTCTACAATCTGCCTGCCACTGGTGATCCACGTGACTAACATGGACCCTTCTGAAGGGAAATCTTTTTCTCGCTTACTTGTGTAATCTCTATGTAGATTGTTCAGTTAATTATTCTTTGAATTCAAATGATTTTGTATTCTTTTTGTCCCATTAAATCTTTTCTGTGTAAGCAACGGGACTTTCAGGATTCTAGTATAGATTACTTAAATACTGTTCTTTGTCTTGCTCTGTTGAATCTCCGATGTCAGCTATATGAATGGTATAAAAGCATACAGAGAATACTTTACGTTTCACACAATGTTTAAGCACTGGGCAAAACTACTGAAAGAGCGTCCAGTTGGTTATGGATGAAGCGCGAGGACGAGCTGGCTGCTTACCACCAACAGGTAGTGACTGAGCAACGCTGCCGCCCCGCCATCAGGAGGGTGTTCTGGGATAAGGGGCGAAACATCCAGTGATAGATGGTAACGGCTAATGATGTTGGTGGTGAAGCAGTGGATACAATTGTATTGCAATATTGATTCTTCTGGGTAACCAGTGACTGCCAAGAAAGGCTGGATGGCAATCGAGAATACCTTATTTCATGTATTTTTTCGTACAGGAAAAAATAATTATTAATTTCAGTGTACGAAAAATTATGTGTAAAATAAATAATAATTATTTTGGAGTACTGACCATACAGTCTGTACATATATTATTTATCGGTAAATTATGCGCAACGATATGAGCCCCTGTTGTCAAAAAGTTAAGTGCAACTTGTATTCTTACAGCAACAGTAACATCATTGTCAAAAAACAATAAAAAAGAATAAAATAACTCAAAAGTACTTGTTGTTTTTAGCGAAGAGAGAGAGAGAGAGAGAAAAAGAGAGAGGTTAACGGGCGAGTGTCATCTGTATTGTTCAGTTACCTGACGTAAAAGGGCACTATTATATTCCATTATCAATTAACACCTCTGAATAAACAATTCATTCTTGTTTTAATTAAAATATCCATTGTCACAAAAACCCGATGGCTAAATGTTATTTACAAGCTAATTAAACATGCCTAGGGCTTTGGCCAGGTTATTCCAGTTGACAACAGACTGAGGGCAAGATTCGACCGACGAGATCAAATTAGTGAGGCTACCAGTAGGGAAATGAGGCTAACCATAGAGAAATTAAATTTTGTCAATGAGCTTCATGCATGAAGAGCAGTAAATATTGTAATCATCAGCGATCACACGCATAATTTGTTATTCGTACTCGCCGATAAAGATAACAATTGAGGGATGTATCGTAGAATAGATTCTCAATAAAATGTGAATTTGATGAGAAAACATCAAATGGCGTCACAACACTTGTTTTAAAACTCGCGAGCTATACTGTGGTGCTTTGTGACAGTGACGGCCTTATTAAGGAGTAATCATTAAACATATTGTTTAAGGACTGAAAACGAGAACATTATAATGAAGACATCTCCAAGTAAAAACAGTACAAGCACATAAGCACTTAAAAGATATATAAAAATCGAATTCACTGAGTCAGTGACTTTCGCATTTATGATAGAAAATTACATGGTTTTTATATTTTATTTTCGTATTACTATATTGAAACAATAAGACTAATTTGACCAATGGTCTGTGGTCTTCACTTTATCATGTACTGAGATATAATATTTGCTGGATAGGAACAAACATCAAATGGCTTCCGAACTCGTTTTAAAACGCGCGTGGTGCTTTGTTGCAGTGACCATCGTAATAAAGATCTCTCGTTAACGATATTGTTTAAGGATTATATGCTGTAAAGGCCATTGTCCAGTTAATGCAGAGCAGTAGATACTGTAATGACAACAAGAGATCATACGTATTAATCATTATATTTTCTCGCCGATAAAGAAGACAAAGAAGGGCGAATCAATGAATGAGAGTAGATTCTCAATTAACAAAACAATTACCCTTTCAAATGGGATGATCAAAAGCCTTTCTGCGTGATTATAAACGGTGATTATGTCTTTATTACTTGATCTCTGTTTCATTTTTCGATGTCTCGATTAAAAATTTACGCGAAGTTAACAAATAGTTCGGGTAAGTATTTAATGGAGGCAACAAATAGTTGTTTTTCGTATGGGCTTATATCATACATATACTCAGCAAACAATACATTGGTCGTTTGGCGTATCTAAATCGTACATCGATATTTTTTTGAAGCCGTTTGAAATGTTTACTTTTCTTCTTGATTCAAATAAACAACATCAAAATGTGCGGTTAAAAATAATAATAAAATAATCAAATGATCAGTGACCTTTCTGCACGATCATAAATGGCGATTCTTTTATTTCTTAATTTCCTGTTTCATGATTCGATGCCTTATTTAAAAATTTCCGCGAAGTTAACAAAATAGTTCTGGCAAGTTTTTGAATGAGGCAACAAATACTTATGTTTTTCATATGGGATTGTATCAAACATACTCAGCAAACAATACATTCGTCGTTTGACGTATCTAAATCGTACATTGGTATTTTTTCTACCCCGTTTGAAACGTGCTCGTTTATTGTTGCTTCAAATAAAAAACATCAAAATACGTGGTTAAAAATATAAAAGAATGAAATGATCAATGACCTTTCTGCACGATTATAAATGGTGATTCTTTTATTTCTTAATCTCCCGTTTCATTATTCGATGTCTCAGTTAAGAATTTACCCAAAGGTAATCACCATTTATAACATATGTTTAGCAAAACAATACTTTGGTCATTGGACGTGTCTAAATCGTACCTCGATATATTTTCAAAATGGGAACTTCTCTTCAATTTTAACACCTCAAAATACAAGGTTAAAAAATAATACAAAGATAAAAAAACAACAACAACAACAAAAACACCTAATATTATATATGATTTTATGCCAATATTTTCGATCTTTTTTGCAAACAGAAATCTTTTAAGTAGAACTTTTATGTACGAAAATTTAAAGGTTTTGACGAAAAATACGAAGTGCTATGTACGAAAAAATATGATACATTTAATTCATTATTATGTTTGAAGCTAGATGGTGTACGAAAAATTAAAGGGTACGAAAAAATACATGAAATACGGTAGATCGGTGAGGCTACAGTCCAGGGACACTACACAAGAAGAGAAGTGGAGGGGAACTGCAACCGTTGCAGCAGGACCTCAGAGAAAGGCTGCTTAAACTTAAGACAGCAGAACAACTTCTCGAGAGTAGGAGAATGAAGTTACACAAGAGGGCGGCCTTGATCGCGAATACCTACAAATTTGCTTCATCTCTCCTGGGAGAAGAGCGGTCCGGCCATCTAGAGTGTAGCAGAGTGGAAGCAGAAGAGTTCCTGAAACAAACACATTCTGATCCTCACAGAGAAGATGTAGAGCCACCATCTTGTGCCATAGAAACGGGGGACCCTACCTGGAAAAAAGTGTGCGAAGTCGTAAGGAAAGCTAACTCTAGCTTGGCCCCAGGACCTAGTAGTATCCCCTACATGGATGAAGCGTGAGGACAAGAGCTGGCTGCCTACCACCAACAGGAAGTGACTGATCAACGCTGTCGCCCCGCCATCTGGAGGATGTTCCGAGATAAGGGGCGAAACACCCAGTGATAGATGGTCCCAGCTGCTGATGTTGGTGCAGCAGCAGTGGATATAATGTATTACAATACATAATGATATAGGTTTATAAACAAGTTAACAGGACATCTATCAACAACGAAAGTTATTATTGTCAATAATTTGCAATGATTCTTCAATGCTTTGGGGAGCAGAGGTAGCTGAAGTGATTGAACATTGGGCTTGTAATCGAAGGGTCTCAGGTTTAATATCCACCCAGGTCGGCTGCCTCGGTGTGTCCTTGGGAAAGGCACTAAACTCCCATTTCCTCTGCATGATATAGCCAATAATGTGTTAAATGTTCCTTTAAAACCAACAAACAAATCTTCAATGCTTTCAAACGTAAGAATGATTTCAGATTGATGTCAAATTTTACCATTCCTTCTGCTGATTGATAAAGAGCTATTTAATATACCGAGTAACAATGTGCCGTTTCAAATCAAACTTTGTTTTCCATAAATTCTGTCTGTTTTTGTTGAATCTTTATAGATTCACCCACATCAACTACATAATTCCTTCCTTCTTCATACTGTCCTGTTTTTAACAATCTTGCCATCATGATTGATGATGCCTTTCTCTACATTTTCATCACTGAATGTAATCTGTAAATCTTAATTTTTTTCTAAAACATTGCAGTATATAGTATATCCAACATTTTTATCATCTTTATTGTTATTTTGTAACACAACTTGCATTGACCATACTTTTATCCTGTTCAAACTTGTAAACAAATACATCGTATCTCTTAATACTTAGATTGCTGCCTTCATGTGAAACACATCAAATATTTATTTCACCTCTCTGAAATCCACTGAATCTATTACAATGTAGCTTTGTGCATTTATTTATGTTTTACAAAGAAAGTTTGAATTTATTTTCGCCTCTCCGAAATTCACAATTGAGAAAATAGAATGTGGTCCAGGACTAGAGTATGTTGGTAGTTTAAACACGTTTTAACTGGTTCAATGTTAAGAATTGTATCAGTATTCTCGAGATATTCTCATATGGGGATACGAGGATGTTTAAACAGCCGACTGTGTCAGAACTCTCCATACACATTCATTATTAAATCTCTCCCTGGCCTGGCTGTTATGCAGATCAACTAATTCACTGCCCAGCTTGTACTAGTTAGCCTCCATGGTGGGGCAGGGGTTGGAGCTTGATGGTTATTCTAATTTGCTATCCAGTTAAATTAAGTTTATTAGTACTGTGCATAATTATAGGAACAAAATAACTTAACTCTTTTCGATATTGTCAAGTCATGCATATTGACTCTTGCAAGTCGTGTCTATGAAAAATGCAGATCGTGACTTTGAATTTAAAAAAGTACCAAATAGAAGCTGACATTTTCTGGACATTTCAGAGCTATCAAATTAAATAAAAACATTTTAAAAGTATTTGGATAAATGTAACAAGACACCGACAGTTTTCACCAAAACAAAAATGCCTGTTTAGTTTTATTTGTAATAAGTACATTTATGTAATTGTTTCATTAAGATTTCAAATTGCTTTGTATCAGCTTTGTCTTGCATTCTGGGCAAACTCACCCGGCTATGTTAATCCCCGAAATAGATCAATCCCATTCCAACCTTTTTAAAAATACCACATGCTTTCAGACGAATAGCCAATTTGCAAAGAATCAGTGACATGTACTGCCACCTAGGTAAATGTATGCAAATAACAAATGTTTCTTTTTTTGCACTGTCTATAAAGGCCGATTTGAGTTAAAGAATATGTGGGAGTTGCAGTATGCAGAAATGAAACAGGGATATTAACTTTTTAAAAAAAGAGGAAATAGTCAGAATCATTAAATGAAACTTTGTGTTACTTGAATTTGTGATAAAACTGCAATACAAGTCAACACAATAATGTTAATTATTAACATTTGCATGATACACAATCCAATGGTCATTGTATTTATTTGATCCTTGCCAGATTAAATGTTATATTTCTTGATCTCGTGTCCCATTCTCTACATTTACTTTTGAAAAAGATCTGAGATGTTTTATTTTAGCTTTGTTTAAAGTGATATGGTGTCAAAAGTTGTATCTATGTAACAGCAAAGCTGTTGAATTCCCTTTCAAATATAGCCAGACATGCCAGCAGTTATAATAAATTCAGAAGATTGCTTGCTGTTTGGAAGAGTGAATGCTGCAATTGCAGTGCTTGTAAATTTATTGAAGGAAATGCATTAAGGTTAATGTCTGCATTGCTCATGCTCAAGATGATTTTAATCCTTTTATCTTCCGTTTGCTAATCGGTTTAAATTGCTCTGATTTTGTTGCCTTTTTGCTATGGTTTTTATTTTCATTTGCCAAAATAAAATAATTTTCTACATCTTAGCCATCTGTTTTAGCTTGTGTGGGTATGCATGTTTAATTAGATCTTATATGTATGTATGTATGTATGTATGTATGTATGTATGTATGTATGTATGTATGTATGTATGTATGTATGTATGTATGTATGTATGTATGTATGTATGTATGATGACAAATGTGTACAGATTGTTCTTTTGTGCCATATATTGTGAACATCTGATTTGTTATGTTTATGATTTGCTATCTTTTATTTATTTATTGTTTTTTTACATTCAATTTTATAGTATATAGAAAAAGCATTTTACTTTGGTTTAGCATGTATTGACTCTAAATCAAAGCACAATCAATGATTACACAGCTCTCCTCTATTAATATTTTCATAATTTCCAATTGCCATTGTATACATTAATTATCATGCAGAAAATAAATTCAGACTAAAGTGATCTTGACAACGAAATGCTGGCCTCTGTGACAAGGCATATAAGAAAATATAAAAATAACATTATTTTCTATGATATCAAAGTAATGAGTTCATAAAAACCAGAGATTAATGTTAATTCTCTTAAAACTATTTTTCTTAAAATCTGCTTCCAAAACTATTAGCATTGTCCACCCAAAGAAGCCAGATTTTACTGGGTGAAAGTCACAGGC
Organism: Margaritifera margaritifera; assembly: GCA_029931535.1. Lineage (NCBI taxonomy): Eukaryota > Metazoa > Mollusca > Bivalvia > Unionida > Margaritiferidae > Margaritifera > Margaritifera margaritifera. The sequence goes on along the minus strand of JAQPZY010001629.1, from coordinate 2,307,498 downwards.
TTTGAGTAATCTTGGAGTGACAACCAGTATGACCACCATTAGAAGCATAGTTCATCCATTAGTAATTACCTTGATGAGCCACTATAGCTGCAGCCTCACATGAAATGCAAGCAGTGCATTCATCTAATTCCTATATCCATTCATATGTACAATACAGAGTTAACCTTTCAGGGCAATCTATTACAATATACAATGTATAGTTATTAATGTGGAAAGCTAACGACTGAATAAACATATTTATTCTACTTCCAATTGCACAGGTCATAAAGGGATGTACATATCATAGAAAAAAAGCTCTGTTGTCATGAGCTAAACACAAATACTCAACCTATGTTAGTAAAGTGTATAAAATGTAGGTCACAGTGACCAGTTCATTGGTTTTAAAGGTGTAGTACTAACAGAGATGCATTCAATTATCAGGTTTCATGATTCTAACATCAGCTGTACCCATTAACTCACCTTCTGCAGGAAATTTCATCAAAGTCATTCAAGCATAAAATATGTCACAGAGACCTCTTTCTGCAATAAGGCAGTTGTACTTGTCAAGATGTATCTCCTCACCAAATTTCATGATTCTAGTGAGGATAGTAGGCATACAGCATGCCAAACATTAATGTGGTCATGAACTGAACATAAAATTTTAAGAATGGTCAGTAAAAGACAAAATATAGATCAGGGGTGTCAAACTCATTTGCTATGGCAGGCCAGATTTGATATAAATAATAATAAATAATGAGTCTGGCAGGCCGTATCTGGCCCGCAGGCCGTATGTTTGACACCCCTGATATAGATCATGATAAACTTCTTTTATTATTAGGGACTGACCATTCAATTTTGATGTTTAGGGGGCCTGGAATTTGTTAAAAACAATTCTAGGCCCCATATAGCTGGAAAATAATATATTTGCTCTGATTTATGGGCAAAAAGAACTAATTATATCTATGATACAAGTTGAGAAAAAAAATTATTTTGAGGGAGAAAAAAAAAATTCACCCTCCCTCCAAATTAAATGGTCAGTCCCTAAGGATGTGGTACTAACAGAGATGCATGTCATCATCAATTTCATAATTCTAGCATCAACATTGCCAGAGAAAAGAACATCAAATACAAAATGTAACACAAGTCAGTGAAGTGTAAAATATGGGCCATAAATGAGCTACTTCTACATGAGATCAAGATGCATCGCCTCACCAAGTTTCATGACTCTAGATAGAATAGTATGTACATAACATGCAAAATACTATGTGGTCATGAGCTAAATGCAAAAACATAACCCAAGCTAGTAAAAAGAGTGAAATGTAGGTCACAGTAACCTTTTTTGTACAGGTGTGGTACTATCAGAGATCCACACAATCTACTATTTTGATGATTCTAGGATGAATAGTACTTGAGAAATAAACTTAAAATATGAAATTGAACGAGTCAGTGAAGTGTGAAATATGGGTCACAATGACCTACTTTTGTGATGACAGTGTAGTCCTCACAAAGATGCAACCCCTCACCACGTTTTATGATTCTAGATATAACAGTATGTCTACAGGGTGAAAAACACATATATTTGGTCATACACTAAATGTAAACAGTTAACCTATGCCAGCAAAATGTGAAATGTAGGTCCCAGTGACCTTCTTCTGTTGTAAAGGTATGATACTAATAGAGATGCATACAATCATCTAGTTTGATGATTCTAGCATGAACAGAGCTTGAGAAATAAACTTAAAACATTTAACCAAAGCAAATGAAGCAAAAAAAATATGGGTAAGTGTGACCTACTTTTGCAACGAGGATGTTGTCCTTGTCAAGATGAATTCAATCACCAATTTCATGATTCCGGGTATAACTATGTACACATGATGCAAAAACTTAACCAAGAATGTACAACTAATGTACATGAATATACAAAGTTAGCCTTATTAGCCCCCCCATCCTGGGGACAGGTGCTATGAAACCTGCTCTAAACTGTTACCTATGACCTAAGAAGAAAGAAATCGTTGAGATGTAGCGAGGCTGTATAAATATCTATATGCTTTTATATGTGTGGATGCAAACACCAACACAGCAGGTAGTACAACAGCTCTCATCTACTTTGTAGAAGTGAGCTAATAAAAATTACTCGACTTAATGGATATCACTTATAGATGACTGAATAATACTCGAGTCAGAGATTTAGTTAGCCTCTGTAAATAAACATATTAATTTTTCAACTGTATCTCCCTAAAACAGTCACTTAAACATGTTATGAATAATTAACTAGGCAACTTTCTTTTCTAAAGATTCTCCAATGTTTTTTTGAGAATTAATCATTGAAATCTAGAGATTACACATGACATCCACAGACTGCCTGTAAAACTTAAATAGAAAAAAGACCAGCTGTGACTTACCGGTAATAATTTTTCATCAATCAGGAAAAGTCTTTAAAGCTAAGCAACATATTGGGATGGTTGTGAAAATCTCATGATTGTTTTACAAGTTATTACTTTTATGTTTTCCACTGTTACAACAGACTAGAATCAAATGGAAGCTAACAAGAACAGTATATCTGAATGAAAATAATTCTACAGTGACTGTCATGCATTGTGCAGGGAACAAGCTCTCCATTATCAAAACCACAAAACAATACTTTATTTTAAAAGCTGATATTAGCAATAGATGCATGTATCTATATCCTTTTTGTATACTGAATATACTCGCTTGTAGGTCTTGTCCAACTGCAAACAACATGGACCTCAATCTGCCATCGCATAATACGCCGGCAGATCAGGGTCTATGTTGTTTGTTCTACTGATTACTACTAACAAACTGGATAGACTCCAATCTGCTAGTGCATTATGCGACAGCAGATTTGGGTCTATGCAGTTTGCAGCTGGACACAACTTATAAGCGAGTATATACAGTTGTTAATAGTAAAGATCAATGTGAAATAATTTTTGTTCTTATGTAAAATATGTTTTACATGTGAATTTTGAGAAAATCTTCAGGAAAATTCCACCATGCATGCATTTGCCAGAATAACACTGATAAAATTCCACCAAGCATGTATTTACCAGATTAATACTGATCAAATTCCACCATGCATGTATACATTTGCCAGAATACTGATAAAATTCCACCGTGCATGTATTTGCCAGAAGAATACTGATAAAGTGGCACTCTACAGTTTCGTATTTTGCATAGGGTTAGATTTTTAAAGAAAAAGAATTTCCCAGGTTTTTCTCACTGGTTATACTGGCTATTTAAAAAAGACCTTGTATATCTTAGGTATTATTAAAAGAACTTTTAATTCTCTTTATTTTGGTGTATGATTGATGGGTGCATTATGGGCAATAGAGTATACAGTTTGGTCTTACTTCAGATGTGTACCTATAAAACAACTGCTAGCTTAACTTGGTCATTTTCACTTCCGGGACTTCAAAGGTAAATGGAAAAAAAAAAGAGCCAATAACTTTTTTACTTTTCATATATTTTGTTATTCATTCATTGTACTTTCAGAAGCTGGTATTGCCTACTCCGGCAAAATTCTTTTTCCCTATTTTAATAACTGCTAAAAAATAGTGTACTTTGGACTAATTCAGGCAAATTTTTCAAGCACACGGGAGTGGCCATTTTTGACAGCTGTGTGCTTAGATCATGTACAATTTCCACAACTGCAATATGTAAAGAAATTTCAGCCACAGTAGATGAGAATAGCAAATTGAAACAACTTCACCTTACACCTGTCACTCTCTCAGAAGTACATAATATCTGTAGAGCACCTCCTAAAATTCCACAATGCATGTATTTCCCAGAATAATAATAATAAAATTCCACCAAGCATGTATTTGTCAAAATAATACTGATAAAATTCCACCATCCATTTATTTTCCAGAATTCTGATAAAATTCCACCATGCATGTATTAACCAAATACTGATAAAATTCCATCATGCATGTATTTGCCAGAATAATACTGATAAAATTCCATCATGCATGTATTTGCCAAAAAAATACTGATAAATTCCACCATCCATGTTTTATATTTGGTGCAATGTTAAAAAAGACCACATATTTTTTTTTCTCTCACAAATTTCAACAAGATGTTTCCTGGAAGATTTCTGTTAAGTTCCAGATAGATTCCAACTAATAAGTTGACTGTTTATGGTTATTGTCGACAAGTATTTCATATTGTCATTTGGTGACGAAGGAAACAGCCACACTTGTGTCTGTCATAAAAGAGTGAGTTCAACTCTATCTACCATCGACGGTCTCTCATAATAAAGTGAGTTCAACTCTATCTACCATAGACTGTCTGTGCAATTCAGGTTCTTCAATCAAATAGCTAACAGGTTTGGCCTTTCCTCTAGCTTGGTCACTGCACGCATTCCTCAGGCCTTAAAAGAACCTTAAAACGACAGAACACTTTTTGCTATTCCCTAATCCACCAATGAAGTTTAATAACAAAAGGTCATAGAAAAAATGCTTTCTTTTTCATGGAAACGACAATACTGTTCATGACAGAGTGACCCTGACCATTGATCTTTTGCTGCTTATAACGAAAAGGGACCCAAATTCATGTGCAATCCTCATTTGACATTTCATTATGACTGGTGAATGCAAATACATGCTGTTGAAAATAAATATTAAATGTGGTGCTTTTTATCAGTGGACACAAACAAATTGTGTAGTTTAATAGCTCTCTTCTAAGTCATACAGAAAATCACTTGAGCATAGTTGGATAGTTGGTTTTTATGGCACTTTTAACACATTACTGGCCTTATCAGTTGAGGAAATGGGAGATAACTGCCTTTCCCAAAGGGCACACTGAGGCAGCCAACCCAAGTTGGCTAGGCAGGTATCAAATCCATGACCAGAATGGCAGGTTTCAACACCATAACCAGAAGCTAAACAATATATATACAGCTAATTTCATTACTGATGATATCTATAACATGTTCCAAAACAATCCATGAAAAAACAGTAAGACTCGCACACGAGAATGTTCAAATCCATTTGAAAAAAGAAAATGTTGTAGGTCTGGAAAAATCAGTGGAACTGACCGACTTCATGATATGAAACCTTTCCAAGCAGTAATATTGCCTACCAAATTTCAAACAAAAACTGGGATTCTATTGGAAAACACATTCTGGGTGAATCTTAAAAGGATGAAGGATGAGATGGATGAATGACAGAAATGGTGGACACAAGGACTCCAATATACTGGGGCCTTATGATGGCAGGGTTGGAAAGAAACTGACACTCTATTGACCTAAAAGTTGTCAAAGGAATCCAACACCAGTACTTCGTTTTAACTTTCGAGTGTTGAAACCATCTCTGATATTCTTGAGCAATAAAATATTTTCAAAATGACTACTACAGCAGGCATATTAGATGTAAGATCAGCATCATTTTCATTTAGGTTCAACTAGACATCATAAGAAGTCCTTTGGTGGAAAACCTACATCGATTTGACCATCCATTCAGGAGTAGCAATAGCAAGATGTTCTAGATGGCCACCATAGTGACCATACTGGATTTAATATCAGACTGTTTTCATTGTCTGGATATACTTGCAGTTGAATTAAATGGCTGGACTTTTGTGCGGAAGCAACCTTACTAGAGCCAGCTGAATCACACACATTTGCTTGGTCATTCTATGCAAAAACCATGAGACTGAACTCCATAAACTTTGTATGTTCTGTTTAGGCTTTAATGCTACTTTTTACAGAATACAAGTAATATTAACTGGTTAGCAAATCTATAGGAAAAACCAGATAATGACTGTCTTAAAGACTTCATTATGGGTAAAACAATACATCTATGCCACATACCAATACGTATCGTGATACACAACCTATGATATGATACATATTGATACACATAACAAATAAAGCAGTAAAAAGACTATTTATGGCTGTTGCAGATTAAAAATAAATTTTATTAGATAAATATCATTCTAAATCAATTCTGCAACTTTAGTTTTAGTACTGATGTGTATCAAAACAAAAAAATCGATGCATCAGTGAATCATTTCACCCCTAGACTTCAGTAGGATTTGGTAACAGCTGACTGACTCCATTGGAGTAGTAATATCGAACGATGGTTATCTTTTGTCTTGTTCTCACTTTTTCCCACTGCCACTATTGATTCAGGGATTTAATTCTATCCATTTTTATTGAAATAATATCTCTTAAAGTTTACCTTGGTACAAAGTATACATATCTAACTAAACATGTTTAATTCTGGATTGTTTTCAAATACATCAGGTTACTACTTGTAAAAGACATTATTGTATTTATTTATATAACTGATTGTTGATATCTTCCCAGCATGGTACACACGATTCTCCATTTGTACTTTGCTCACTTTGTTCTGGGTTTTTCAGAAGCCCCCTCTTCCAGCTGCTGATGCTGCCTTCTGCTGGAATTTGGTAATTAGGAAGACAGATGTGTCTATGAATCTTCCCACACAGTTTGAAATACAAGACTCAGTGCGCGAGTCCATCTTGTCCCGTGCTTTGTCCACACATGTATCCCAGCACACATCATTCAGTTTACCTATCATTGCATTTATCTGTGCCGCTTGTGACTCCTTCTGTAAGAAGGCCCGCAACTCTGCATCACCCTTACTGGCTCCAGTGCTCGATGCAAAGGAATCGGATCCCAAGCTCATTCTGGTACTCTGCCTTTACTAAGTTTCTTTATTCTTTAGAATCCTTGAAGAAAAAAAAGGTTACTATCATAACAATGTTTTTTCATTCTAAATAATACAATTTCAACACTTCTAGTTTTTTGGGAACTTGTAGAACTTTCCATGAAAGAAGCAAATGTTTTTTTCAGTAACATGTACATGTACTGTAATGTAACAATCTTTGAGGAGAATGAAATTGATGTTACATGAATAATAATAATAATAATAATAATAATAATAATAATAATAATAATAATAATTATTATTTATTATTATTATTATTATTATTATTATTACAAGTGGTAGAAGCAATCATAAATATCTGCACTTTGTTTTTTTTTACTTTCTTGTCAAGGGGGCAAATTTTTGGAAATATTTTCTTATAAAGTCAAAACTACCATGATAGTGGTCAAACATTATTTGCAACAAACTATTTCAGCATGGAAGAATTCATTATTCTGCAAAGTGGGACAAACTGAACATTTTGCTGGGAAAGTAAAATATTCTGTCGATTGCCCAGAACTTTGTATGTAAAACCAAGAGAAAATCCAGATTTCTGAACAATTAAATGAAAATCTCAGTTATGGGCAAATAGACCCCTTTGGGATTTTTCCAGTGCTGCTTTATAGTATGATCCAGTATAGACCATTCCTGTGGAGAGTTCTTCCATATTTACCTCCTCCTGTCCACTATGTGTCACTACACCTGTACGCCATTATGGTACTGATTACAGGTACTGATTATACATATGCCTGACACGAGGAAGACTGAATAAAACAGGACATGCTGCAAACACTTCCATTTTTCTTTATTGCTATAAATCAACTTTATTTCTGCATAAATCTTTGAATGCATACTGTCAAATACTAAAGAAAAAACAGCTACATCAGAATGTAAGTTAAAGCAAAAATTACACATTAATCAGGATAATTGTGTTCACAAAATTAATTCTGAAAAATGATCGCGCAGGAAAACTGAGCAATTACTGTCCAATTAATTTAAATGGAGCAAAAAATTAATTTCATTTAAAAGAAGTTACCCAATTTTAACTTGCAGAGGAATTCTGAAATTTGACAAATTATCTGTAAAAGAAAAAGACAAAAATTCCCAAGTAATTGGAAAATCACCCATTTGATATGCTTAATGGTTTCATTGTTTACCTTTCTGATATGTAATCACAAACTATATATAGCATTATGATTACTTTTCTTCTTTTCTTGAAAATTGAAAAAAAACACAATACAGTATTTTCGAGAAAAAATATCTTTGAAATGTCAGCTTATTTTTACGATTTTATAATATAAGTAGCTTGTAGGAAGTAACATTTTTCTTTCATACTATTTTTTATGTGTAAATAAGTAAATAATCACCTTTATCATTACTAATTCAATTCATGAATTTGATTACAAAATGAAAAAAAGGATTGTACAGATTTATCCAAAGTATTTTAAAGGCAAATTCATTTATAGCTTTCAAGTCTTTGGGGCATTTACAAATTTTATATACACTGTACCATAAGATGTCATCTGGTGAAAAACCCATGTCAATATGACTTTCTGTTCAAAAGCACTTGTGGTATCAAGATTTTTAAGATAGCCACCATACTGGATGTCAGATTCGCACCATTTTCATTTAGTCCAACTAGATATCCCAATATTCTGGTGAAAACCCCATGTTGATATGACTATCCATCTAGGAGTAGCAATAACAATATTTTCAAGATGACTGGTGTAATGGCCATATTGGAGGTCATATTAGCACCATTTTCATTTGGGACCAACTACACATCATAACAAGTCTTTTAGTAAAAACCTGCTGTCGATATGACAATCCATTCAGGAGGAGTATAGCAAACACAAGATTTTCAAGATGTCTGCTGTGTCAGCCATATTGGATGTCCCAAGCAGCACAATTTTCAATTAGGGCTAACTAGACATCATTAAGAACTCTTCTGGTGAAAACCCCAGGTTGATATGACTTTCTGTCCAGAATTAGCAATAACAAGATTTTCTAGATAGCCATATTGAACATCAGATTTGCACCATCTTCACTTAGGACCAAATAGACATCATAAGTCTTTTAGTGAAAATCCCATGTTGATATGAGTTTCCATTCAGAAGTAGCAATAACAAGCTTTTCAAGATGGTCACTGTGGTGGCCATATTGATTCTCCAGACTGCACCATTTTCATTAAGGTGCAACTAGACCATGGGAGCAAGAAAGCTGGTTAGAGGACCAATGCAAGGAAGTTGAGAAAAAAGCATGAACCAGAATGACAGTAAAAGGGCATACCAGTTGGTGAAAGACCTGACAACTGAGAAACAGGGGAGATCTAATACAATTCAGGACAAGGCTGGTAAGAGTCTGACATAAAAACAAGACATTCTTAACAGATGGACGGAATACTGTTCGGAGCTTTACAACCAGGAGACTTCTGGAGACTAAGCTGTACTAAACGTACCATTGACCACAACAGAGGTTGACCACCCGATCCTCAGGGATGAAGTAGAGGCTGCAGTAAAGGCGCTAAAGAAGGGGAAGTCAGCTGGGGTAGACAATATACCAGAAGAACTTGTTAAAGCAGGAGGAACTTCCATGATAGATGTCCTCACAACAATCTGCAACCAAATCTGGCAAACAGGAGAATGGCCCACCTCATGGACTCAGTCTCTAATCGTGACTCTTCCTAAAAAAGGGAATCTACAACTGTACCAGAACTACTGAATAATCAGCCTCATCAGTCACCCAAGCAAAGTTATGCTTAAGATCATCCTCAATAGACTGAAACCCCAAGCAGAGCACATCATTGCGGAAGAACAGGCAGGTTTCAGAGCAGGACGTAGCACTACAGAACAGATATTCAATCTTAGAATCCTCTGTGAAAAATATCTCCAGCATCAACAGAACCTTTATCATGTCTTCATTGACTTCAAGAAGGCTTTCGACAAGGTATGGCATGCAGCCTTGTGGGCCACCATGCGGATATACAACATAAACGCAAAATTAATCTGCACTATAAAAACCCTGTATGACAAGGCGACTAGTACAGTTCTCATCAATGGCAACATAGGAGACTGGTTCAGAACCACAGTCAGAGTCAGACAGGGGTGCCTTCTCTCACCCACTCTCTTCAACATCTACCTGGAAAGGATCATGTATGACGCCTTGGAAGACCTTGAGGGCAGTGTCAGTGTTGGAGGCAGAACAAGCACCAACCTGCGCTTCGCTGATGATATAGATGGCTTAGCAGGAGATGAAGAAGAAATGGAAACCTTAGTGAACCGTCTCAATCAAGCATTACTAAGATATGGGATGGAGATCAACGCTGAAAAGACAAACCTAATGACAAACAACCCGAGTGGCATCCAAAAGGAAATAAGAGTGAATGGACAGAAGCTGGGCACAGTAACAAGCTTCAAGTACCTAGGTGCTATCGCCTCTGATGAAGGTTCAAAACCTGAGGTTCTTTCCAGGACTGTGCAGACAACAGCTGCTCTGGCTAGGCTGAAGCATATTTGGAAAGACAGCAACATCACGCTTGGGTCCAAGATCAAGCTTATGTGCTCCCTCGTCATGTCCATATTCCTATATGCATGTGAGACATGGACCCTAACAGCAGAATTAGAGAGAAGAATCCATGCCTTAGAGATGAGATGTTATCGAAGGATCCTGAAAATCTCATACTTAGACCACGTCTCCAATGCGGAGGTGCGCACTAAAATCCAAGGTGCAATTGGACCTTATGAAGATCTGCTCACCACTGTAAAGAAATGCAAACTAAGATGGTATGGTCACGTCTCACGCTCAACTGGCCTGTCAAAGACAATCCTACAGGGCACAGTGAGAGGAAAGAGAAAACGAGGCAGACAGAAGAAGATATGGGAAGACAATATCAAAGAGTGGACAGGCATGGACTTTGCAAAGTCTCAAAGAGCAGTGGAGAACAGGGCGAAATGGAGAGAGATTGTCGCAAAGTCATCAGTGGCATGCCTACAACCAGCAAGGTTACAGGAGAAATGAGAAATGAGACCATGGGATGAATGTGTGTGTGTAAAGTTTCATGTTAATCCTCCGAGTAGTTTGGGTGGAGTAGCTGAAAAACTTGTGCTAACTGACAAACGACAGACAACAGGCTATCCTCTAAGCTCTTCTGGTCTATGGCCATTGGCCAGTAGAGCTAAAAATCATTGATCTTTGTTTGATTTGTGCACCATGAGAAAAAACGAATTTCACTACTAATTGACAGCTTACATATGACTGAGAAACAGAGGATTAACTCTTTGTTTGACCACTTTATAAAGGTGACTGTACTGACAGGTTTTAGTGTAACTAAATAGATAGTTGATACACATTTTTTACCACTGAGGCGATAACTATTATCAAACAAAGACTTGGATCAATTTTCATGTTCAACTAGTTTTCTGTAAGGATCTTAAAACTACAAATCCAGGACTAGTAAAAATCAGGAGTTTAACTAAATAATCATGGGTCATAACTCTCAAAAAATGATAAATTTTTTGTGAATCAGTAATGTATGTCCTTTATATTTTTAGGAAGTAATTTACTTATAACAATTTCTGGTCACAAACTTGTATCATGATTCATTTTTATTCAAATGTATTTTCTCAACATTGCCTACATCATATTTTATTCCCTGGATCTTATGTGAAGTTACTTCCCTTGAAATAATATAACAGTCATAAGTTTTAGATTAAATAAACCTATGTAATAGCACATTCATTCTTTGCCACTGGTGCATCTTAAACAGGAATAAACTGATATTGATTACATACATAAACAGTGCCATGTGCAAAAAAAAAAAGAAAAAGAAACGATAATATGATAACTGCTTGTGATGAAAAGACACAAGCAATATTTCAATTTTTCATACTGCTTAAAGAGCAGCTTTACACACTTTTCAATTTGGCAGATTTGATTCTCTGGGTTATTTTTGTTAGTTTTCTCCTTTTTAGTTAAATCAACACTATGTAAATTGAAAGTACTGTTAGTCACAAATACATGCACCAGGTATCATAACGTGCATCCCGTACCTCGCTCAACTTGTGATTGTTTCATTTGCGGTACATCTTTTACCTGTTATTATGAGAGAATTAAGTTTATAAGACATCTTTGTTGAATATATCAGACAGTTTTAATAAAACATCCCCAGGATTGTTATGATATTGTTTCCTACTGTTACATATATGTACATAATGAAAAAATTGATGATGGAACTGGACTTACTGCCTGGAGATGCATACAGGATGCTTTCATAGGATCTACAGTGACTAAGAAACTATGTAATGACTTGCAAACTTGAAATGGTGTATTTTTAAAATAAAATCTTACTAATCACAGGTTCTATTAACAAACATGTTGTTTAAAAGTAAAAATACTCTAGCTTAAAGAAACTGTTATCAGAATTATCAATAAATCAACCTGATGTGTTATGTTGTGAATTGTTGGCTATAACAAATTGTCTACAATTTCTGCCTTTTCCAAGTGATGTCACATTTTATGTGAAAACCACATACACTTACTTACAGAGCTAAAAAAAACAATCTGATAGACCAATGACAGGGTCACCTCTTTTGACAGGTTTGACTACATATGTAGTGGCCATCTACTCCTACCCACTATTTCACTGCTGTCCAGTCTAAGAATCACCTACTTTTTGCATCTGGGAGATTATAATTTATATTGTACCATTTTTTTACTTGGATAAATGCTAAATTAAATGCCTACTGTTAATTAATATAGCTTTTAGTCATTTAACACAATAATCACATTGAAACTAGTAGGAAACAGAAATCATTAACATCTTAGACAAGACTCACAACTTCAAATTACGTTTTTCTCCATTACAAATTAAAATTTTCTCCATTACAAATTAAAATATGTTAAAAAGGAAAGCATTTTTTAAAATGACTCACCAATATCTTCAAAAATTATAAATAGCTTATCAAGGGTAGAAAAACCCATTGCCTTGGAGCCCAGGACAACTAAAAATTAATGCAGGGCAACCATTTTTCCCAATGTGAAAAGCAGGTTGGGCAACTGAAAGTATTTTTAAACAATGATCATGCTACAAATTATAATGGAATTTATACAAAAGTGATCATTAAATTGTCCCTCTGGGTACATACAGCAGGGTGCCTGAATTTTATCTCCATATAATTCTGTAGTTGGGTTCTGTGTGATTGCTGTTGGTAAGAGGCCACACTAATCCTCATGTGTCGGCTACTCATTATCTGATTAAGTTACCACTGTCCAATGTCCATACTACCAGACCTTCAGGGTGAACCCTTAAAGAAACAAGACTCATAAATTTTCATCTTTTGTCAACAAACCAACATATGGTAATGGTATCTTTCATCTTTGGCTTGACGTACTTAATGCGTATGATGTAGTATTACTCTTCCCGATTGGTCTGCTGAAGAAATGGGAACTTGCTGTAGAGCATGTGACAGTTGCTCCTGCTGGTCAATTCTAGCTACAGGAATCTAAAGGAAACTACAAGGTCAATCCTATGGATTATACTTTTTTGTCTCACATAAATTTTTGTCTTTAAGATATAGCCAAGGTGGTATGAATGCTTAAGGAATTTGGCAAAGTTTAAATAATCAATCCACTCACAACTGTTGTTGCATATTATACTGGCTTATTGGATCATGGCTAAACAAAGTCCCATAAGCATTGTTTACAGTTCCTGACAGTTTAAACATGGGATTAATAATAACATTGGATTAATGATAACCTTAACTGTAATGATGTAAACTCTGATAAACATAAAATATGTAGAAGTTTGTAGTCAGGGGTTGCCAACTTGTAGAAAGTTAATGCAGAGCAATACAGCATCAAAAAAGGAAATTGTTTGAATATCTTTCATTTGCTGATCTTAAATAGATTAAATAAGTGGGTAAACTTATATGACACATTTCCATTAGCATGACTGATTGTGAGTTACAAGTACTGTGTGCAATATGGACTAACTATATATATGACAAACGTCAGTGCTCAAAGAAACAAACTTTCAGACAGTCCCAGGGCAAGTGACTTAAATTTTTTTTTAAAAATCCTCACTCAAATTCCACTAGCCCTGAATCCAATTCCATGTGCCCAAAATAACCCTATTTTTAAATTTTATTTGGACACAACATTAAAACTGCTGTACTTCAAATATGAACAGAAAAAACCCAATAAATCATATTAAATTGACTCATATGTTTATTTGCCTCAAAATATTTCACATAGAGCAAAATGTTTTCCTCCAAGCCCTGATATTAACTATTGTCCAATTGCTCCAGTGTTAAAAAAAAAATTCAGACACAGGCCCAGAGCAAGTCTCCTTAAAAAAAAAATCACTTGCCTTACTTAAAATCCACTTGTCCAACATGACCATATTTTCTACTACTATTTTGACACACCTACCTTGTCCAGAAAAATTAAACGATCAGTCCCTTATACTTGTGATATTGGTTACTGAACCCTCGTTCATGTTCTACTGAAGAGAGGCTTACAAACAATGAGGTTTCCAACAATTTCTGCATGCTCAAGTGTTAAATTCTGAACAACTGTGAAATACACCTCTGCTCTTGTGATTTCTGACTATGCCTTCTGTTTTGTCTTCAGGCCGATGTACAGCCTGTATTTCATCACAATCTGTATGCAGAGATAAGTATTCGGTGGTCTTGGAGTAATTTTGTTTCCTGAATACTGAAAAGGCCTATATGTTTCTCAATCAAATTTGAAAATAGAAATGATGCCAGAAAGACACTGATATTTTTTATATCAATCAGTAAAAACAGTGAGTTTAAGATTGTAATTAGTTTGTGTGATAGTACTGTGGATGTGTCACAATTACAGAAAACACTAACTCTGTATGAACAGAATCAGTAGTTACCAACTCTTGGAATTAAATAGATTTAAATAGAATATAATTAACTCTGTTACTTTAGGTGAACGAAACATTGTATTGGGGGCTTTTATACAATGTAAGTCAGCAATCTCCTAGCTTAGTTTAACCATCAAGCAATCACATAGGTACTGCTCGATATATTTAACTGGCAATGCATTTCCAAATCAGCATGAGCAAGGGAGAGCCTATTAGTATTCATGTTGTACAAGTGTGCACTAATTATAGGTAACCAATGAAATACGGAGAACAGAAATAGTACTGCTCCCCATTCCTAGGTCATGTGCTTCACTTTGTACACAAAAAGTTTATAGCTTTGGATCCAATTAAGCAGATGATCTTCATAATGTGGAGGGTTCTATAGATGGGGCCCAGCAGGGAGCAGAGTATTGATAATTTACCAGTGTCTTTCAAGAACTTCAAAAAAGAAATGCAGCAATTTGTCGGCAGGTTCAATGGTTCTTTCAGGCAAAGTAGATAAACACATTTTTGCGGGGAGGACAGACCTGACAGGCAAATCACTTATGATATGAGAGGGGCCCTGATCTAGATTTAGAGGGGCCATGGGCGTCAGGCTAACACATTTTTTAGCTCTAAAAGTTAAATAATTTTCATGATGACAACCTTGGGGGCAAATGCAGTAATTTACCAGGCAACCAGAAAAACATGCTGGGCAACTGGATTTTCAAAGCTGGTTGCCTTGGGACAATCATAGATTTTCAAAATTTTCTGTCCTTGCTTATAACCATGTAGCAGTCAAGAATTTTTCTTGCCTTATGTGTTTGGTAGATGTAAATTGTTTCTTCACCTGATGAAGAGCTTGTTTAGCTCGAAACATCGGGAAACTGTTTGGTATTTGCAGTTATAAATTTTTGTCATTATATATATATATATATTTATATATATATATATATATATATATATATATATATATATATATATATATATATATGGTTTTTTCCAGAAATTCATGATCCATACTTATCATTTCTGACGAAGGCATTCGGTGAAGATGATCATAATGATGACCTTACAGGTCGAAATTTAACTTCAGTTCTATAGCTTACCCCATCTGACTTTGTCCTACAAAGACGTCCACCCTTATATGTATGATGGAGGGCATAAATCAGTGTCGACGTCTTAGATATGTATGATATGGGGGGGGGGGTATATCAGGATCGAAGTCTTATATTGTAGGACTATAACCCTACCTCTTTATCATTGACCCTGAAAACAGATAACCACGAGGCCAATAATGTGGGTTCCCATCATCTGTGTTTAGATTTCTCATCGTTCTGAAATCATATTACTTCTTACAGTGAGGTACTAAATTTCAACTTATTTAAAGTGCAAAATATATCAGAAAAAGTATATATACTGCATAGCAGCAATTACCACTAGAAACTTGCAGATTCTCCTATGTTTGCCAGGGTCAAAATAATCGTAACTTGAATAGTCCAATCGGATTACATCGGCTATTTCTGCGAGACATACCGAAATGTATGATCCGTATTAAGATTTACCCCGAGCACTCACACTTCATAATGTTCCGGTGTTTTTCTAAACCAATCGTTTCCGGTTAATAGAAACACCGAAATACGCTCAAAAACGGAAATATACAAGTTTTTACATGTTTTCGGTGTATATATCATCATAATAAACTTTGATTTAAGTGATTTTAATACCAATTCTTTACTTTTTATCTGTTTCTAGCACTATTCATAAAATGACGTCACTCGGTCGTACTTGATTGGACAGGTGTGATAAACGGCGAATCGTAATACATACACAGAATATAAGTAAAAAGTATAAAAGTACCAAAAGTATTCACCACCATTATATTATATATTTGCTTTAAATTTTAATGATATCGTTTTTGACAAGTTAATTATTATTAGTTCTGAACTTAAAATGAAAGACAGTATAGAGTGAGATTTAAAGGGAGATTGTAAGCATTTTTATATAAAAAAAATATATATATCCCATGTATTATGCATTCTTTGGCAGTATTTAATATTTACACTTAATTACATAAATAAGGTATCAGATTTCGTTCCACCGTACAATGAATGAATTTGTCCACACAGATAAATTAATTAATATAATATGATCCAAGAATCATTTCCTCTTGGCATTCTTTATATGCAAAGTGAGTCCTGCACATAGAAAGGATAAATGTAGTTTGGAAGGTATCATCCAATAACAATTTAAAATAATTACATATATACATCAAAATAGTATTGTTAAAGGCAGCTATGAAAGCACGTGCATGATATCACAGTCTCGGCCTCGCTCACGCTCAGCCTCACCTGAAAAATCATATGTGTGTTTCCAATAGCCCCCTTTTACAATACTACTTTCGTTATCATTAGCCTTTTATTTGCACACCGGCTTGGCGGAAATATTGGCCCACCGGTCTGTTATCTCCCTTGATTGCAATCTAAAGGAACACAAAAATATGCAAATTTCCCTGCATTATAAACTTAGAAACGTAGTATTATATATATATATATATATATATATATATATATATATATATATATATATATATATATATATATATATATTATTGTTTCCAAACATCTGAGTTCAAGACCAGTCTTGTTGACAGTTAGACTGGGGTTTTTTTTCTTCATTTTATTGCTTCACATCCTGTTATGATATAAGTCAAGTGAAAATGTGTATAAATAGGGATTTGATAAACAACTAATTCATTCCTGTTTTAGATCAGTCTGTGGGAATCCATTTGAGATCAGATTTTACAAAGTGTGCTTTTGAAATCAGATATAATTCGAAAGGAGTTATTAATTTAAGATATTCGTTGGAATTGCTGAAGTGATCATTGACTTTTGAATTAATACATTACTTTGGACTTTTGTGAATTCATTTAAAGACACCCTGGATTGTATCATTGTGTTATATCAGGACACTGAAGACTATTGAAACTCATTCGAAACATTCTATATTTTTGGACTTTTGATTAGGACATTTAGGATTATTTGGAATTTGATTCACAATATTATAGGTATCTTTTGAATTTCACTTTGTATTATAAGGAAATAAACTGCTTGTTGATATTACTTAAATTTGTTTGTTTCACTTTCTTTCTGTTACATTTTTAAAAAAATATAGAGTCGTAACTATGTAACTATATATATATATATATATATATATATATATATATATATATATATATATATATATATATATATAATTGAAGTCTATGTATAGATAATACCGACGTACATGGCCGAACGGCCGAACACGTTCTTAATACAAGATCAATCAATCAATCAATCAATCAATCAATCAATCAATCAATCAATCAATCAATCAATCAATCAGTCAATGTATAGATAGCTGCGAAAGGGTCTGGTGTCTCACGGGGTTGGACATTCAGACCGGGGTCCAAATACGGGATCCTGAAGCAGTTAGGGAGCTTACTTGATCTTAAACAAATCCCCGATCATGTGTCGACCTATCTTCCGATGCGAACACAATCAAAGAGTTGCAAGAAGGTAGGTTATGGTATCTCCGAAGCCGTTCACAGTAGCGACCTGCTGCAGGTGGATTAGTAATTCCGATATGTTCCTTATCTGCTGAGGAACTAAATTATTTAGCAGGGCTAGCACCCGGTTCTAGACGGGGCTATTGAAATTTTTTTATTTTTGTTTGTTTCGCGCGCATATGGCCTCACCTGAAAAAATCATACTAGTGTTTTCGAGAATGGCCAACCAATTAGGAGGCTGCAGATTTATGCTAGCATACATTAATGTTTACATAATTCTGTCCTCTATATCAGTGTGGGCATAATTTGTGTTTTCAATCATAAATGAATGTTGAATTAGAGAGAGAAATATAGTGATATATAATGGCCTGGAGAGAGCATTCTATATACAACTTGTATGAGGCTAATGAAAACGAAGACGTGAGACATATCTTGTGGCATACGATTCTTACAAAAAATCCGAATATTAATGGCTACATACTTCTTGCAATCTCTAGCATAGGCAGATGCCTGAAGGTACTAAGCGCACATCGTTTTATTTTTGAGTGCTTTCACGACATCACGCCGAAAAATCTTGTAGTCGACCATGTGAATGGGAATAAATTAGACAACAGAATTGAAAACCTAGAGGCTGTAACAAGACAGATAAATAATCTGCGCGGAGAAGTTGGCAAGCATAAAAAAAAACACACACACCCAAAAAAAAAAAAAGCGCGCTCGGTACAAGCAACAAGCACTGACATAGGAAAACAAGACTTTTTTAATTTGATGTTCAA
Organism: Margaritifera margaritifera; assembly: GCA_029931535.1. Classification (NCBI taxonomy): domain Eukaryota; kingdom Metazoa; phylum Mollusca; class Bivalvia; order Unionida; family Margaritiferidae; genus Margaritifera; species Margaritifera margaritifera. Next base: position 2,288,637 of record JAQPZY010001629.1, on the reverse strand, counting down.
AGCTGAGAACGCACTTGGTACTAGCCGACGTTCTATTTTGTTCTGTTACAACGGCATAAGAAATAGGTCTTATTCGCCAATTCGCGATTGCTGGTATTCTTTTTGTTTGTGTGGAAGCGGCGTGATGTCTTTGTTGTTTTCTTCTACGTCTTATCTTTACTTCTTTTTTTGTGTTATTTGTTTCTTTGTCCTGCAAAGAGGCAAAAATATATTACGTATTTGGATTTAAACAATCTATATAATTCGGCCATGTCTCAGAAGTTGCCAGTTGGTGATTTCAAGTGGATGACGCCAGAAAATTTTACAGAGGAATTGCTGCGGAGTGATAATGATTCTGATTACATTCTAGAAGTTGATTTGGAGTATCCTCCTGAAAATCATGACGTCCAGAATGATTATCCTCTAGTGCCTGAGAGCATGACCGTAGATGATTCCATGTTAAGCGAATATTCAGCCTCGCTTAAGAAAATACTTGGTGTTGGCAATTTTAAGGTTTCAAAGCTGATCCAAATCTGATAGATATATATCGCTACGTGATTCACTACAAAAATTTGCGACACTGTCTGGACTTAGGTTTGAAGTTGATTAGAATTCAAAGAGTTATAAAATTTAAACAAGAAGCTTGGTTGAAACCTTACATTGACTTCAAAAAACGCAAAGAGAGCCGCAGCAACAAATAATTTCGAAAAGGACTTCTTTAAGTTGATGAACAATTCAATTTTCGGAAAGTACATGGAGAATGTTCGCAAACGTGTCAATAAGAAATTGTTATTGATGTAGCGCGGCGTGTCAAGTTGGTTGCCGATCCGATTTTTACCTCGATTTTTACTTGGCATTCTCAAGTGTAGATTACACTTGTTATGGGCGGCGCCACGATAACTGCCAGTGAAATGACATTGATATCTGACACGATCATCGCCAAGTTGTTGATTACAAATCCAGCACAACTTAGACTGCAAAACTTTTTATTTTATTTTCTTCACTATAAATCATCTTCATGGGACTAATTTTATGCACATAGTCAACTTCATCATGCAGACTTTGTATGAAAAGATCGCCACAGTTAGCGCCGCATTATAATTGTACAGGTTTAATTAACATGTTGTTAACACAAACCATCGAATACACGTGTCCACAAGAAACATGTTCCTGATAAGCTCCTGTGAGAGAACAATTTGGATCGCTATCTGCGCCCTATATCGGAATAAGTAGCGCTTCAAAGTCGGCATAGATGACAAATGGAACTCTACTCATATTATTAAAGTTATGAAACGTTGTCTTTTTATGTTCTTTGTCTGGCATGATAGTTTTTACGGTGTCAAGGCAATCTAGATAATGTGCATCAAGCAATTTTTCTGCAGTAATGTGTCTTGCACTTGTGTTTACTGTACTGTCCATTCATTAAATAGAAAAATGTTTGATCCAACAGTAGTGGCCATCGTTGGTGTCGCCATGTACATAAAGCAAATCAATTTCGGCAACATCGCTGGCAACTGAAGAAATATGTAGAGGATATATGCTTGCTTTTTCATCTACGCCAAAGACATTGACATAAATATTATTTAGCCGCTCAAATTTTGAAACATCATTGATCTTAACAGGAAACTTGATTCCAATAAAATGCAATGTATCCTGATATAAGGTATAGATGCTAACTCGATTTGGATTTGTTTTTGAGGAATATAGCGCAGATAACATGGCCCACATAAAACATTTGTCGTCTTTATTTTTGACGTTAACGCAACTTTGACTGCTTTTAATTTTGACTGGCAGTTCCAAATATGACTTGCCGCGTAGATGATTGTACTTAGAAGTATTAACAATGCATGCTGAAACACCAAGCATAACCCAGCCAGAACCTTCTCTCTGAAAATTATCAATGCTATTCTGAAGAGATTCAAAAACGCTTTTGACGTCAAAATTGTGACGGAATGCACGAACTGGTTTTGATATGAAAAGTGCTTCAGTTTCAGTGTCATCCGATTGCTGCAGAAACACCACACTATTTCCAACATTAAATTGTATGCTACGATGCAAACGCAGCTCCTTAGACAAAATTGGTTTTATGCTTGGCTCTGTTAACCTTGTAAAAATATCGAACGGTATTAGCCGGTCATTTTCCAAAGCAAACGTTTTGTCGTAGCCCGCAAAGGCTTGTCTAATTTGTCTGAAGCTCATCTTTGTGCTCATTATATAGAAGGTAATTTATTTCTCCAATTGTTTGTTTCTAGCATCATCAAAAGAGTATTTCGTTTGATCTAAGACATGCTATGACGCATTAGCAAAACATTATTGTAGCATATATTAATTCGGCCAAGTTCACTTAGCATGAGCCGCTGCTTGTCCGTACGCAATACTTGACGTTTAGGATTTCCTAGTGGCTTTGTCACAGTAAGATTCAAATGAAAGCTTTCATGAGGATTTCTGTACCATGTCACGATGGCATCAAGCAACATTTCTGGCTTTTCCAAGTAAACATCTGTAATATAAACAATTGTATCTGCCATAATATATAAATTGATTTGACAAAAATGTAGGACTTCGTTGAAAACGAATATGAGGCCGAAAAGATATACCAGAAAATATCACATGAGAAATTCGTCGTTTGAAGAAACGGCGCAATTTAACGAGATCTTTGACTGATTTGTCACGCTAAACTTGCCAGGAAGACAGAAATTTATAAGGTTTGATTACGTATTCCATAAAATATATCTGCTTCTAAGTATACCAGATAAGGCAGCTATGTAGCTAGCACAATAATATTAGCAGAGTAAGACAAAATAATTTCTCAGTATCTGCCTGTAGATAACACTGACGTCAAACAGATATGATGTCTTGATTGTTTCCCCGCGTGTCAGACATGATTGTCTTGATTGTTTGTCTGCGTGTCAGACAGATGTGATGGACAGTTCTTGTTCATAAAGGATCCGGAGAAGGCTCGCCATTGAGGTCTGCTATTCGATATGTCACGGGAATTGTTTTCAATATTTCTGTCAACTTGAAAAACTTCTTTTGTCCAGTCAGTCGTATGACCTTTCTCAAACATTTTTTGGGCTCTGGAGATCCTAACTCGGTCTGAAAAATAATTTGTTTGCCACGCTGTTATGGTTCTGTTTACCGCTACCTTGTGCTGGCATCATCCCCGTACTCCTATGTTTCATATTGTTGTACTTGCGTATCCAGATATTTACCATGTTACGGAATCAAACCTCCTTTACCTTTTTTATAATGATTTAATTTACTAATTTATGATCTCTGTTTTATTCTGAATAGGGGTTAGCATATCAGTATAGATACGACTAATGCTCGATCAATAAGTGGTCACATGATCAATTGCGCGGGAAATGAAGTCGACCTGGCTTTGTACTTTTTGGAAATCAACATTGAAAGGTCACATTCCATACTACAATAACATTATGTTTATTCTTTAAGATTTTTAGTACGCTAGACCTTTGGGTAAATGACGCGTAACCTAGTTCCTGATTGGTTCTTAGAGGGTTGTGTTATTTTGAAATACCATATTATTAAAGACGAAGAAAGGACATTCCCTTTTAATTCTGCGCACTTAGTCAAGATATATAGGGAATAATCTTGGGAATTATCATTCTTTACAATTGCTTGATCGAAGAGAGGTTATTGAAATTATTCAGTTCAGTGTGGAATTTATTTAATTAGTAATTCATCTGAATTACTATACAGCTCCGTGGAATTATCGGACATTATTCTAAAACTTGTGAGATTCCAGACTTGCAAGGATTATTTTGGATTTTATCAGAATTTATCTACTTCAACACAGTGCAGGCTTTTTTCCTTCGGAATACCACATCCGGATTATTTGGATTAACATCAGGAAGTGAACTTTAAAACAATTTAGGACTTTTTAGGATATTCTATACTGCAAGTTATTTTAATTCTTTCACTTTGATTGTTTGTTGAATTATTTTAATTCTTTTAGTATTTTAGGAAATTAAAGATTTGCATTTTAATCTTGAAAGCTTGTTTGTGTCTTTTATTCTGTTACATTACCCCTAGAGTCGTAACAACCAGAACTTATGAAGTTTGACTTCGAAGTTGTGAATCAATCGGAACATGCACGGCTTTTTGTGCGATACAAAAATATGCTTCGTATCAATCGGAATATCCTCATCCTTTTCCATCGCATGGTATAAAAAAAACCTCGCATGTAAATAATGGCCATTTTGAACTGCACTCAAGCCCGTGGTTGTTATTACGTCATAATAACTTTTTAACGTCACAATGAATAGATGACGTTACATCACTAACAGCAACGAACGCAATAGTTGCAGACTATTTAAACTGAATGATTTCTTCAATTTTGTCATTGCAAAGTTGAAAGAATAACAGTAAAAATGATGTTATTTTCAAGACCAATCATGTTATAAGACTCGATTCTTCGCACATCTAGCCGGATGTTCGTCCGCCAAAAACTTGCCAACTTGGGAACTATCACCATGATTACCTCAGAGTCTCTTTCAGAGTGTCGAAGTTTTTCGACTTGCATCGGAAAGAAATGAGGATGTTCCGAATGGCCTAGGATGTATGTCGGACGAGTAATTTCCAGAAAAATCATACATTATTTTTCACCGGAAATTTCTCCGCAAAAAAAGAAACTGCTATCTATTCGGACTACCTCGACTATTTTTACGTTTAGATTGATTGTACAATTGCGAGGGAGGTTACGAATGAAGAAATGGTTAAATGCATTCGCAACTTCTCAGTTAATCCTTGTTACGTAAATAGTAGAGGTGGTCCGAATGAAAATATCGTCATGCATCTTTTGGAAATACCTTTTTATGTATACTCTTTCTTTCTTTTAAGAGCAACATGCATATCATACATTCAAATGTCATGCAAAACGTATAGCAATTGGAGGACACTGAGACATAAACACTGACCCAGACACATTTTAATAAGTCGGTTCACAGTTACATAGGATGACACATAACTATACAACTCACATTAGCTCACTGGAGCAACTTTGCAGACTATAAACAATAATATAACAATTAACTTTAACATACGTACATACATACATACATACAATGCAACAAATTATATGCATGCTTGTATACAGACATATAGACACATACATAGACATGAAAATACATACATACATACATACATACATACATACATACATACATACATACATACATACATACATACATACATACATACTAATTTCATTGATTATGATATTACTTATTTGATATCTTGTTTCTAAGTTAAAATGTGTGCATTTATTTAATTTGTAATCTGAAACATCCATGTAGAAAATTAATTTACACGAATGGAGAATAATCTAAAGTTACGATGCAGGTGTAAGGGTTGGCAAATACACACTTATGTCATAGAACTTACTTAGAAGAGGAAAAAAGTCAATAAAGGAGAAATGGGCAGGTGAATAGAGCATGATCGTGACAGCTTACATCTACTGTAAGGTCTAGAGGCTTGTGACTGATCAGGTTAATGACACATCAGTCATGAATATAGGTAGGTAGTGGTCAACTTTGTGTCAAATATCAATTTAAGGTTACAGGTAGCAATACTAGTGAAATGCAGGTTTATCTGTTTATGTGTTTGAGGTAAAGAGAGGTTAGTGAAGGAGAAAAGGAACAGTTAAATAAAAGACCAATAAATCAAGTTAAAAATTAAAATATTTATTCAAGCAGACATTTGTATTTAACTTCCTGTTGACATATATTTTAAGCAAGTTTAGAATAACAAAATGTAACATTGTATACCCAATGATTTAACAGTTACACTCTAAAAGAACGAAGAAAAAAAAACACGATTAAATTGAAGTCTTTGTGAGTATGACAAAAGAACTTCTCAACCATAACCTCTAAAAACAATTACCACAATATTTCGTACTAAACAACCAACCATCCTATGACTAATTATCAGTAAAAAAAATAGAAAACATATTAAGTAAGAAAATTGTGTCATAAGTGAGATCAATTATGAAGGTAAATAAACAAAAAAAATAATAATGATATTTACATAACTTCAATAAGAAGATTAGCAAGTCGAGGTAGTAAATACAGCATAATGAAAAGAATCAATACTGTCCATGTAACCACAATTTTGAAAATAAAATGAATGCTGTATAATGTGTTTATGTAATTGTCATTCCTCTGTAAAAAAAAAAAAATAATAATAATAAGTGCATAACTATGACCTGTACAAAAAACCCATATATCACATAAATACATATTGAATGTACCGTGAACTTTAACAAAGCTAAACAAATAAAGTATAAATGAGGTAGCAAAACCTCTGATTTTAATTATTGGCAATAAAACACACAAAAATCATAGTTTAAGATGTCACAAATATAATACTGAAATAATCAAATACATGAACTATTGATTTTGTGTTATATCTTGCTGTATGGTATGCACGCTCCATCATACAAATGTAGCTGAATTTCGACCAACAAAATATTCAATTTTTAATTTACCTGTATTTTGATAAACAGCTTGTATATTGAAAAATTACAGAAACAGACTGTTATTAAAGACATCTATTGCATCAAATACGTAGTTTATAACTATTTCAATATATTAGTATATTATGTACTTGCTTATAAGGCGAGTCCAACTGAAAACTGCACAGACCCAGATTTGCTGTCTCATAATGCGCCGGCAGATATGGATCTATGGTGTTTGTTAGGAGTAATTAGTAGAACAAACAACATAGACCGTGATCTGCAGGCGCATTATACAACGGCAGATCAGGGTCTATGTTGTTTGCAGTTGGACTCGACTTATAAGTGAGTATAGACGGTAATACTAACAAAAACAGATCTGAGGATTTACTGATTGAATAAACCTCAGGATATGAAACAATACGCATTATATTACAAAATTAACTGATTAAACGAAACAAATATCAGTGACTGTTAATATACTTTAATATTAGCCACAATTGTATTATTCGCGTACTAGACCTGCAAAAAAGTTAAACCATAAATCTATTATGAAAGAGACTTTCCACTTATGTTAAAAATAGTCAGTTTTACATTTCACGTAATATGACTGGGTAAATATTCTAAATTTTACGAAAGAACTGTGAGAAAATATTTGTCTGACTTTAGTAAAACAATAAATTGAAGTGAAAATGTTCTATTAGATTTTAGAATATCCTTGTGTTAGTTTTCGTGTCGGTAGTTCTCTCGTTGTCGTTTTTTCTAGACCGTAAGTAGAGTCCAGATTACAATAAGCTTACACTGTGCACTATAACTTATATTGATTTTTTTTTTTTTTGTTTTCATCGTACATTATATATATATATATATATATATATATATATATATATATATATATATATATATATATATATATATATATATATATATATATATTATTATTATCCATTACTATACATTACCGTCCATTACAATACTTTTGTTTGGTACACGGAACCTTGCACGCCATTTTTTTTCTAAAAGAACTATTTACTGGCACATTACTGGTAACTTTTTTTTTTTTTTTTTTTGTATGTTGTTGTTCTAAATATATTAGTTTGTTGGATAGAACTTTGTCTTTTTTACTGATCATAATTTTTTAAGTTACATTAACGTATGTATAAGTTTTGTTTAATTCGCCAGCTGAAGTAATCTCATTTTGAGTATTTCTAACCATATGCATAAAAGGTAGACAATTCTTTCGTCAATATAGCACTATATCGGCATGGTTATTCCCCTTTTCATAAAGGAGAGTGTCATCGTTTTAAGTTCAAACTAACATTTTTGGTAGATCTCATAAAGTGGGAGATCATTACGTTCAATCATTTTGAGATAGGCGAACTCTTAGAAATGTAGAATGTAATCAAGAATACATTTCAGGTGTTGGAAAACGAAAACGGGGTAATTATTCTGTGTAAGAAAAAGCTAAAACATAATGAGTGTCCGTACAAATAATAGCATCATTTACGGTATTTGATTAGAGTATGTTCCCCCTTCTGTCTTAATTTTAAATGGCTTGATTTACATTTATATTTGTATCTGTTAGTTACCCCAAACACTTTAGTTTTGTCTATTACATGGAACGCACTGTCGGATGTTTAGAGAGGGTAATTAAGAAAGAAAACCTTATGGAAGGAAACAATTTTCAAGAAAGAGAAATCTGAAAATGATTTTGAGGTTTATTCAAGTACTACATATGCAACTTCTATATGCTTGCAGCTCAACCACCCTGTTCATGACGACCCAGGTAACATGTTTTTGAAAACGTGTTTCTGTTAGCTCAACATCAGCAGCAGATGGAACCACCTCAACGAAAGCCGTTTTTATTTTGAATAAAAAATAAATAAATGAAAATGTGTACGTCCTCCTATAACTCAGCGAGGGTGATAAACAGTTACTACTTTTGAATGATGCGATCGATGCAATTTAAAAATATCGTCTTTTTATTATTATTATTATTATTATTATTATTATTATTATTATTAATTTTTTTTTATCACAATGAGTATTATTTTCTCCTTTTAATTACAAGAGGCAGTTGGTCCATTAGGAGGTGCAGCAAAACCCCCAAAACGCAACCTGTAAGGCTCTCATGCAGTTCTGCTTACAACTTGTATTGCAATTTGAATGTATTTTAATAAAGATCTTTATAGAAATGACTGGTTGTCGTTCTTTTGCACACTTGTATTGAAAGATAATTGAACATGACATTATGTAAACCGAACCAGAGAAAAGAATATAACTACACTGATGAACAAGAACTATATTATATATTTAGTTTATGCAAAAGAGCTAAATAATAAGTATTTTCTAATTTCAATGAGTCATTTTATATTTCAAGTTATTATGATATTATTCCCTGATGAATAATCCATACTTATTATGATATTATTCCCTGATAAGCAATGCATACGTGTTGGTTGCAACTGATATTATCTGGGTTATGCGTATTATTTACCTTTACATTCGTCTTTCATTTCCTAAGGACTTTGGCACTGATTTGGACGTGGAAAGGAGTTTATTTTGGGTTATTGGACGTATCGAACTCTTTCTTATGTTGCATCACGTTTTGATACACGTCCTTGGCACGAACGGAATAGATGAAGTGTCCGTATCCATGTAGAATACTTGTCCGTATCCATGTAGAATACTTGTCCGTATCCATGTAGAATACCTGTCCGTATCCATATAGAGTACTTGTACTTTTTTGTCCGTAGAGTTCATCAGGAAGTTGTAAACAAAGTAATAAATCAAATAATAGATCCAGGTCTAGAATACACATTCCGGCATACACAAGGCGTTGAATATTCTACAAGCTTCAAAATGAGGGTTACAACACCAACGTTTTCAACTTTTTTTTCCAGTTTGATGACTTAAGGGTTTCTGAAGTTTTCAAGGCATTCACCAACTATGGCATTATTCATTAATTGAGAAAAAAAAATCTGTTAAAATTTTACTTTTGAAACCAAAATGCATGTGTAACTGTAATGCCCTACAGTGAACGATACATGGCTCCATATTGTACAGGTTAGGCACCAGCTTTTCGAATTTAGGGCGCCCGACTAGAGGTAATTCGCGTATTTGTTTTCCACAAGTTGATGAATAGTTCAGGGTTTTCCATACCTTCCTGATGTATGGTAAAAGCTCGTCTTCGGACACAATTTTTTTCTTCGGAGCTCGGTAAAAATCGTTGCGACTGTCATTAATGATGCTTCTATTACAAATGTTTTGCTTCCATCAGTCTGAACATAAAAATGGTTAATTTCTGATTCATCGAACCATCTAAAGTTGCTTTGTGGTAAATGTTGCCGATGCCTAAAGCTTGTTAACATCGTAATACTCTATGTACATAAGTGGCATGCTAACGTCATACAAAACTTCAAGTTTTGGTAGGTTTGCTTTACAGTAACGCTTTGACACCATGCAATTCCCTCTCGAATTCCTCGCTCAAAAAACAAAACAAAACAAAACAAACAAACAAAAAAACAGGTATTGATCTGGGTCAGTCAGAAGTAGTAATTGAACGTCAGTGATCTTCAAACATGCCGACCAAGCCAAATTTGGTGCAATGAAAAAACAAGCAACGTCTTATTTATAGTTTTGACACAAGTCTCTAAACGTTTAGAATACGTCTGCAAGAAGTACCACACGTCGTTTACACCGCTTTCTGGATATTAAACTTTTTGTGGCCCGTGTTCAGAGCAAATCTGAATGTGATTTTCTAAAATTGATTTTTCCGTAAATCAATGTAAGCAGTGTTCACAATTTAGTTTTGGTCTTGTAACCGATCGTTCTGCTGAGAAATCTATTCAAATTTTTAATCGCTACTTAACTAGATTTCTTTTCCTTCTTTAAGTGCAGGAGATTGGCTTGATCTCTTTCATTTCTCAATTTCGTCATCTGAATGGGTAAAATCTCTTCGTGTTCGAAACCGCACACATTCACAGAGATGTGATTCTGTTTTTCGAAAAAAAAAACTATTTTGAAATGAATATTGGAAATGGAATTACTTCTAAAACAATTTCAACTGGTATTTGACGTAATGTTGAATGAGACACGAATTGTTCATCACAGAGTGTAAGTGAACCAAGATAAAATATGCAAAAAGACTAAAATCCGTGTATGGCGCTGAGTCATCCATTTATGTATGTAACTACTACAGTAGACATTTCTATCGTACCATCCGCTGTATATCAAATCATTTCCACTTTCGAATTTAAGTAATATTTGATACCTCTTTTGTTTGTTGCCATTGATGTTAGGTCTCAATTCACTTATTCTTTCATCTTGCTGTAAACATTCAACTAGTCGTATCGATCATCTTTACAATACAATTTCAATTCTATTTAGATTAAACTCTCTTTCACTTCTATGCAAATTGTCGCCATGAGACTCTTGTTGAGTGTCAACTTCTAGTTCCTTAGCAACTGCTTTTGGAAATGCTTCATTAGCGTCTGACCTGGATTCATTGTCATTCACCAACAACCCCGAATGTCCAGGTACTGGAGCACGTGCAGCTATTGCATCCGCTCCTCCACTTTGTCCATGCATTCGTTTCTCGTGCGCTTGTTAGATATACTTTCAGCTTTTTTTAAAAAATGTAAAAAAACAAAACAATTCCACTAATGGAACATTTAAACTACGATTTATGTTTGACAATTTGTCTTGCTTGTTTCGGGCGTGGTACGTTTTCCACAAAGTTTACACGCAAAGTTGGGGTTGACTTATTTCGTGAAATCTTTATGGGTTTCGGTGTTTATGGATCCATTCCGTAATTTTCTATATTGCGCTTCAAGTTTTCGAGTTCTCCCTGCAGTGACGGATACCCGTCTGAATACCATTTGTTCTCCCTGCAGTGACGGATACCCGTCTGAATACCATTTGAACAAGTAGTTCAAATCGTAATAGCCCATGATTTGTTTTCCGCTATTGCCGAAAAAAAAAATCGCATTTTATATTGGATAAATCACACAAGTGTGCATGTCCGGTTATGTAGAGAAGGTAGTAAACATATTTATTTCATATTTCTGAAGACTGGGGATTAACTGTTTGTGTTCAAGATTATCGTTCCAATTTTTAAATCCTTAGTTTTTAAAAAATTTTAGTACTTATCTTTTAGAACGAGGATCTAGTTGTCATATTATTTTAAAACCTTCATGGTAGACAGAATTAATCTGAGGTAAATATTATGTTGTCTTCACCTGGCATGGTCTGCAACTTCATCTGATACTCCACTTTTGAACACACACACACACACACACACACACACACACACACACGCACGCACACACACACAACCGAATGGCTTGTTCGTAGCTAATTCGTAACTACTCACAAAATATAGTAATTTGTTTGAAAATAGCTGTCTTCAGAGAGAACGAACTTAGTTTACATCTGGACGGTTTCAAAGTAAAATAATGTAATGGGTGTTAAGACAGTAAATGCAGTCTGACAAGCATTAAACCTATTTCGCATACGGTACAAAGAAAATATCGTGAAATTGTCTTTGTTTGTACCGGTGCCTCATGCCTTGCCCAAGGCAAAAACCCAAAACTCGTTTATCCGGTTTAAATCTATTCGTCTTCAAATCCGTATGCGTGACTTTATTATTCTGACATTATTCACACATTCGGGCTCTGTGCGGAAAATCATTGATTTTTAACTTTGTTTTTAGCATAGCAACTCACTTTAGTCTGCAACATGGGTCTGAATTCTTTCTCTTGAAAAATAATAAAATACACAATTCACAATTTTGTACATACTTCATTAGGGACAAAGAGAAAAGTTAATTGTATTCTGTACTGTTTATTGAATAATTATTTATGTCTCTAAATGGATCCTGCTTACTGGAAATCGTTACCGAGTACAATATAGCTCGTGCTATTCAAACGGATAAAGCATCTCCTCGTGCTTTCATTGTTATGTTTATGTTCTAATATGAAATCTTATCTCGAGTAATTTAATTCAATAGAAAAGTACACTTCATGTTAATTTATTCGACATATCGTAGGCGTGATTGACGTACTTACTTTTAATACGACAATTTCCACACTGCATAACAAAATATGCTGCATACCGCACATACGACTTCGAGTTTTTTTTTTTTTTGTTGTGTCAATTACACCCGATGGTAACCTTTTAACGTGAAGATCTCGCAGTTGCAGCTCATCTTCTGCGTTAAACAGCGTTACATGTATAGGTTTAGTGGAAAGTTATCAGTAAAGAAATCCAAAAACAGTTTCTGAAATTTGACATATAAGGACATGCAACACAAATATGACGTATCAAGTCTGTATAAACATTCCCTCATCGAGTACAAAATGTCGAGCTGTGTTTGAAGAGCAGCAACACATAGTCTAGCTATATAAGTAAATACCTTATTGTCTTGTATTATTTAGGTGATTGCCATACTGAGGCAAGTCGCAAGGATTCGTGTATCGAAGAGAACCGGTCAAAATCTGTTTCATTAAACATTCGATCTCTCCAAAGTCTATTTACAATTTCTTTCCAATCCGCTTCTCTGGATGGTCAGAATTCTGCAAATAATTAGCAAGATACTGAAACAAATCAAACTTCTTGAACGTATCGAGAAAATTTGAAATTAACCCGTAGCTTGACTTGCATTCGCTCTAAATTACGTCAAATAAACCGACATTAAATACACGTTTTGTATGTACATCATTTCGCATCACAAATAATCTATGAAAAAGAAAGAAAAAAGAAGAAAAACATGATATGTCTGCTATCAATTTCGGACTGCGCTGAAGTCCAACCTAGCTTTCCAAGTACAATTTCTGAACTTGTATGTGTTGGAAAGCCTTGTTTTATTTAATGAAGAGAGGTCACTACTTTGTGAAATATTACCCCATTATTCACTACAATAAAATATGGAAAACTTACCTTTCTGATCACATTTGGAGCAACGAAAGGGTTTAAACCATTCCAGTGTTCCAGTTGTGTTGCAGAATCAGCAACCGGCAAACAGGACGACCCCAGGTAACATTTCGTATTGACATAATTCTTGTATTTCGGACTAAAGATAACAATATGTGACTTTTTTACGTTACGATCTAGTCGCCATTTGCTGCTGTAGGAGTATGCAATAGCAATCAGCTTATGCAGATGGTTTGGCTAAGTAGCCAAAAGTTAAATCATCATAGGCTTGGATTTCTTACAGTTATGGACCCAATCTTTGTCTCCAATCTACGATTCTCTAACTAGAGTAGTAAGTAATTTATGAATATTGTATACATCAAAGTTGACAAAACACCTCCTTGTCTCACTCCTTGGCCAACCGGGAACCAGTCTGAAAACGTGCCCATTGACAATGAATTTTTGCTATGCAAAATTATATACATATTCATAAATATCAAAAGCGATTTACCCATAATCCCCAACGTTAATAATTTTAGAAGTAACCCTTTGTGTCATACTGTATGGAAGGCAAATTAATTGCATAAAAAAGCAGTAAATACGTGAACACATGTTTACGTTATATTGTACTGATTGCAATAGCGAGAAACTCGCTGTTGTGCATCCTAAACCTTTCTGGTGACGAAGCTGCTGTGAACTAGGAATGTTAAAATTATTATCTTCCAACCAAGTGACCAAATGTCCATAAATACTTTTCTCAAAAAATTTGTAGATAAGATAACATGCAGTAGAGTAACAGGTATAGTGGTATCACTAACTTTTTTTGTTGCAATGTACTGGTTTGTAAGATTGATCAGTCACCTCAGTAATTAAAGTTGTCGGACACTCTGTGAGGTAATCACTGCCATATATCAATTGTTTATTGTAAATTCAAACGTGGCCCTATGCTTTGGATTGCTTAGGACTGTTAATAATTTCTTTTACTTCAATTATAGATAATATCATGCAAGGCATCAATATAGCTGTCACCATCTTGTAGAACATGACTTAATTCACGCAAAGTTAAGGTCACAGTCATCTCATGGTTACTTACTTGTATATCTTGGCCGTAATTTTAATGCTATTAAACGTAGTATTATAAATTACTTTACAATTTTATATCTTGACTTTTTGTGATTTTCATAATCTTAGCCTCAAGGTTAAAGTCACATGCCAATATACATATTTCTCTTGTCAAGTCTTGAACTAAAAACCCATATTTAGATAGATGAAACTGAATATGCTCATATCCATAATTATGTAATAGTGTTTCATATACCACTTCATGGTTCAAGGTTAAAGTACTCGATTTTTATATCCCGGCTGTAGTTCGGAAGCTGTTTAAGATATTGGGAAGAGTGTATGTATACTGATATAAAGAGTGTGTTGCATACCATGTTCTATGGAACATCAACACTTCTGGTGACAAGAAAATCTGGTGTCATTTAAATTATAATATGAATATTGATGCATTTTTTTACACCCGTCTTAAATCGGGCATATTATGTTCATGCATTGCTGCCCATGCTTCTTTTAACATTTACTTGTCCAGCCCATAACTTTGTAACAACTGGAGAGATTTTCATGAAACTGTGCCCTTGTATATATATATATATATCATGACTAGACGATATGTAACGTAGGGGTCACCTGCCACAAGGTTAAGTTCACAGCAAGGCAAAGTAAAATGTAAATATGTGATTTGTAAAGTGTCTGGAGGATAACTGTTGAACTACTGAAGATATCTGAATGAAACTTTACCGCATTATATATCATAACTAGAGAGTGTGTCCCATACCATTGCCATGACTTCAGTGTTCAGGTTAAGGTCACAGCCAGGGAAAATATAAATCAGTGACCTCTATTCATGTACATGTATACCATTTGAACCAATGAAGATATTTTCATAAAACTTTAGCCTGTTGTCTCTCCGGACTTGACAGTGTCTCATGTATTCATAGTCATACTATCTGCTCCCAAGGTTATGGTCAAAAACAAGGAAAGTCAGTGGCCTGTTTTCTTATCCAGACTGTCACTTTTTAACTACTTTAGATATTTTGATGAAATTTTTCCTAGCCTCACACCTTATCATGCAGCTGGCAGGTTTTTAGCTCCAAAGTCAAGGTCATTTGTACATAAGAAGTCACGCAATGGGCATATGATGTGCTGTATGGTAATCTTGTTACTTTAAGCCTTAAGACTGTGTCACATCCTCAAGATCAAAGTTGTAGACTTTACGAGGATTATTCTACAAGCAAATACTATCAAACCCATATGATACTGATGTGAAATTTGTGGGTGTTTTATGTATGTGCGTCTAAACGGCCTTTGTCGTTCAATTTTCATCAACTTTCTATGCATGCGGCTATAGCGGTATGGGGGTTAATAATGCACACAAGGGAAGGGCATGCAGACATGCTGCTTTTCTAAAGATTTCTGTTTTAAAATAACTCCATAACTTCAATATGGCACATACTTTGGAACCAAATAACTCCTCACATGTTTATGTTTGTGAAATAGACTAAGAATATGAAGAGTGTTTTTTCCAACTGCTAGGAGCTTCACAGAAAGTGAGACAAGACACATATAATATCATACATTATTCATTTATCATCTGTCCTGCATGAATTTATGGAGAAACCGAATATTAGTTTCCATAAGAACCAGATCAAAAATATATTAGTACAATATTTGTATAGGCACGTTTTTATTTATTTATGGCTTCCATAGCAACCATTCAACCTCCATAGCACCCAGGAAGGAAAAATATTTTTCACAACTAAAATAAATAAAAATACACTGGTAAAATGGTAATCACAGAATTGGAGAAATATTTATCATGACATGATCTACAAACAAATATGTTTCTCTTAGTCTTGAATATAGCCATGGTGCGAAACATAATTTTGACATCTTCTCCAAAACCCCTTCATTTAATGTTATCAACTTTCAGGAAATGTTCCATGTTACACGTTACAGTCAGTGCTATTTCTTGTAGCCTCCATATCAACCATTTATCTTTAACATCAACCAGGTGGAAACATATTTGAATTTTTAAAACTGCTATGGCAATTCAAGTCAAGCTTTATATAATAAAAGAAACCTGTTTCTTCACATTGTATATAATAGTTGTATCTTTAGAGAATTAGAAACTGTCTACTAATGGACCAACCATTTATTTTGGCGGGGAGGTTGGATTATTTTTCTTTTTTACCTCAAGATAGTTAATTTTTTTTCCCACTAAAATAATGGATTCAATAAGTTCTTTCTTCTACCAATTATTGCAAAAATATTTTGTTTTTAAAGCTGTTTGGGGGTCGGTCGCTTGGTTACCGACACTTTTATATCAGATTACGGAGAGTAATCGCCGAGAATCGCGCAATGACGTATTTCCTTCTGACCATAAATAAATAAATTTTTAAAAAATCATTTCACTCATTGATATTTAACAAAGTTTTTGACACTTTTGCTTTGGTCCATATAAAATAACTTTTTATATCAATTTAACGTTTGGAATTCATCAATCTTTATCAGCATCTTTTTTTTTTACTTCAAAAGGTGCATATGCAATAATATATACAAACCGTAATGAAAAAAGTGTTTATTTACTCGGTGAAAAAATAAAAAGTATTAGAACTCTCTCTCTCTCTCTCTCTCTCTCTCTCTCTCTCTCTCTCTCTCTCTCTCTCTCTCTCTCTCTCTATATATATATATATATATATATATATATATATATATATATATATATATATATATATATATATAGTGAAGCTGCTTATGTGTTTGCAGTAGATTTTAATATCCGTATTAGAGATTTATTGGCTTGTATACCCAAAATAATCGTCATCGCATTTTTGATGCAAATGATTTGTATGATAAGGATGACTTTTCTTTACCACGTAACAGGACAGATTTTGAAACCTATAATAATTTCTGCATATCATTTGTAGAAATATGCAACATTTTTAACATACATGTACTGAATGGTAGACTATTCCATGATGAAGTTGGCCATATAACATGTATTACAAATAATGAGTGGTACAGTGGATAACGTGATAGTGTCAACAGAGTTGTTTCCCTTTATAACAAAATTTTGGAATCGACGATAGAGATAAATGCACTCATTTTCCACTCTATATTGCTTTTAAATTGGTTGATAAACCAATCCTTGCTGATAATCTCAGCGAAGGAAGACATGATAATGGTGATTGTGATGTTAACGAGGGCGAATGACAGCATTTTCAGAACAGAGAAGAGCAAAAATATCTTTAATCAGGCTGTTTGATCAGCATCTGGAAATTTCAACTGCGGGGTCGCAGTAACAGTGCTGAGCAGATAAAAAAACTGGCGATTGGATGCGAGGATGTCAGCTATACCTACCTGGACCATATTGTATGGTCCAAACATAACCGTGATAAGATTCTTGTTATCATGTTTGCCGTCAAGATATGATGTGTATCGATTACAATGTATCTCTGCTGAACCAATTAACCCAGGTCTGAGTTATTTCCAGCTATTTTCAATAGATGACTTATGGTAGAGACGACCCAGAGCGAGTACGCCAGGAAATGGCCTAAGATTTATGTCTACTCAAATAGAATATGTCCGGAATAGTACAAATTGCCAGAGACCTTGTACAACTGTTGTTTGAAGATCTACGTAATGATAAAGTAAATGATGATGTTGGCAAAGAGCGTTATGATGCTTTCGGTCATTGAAAACATCTCGAAAACTCATCAGAGACGATCATGGGACATGGAAAACATCAGGTGCTACTAAAAAAGAAAAGGATTTTATCTCTGTAGCTGAGATGCGCCATCAGCAATTGGTTGATGTCATAGCGAGGTTTAATTCTGTCTACAAATTCTGCAACGAAAGGAAGTCAAGTGTTATTGCAAAAAGCATTGAAGATTCTTTCAATCTGATAATAACTGAGCTTGACCATGAGATTGTTGATGATGTCGTGAAGACCGGTCTTACTAGACCAAGAAGACTAGATGATAAAGAGAAAAAAAGACATGAACAGGATCATGTTTTTATGAGAAATGTAATTACAACAAAAAACCTTAGCTTTCAAGAGAAACTCAGAAATCAACACAAAAAGCTCACATTTTTGGAGAAGACTGGACTATACTATGAGGATGTGGATACGACCATAACGACAATGATAACACCGAACAAGCGACTTAAGGATTATGCGACGTACGAGGTAGATGTCTAAGATGATGTTCCTAGTGATGCAAAATCTTCAGATGCTTGCTATACTCTGAAAAGAGGTCTGAACTATGGGCGCTATGATGTAGATGATGTTGATGTTGCTTACAAATTCTTGGAAGATACAGTTGGCCGTAATGCGCACGTGTTGGAGCTTTATTTCAAACAACTATCGATAGAGAATTTGCTGATAAGGATATTCCCGATGGTCATTTTGTAAATTCACCACCTGCTGATCCATATATTGCTGATAAAATTATAAAACTGGACCTTTCCATGTATAAAAAAGTGAATCCTGAGATCATACATAAAGTACGAAAAGAAAAATAAGGGATCTAGAAAAAACCGAGCTTAGTATTGAAAAACTAGCTTACGTATTTTCGCAGCTATACAAATACGACAATAAGCTGCCATTTAATTCATTTCAAGTCGGTAACGCTTATGACTACCTACAAATGATCAACCTTCCTTAAAAAAAAAAAAAAAAGACGTTGAAATAATTCGCGACCTCGTAAAGCTAGAGCAGACAACATTTTTTGCGCCATTGATACTTTTGGACACTGAAAGCCCTTCTGATTTAGAAATAGAAGAGCAAATTGAATTGGGTGTCCTTGACGTTTCGAGGCATATGGATTATCTCTCTGATAAACTTATTGGTCTCGAGGAGACTATCAAGAAAACGTTTCATCCGGATTAGTATTATAAGAAAATGAAAAGGATCGTTCTCAATTTCAACAACATTAGCAAGTATCTATCTAATGATGATCGGGACACACTTATAGTTTACTAAGAGCATTATCACAGGAGAGTCTACTGTTTCAAGAGAACTTACCGCTACTACAAAAGAATCCTAATTGCAACGACAGCGATACCAAATGCGATGACAGCAGCAGGTATTATTTCAACCAGAGCTACTGCTAATCCTTTTATGTTCGTGATTTCTGCCGCCGGGATACTATTACAAGGAGCATTAAGAAAGGTAGAGCCAAAATTACATACTAAAAAAAATACATCTCCTTGTCGGGCTTTTTATCTGACAGATCATTGATAACATCATTAATACTTGATGGCCAATTATCTTCTTCCAAAAATAAAGCAAAATCTGACTCTAAATGTTTCTTCAGTAATGCTAAAAGTTCGCCCTCGGTCGCTAATCCGTAATCTACTTGTGGATAATAGTAGTACGGCAACTTTTCAACTTGCCTAACGTATGGACATTTGAATTCCAATAGAATAATCTTGTTGTCGCTGATAATATAACCATATAAATCTAAATCCGGGAATATCGTTTATAAAAAAAATGTCATTTCCCAGAACTTTTTCGTTTCAGGATCTTTTCAGTGGAAGATCTTATTATCGGTTCAAATAATGACCCCCAAAGGCATGGTAACGTTGTTGCGACTACTTTCTTGTTGATCTTTGTCTTGACAATGTCATCAATAATAGCAAAGGGGCAACAGCCCATTACCATTGCCAACTCTAATCCACCTATTGTCATTTCCATAAAGTGTGTACCAATCTTCTTTCTTTTGATTAACGTGGTACTTACTAATAAACTCATGTAGTATCTTTTGCAAATCCATCCTTAGTTTTATGTAAATATTATAATAATAGACTTTAAATGACAGAAGAATCAACATACATCACTGAAGTTATTCTTTGAATGCTAACGATCTTATTAATGCTACAGTATTTGCTTTTCAAAATGATGACCAAAGATATCTCTGTCGAGCTGATCGTTACCAAACCACTTGGTATCGGACATAGTCCAGTACTGATGACCACTGAACAACGTAGGATACTATCTTAGGAGGGTATGGTCAAGTCATCTACAATAGAGACCTGATCATGAAGCATTCACACTGTTGTATTTCGAAGGAGACTTTAAAGAAAATCATTAATCGTACTTAGTTAGTAGTCAATATTACTAAAGTCATAATTGTTATCTTAGTTAGTAGTCTCCTCAAAATAACCTGTGAGTGTGGATCAATATAAGTAAAATAAAAAAAATGACGAATCCGAGCCCAAAATCATCGACAAAAAGTTCTAAAAGTTTTGGTCGATGGTCGTTTCCATGATTTGGGTTCGGACCGTCGTCTTCCTATACTATTCTTGTATACCAATGAATAGTAGGATAGGACATGTTTATAGTGTGGAGGAAACAATTTGAACATACAACAATATATAGAGAAAATAGTTTTAAATCAGTTATCAAAACAAGAATTTTTTTTTTACACCAAACTTAGTTCACAGATCTTGAATCTGGGTCAGTATCCAGACATAGGTTGTTTTTGTTCATACATTTCCATCTTGAACTGTTATATAGTTCCAGTTCGAAATTTATACATATTCTAATAGATCGCCATGTAATTTTAATCACTACTTTCCTTTTTCCCTTGTGTCTTCTTCTTCTTTTTCTTCTTCTTCTTTGTCACCGTCTACATCTCTCCAACTTCTAAAACAAATATATATATTAAAAAAAAGTAGAAAGAAAGAAAGAAAAAAGGTCCCCTTTTCCTGAATCTTAAAAAACTTCAAATGCATCCATGAAAACTGCATCATCGGATGCCACTCTCTTCGACGACCCCAATTCCTCTGTACCAACAGTCAGTATTTATGATGTTTCGCCTCTCTCTCTCTCTCTCTCTCTCTCTCTCTCTCTTGGGTTCATTTCGCTTTTCTGGTTTCGACTAGCTGAGGCGTAAATGGAACGGCGTACAAGTAGGTCCAATAGGATTCAATGCGAAAGCGTGTTTACTATTGCTCTTGTATATAATATGCAGTATCTTAATTAATTTATATTACACTAATCTGCAAGTTCCAGGAGATTATACCTATTGTTAACGAGATTATACCTATTGTTAAAAAAAAGTTAACGTGATTCTGTTTTTTTAGTAGAACTGATTTAACAGAGGTTTTCCTCAAAATTAATTGCTGCTACATACCCTAAAGGAATGAGATAAAGGAAGGCAACTTGAGTAGTAAAGAATTTATTCTGAGACGTTGAATTTTACTCCTTGTATTGACGAATTTCAAAAGTTAGTGTGGTGCTGATTCTGACATCTAGGAAGGACAGACCATTGTCGCAAAAGTATATACTTGCCCCCTCATAGTTGTGGAAGCCTTCTAGTTTTGTTGAAAGTTAGACGTCATTTCATATTCTGAAACTTGGAGACGTTACGCACTAAAACTTAAATTACATTTACTTATATAAAAGTTTTTTTAAAAATATATACGCCCTTACAATTTTTTGTAGAAATGAGGAAATATTTCTGAAACAAAATGTTGACATACCAACCTGTAAGCGTGTAGGAAATAAACTGCCCATGTTTGACTTTGTTGAATTAGAAACGTGTGATATAAATCATTATCGATATTGATCCGTTCACTACAAGTGATCATACTGGAATTATTTTCAGACAATTGCTCACCTACGAATAAGGACACACTAATGAAACCAGGAATGCAACCCAAAGTGAATTTAAAAACTTGAAGATGAATCCACCTGACAAACAGACTGTACGACCGTATTGCAAATAACTTAGTTGACATCCTCTGGAAGTCCTATAAAACAGAATACGTATTAAAAAAATATATCCCATTCAGGAAAAAGATATCTCAAGCTGGTAAAATGTTTGAATACGTATGTTCTGATATCAGTAAAAAAGAAATACGAAAAAAAGAAAAGGCACTGATAATCCTAAAGCTACTTGATTGTTTACAGTTTGTTCAGCATGAAAACTTCCCAAGTAATATTACTAGAAAGAACCATGGCAGCTATAAATGACACGAAGCAGAATCCGTGAAAAAAACAAACAAAAAAACCCCACAAACAATAATGTTAATGACAAGCAGAAAGTTTAAGTATGTGTTCCAAGGCTGTAGAAACTCCGTTACACCTTATCTACTGATGACGAGCCCCAAAGCTGATAAAGCATTATCAGACTCGGACTTAATTCAAAATTCTTACTTTGATTGGTTTATGTCATATCATTTACCATTCAGACGTAATAACTTTGGAGTCTAATACGAGTCTGAGTATGAGTATGGTCTGACTGTGAGTAAGGTCTGAGTGTGAGTATGGTCTGAGGGTGAGTATGGTCTGAGTGTGAGTATGGTCTGAGTCTGAGCAAGGCCTGAGTGTGAGTACGGTCTGAGTGTGAGTAATGACAGAGTGTGAGTATGGTCTAAGTCTGAGTAAGGTCTGAGTCTGAGTAAGGTCTGAATCTGAGTACGGTCTGAGTCTGAGTAATGTCTGAGTGTGAGTATGGTCTGAGTCTGAGTAATGTTTGAGTTTGAGTATGGTCTGAGTCCAAGTAAGGTCTGAATCTGAGTACGGTCTGAGTCTGAGTATGGTCTGAGTATGAGTAAGGTCTGAGTCTGAGTATGGTCTGAATGTGAGTATGGTCTGAGTCCGAGTAAGGTCTGAGTCTGAGTATGGTCTGAGTCTGAGTAAGGTCTGAGTCTGAGTATGGTCTGAGTGTGAGTAAGGTCTGAGTGTGAGTATGGTCTGAGTGTGAGTAAGGTCTGAGTCCGAGTAATGTCTGAGTGTGAGTAAGGTCTGAGTCTGATTATTGTCAGAGTGTGAGTAAGGTCTGAGTGTGAGTATGGTGTGAGTGAGGTCTGAGTGTGAGTATGGTCTGAGTGTGAGTAAGGTGTGAGTCTGAGTATGGTCTGAGTGTGAGTAAGGTCTGAGTGTGAGTATGGTCTGAGTCTGAGTATGGTCTGAGTCTGACTAAAGTCTGAGTGTGAGTATGGTCTGAGTCTGAGTATGGTCTGATTGTGGGTAAGGTTTGTAATTTTTTGGGCCAGGATATACAAGCACGGTTGTTGAGTGACTGTTTACATCAGCGTTTGAGAGAGAAGACAGTGATTTGACGGAATTTCCTGATGGGATATAAGATGCTGGGTTACTATATAAAATGGAATGGTACATCGAATCAGTAGAGGGAAAATGGGAATCATAAGAGGAAAAAGTTCCCCTGGTTTCAATAACTCATAGGGCACTGTTCGAACCCTCAGGGGAATTATATGCAGTCTTATCTGCAGAGTCATGGAAACCTAAATCGCTGGGTTCCAGGCAATTATATATATATATATATATATATATATATATATATATATATATATATATATATATATATATAAGAGTGAGAGAGAGAGAGAGAGAGAGAGAGAGAGAGAGAGAGAGAGATATGAACTAACCAAAGAAAATGTGAAGAAAATGTAATGGCTTCCAGATATTTTAATAAAATTACTTGATCAAAATATTTCCTTTTACTTTTAGCATCGATTTGAAAATCACAATCTGCAAATTTGTAAGATATGAAGAAAAAATGAATTCTAACGTTTGGCCTATTCAATGCATACTACGAAATCAGTGACAATACAGTTAAAATTAATATTAAATCGTATCCGATTACAAAGATTTCTATACTATTCAGTTAAATCAAGCTCAATATTAATAGGAAAGCTCCTGTTCATACGTGCACCAGTAAAACGAAAATAATAAAATTCCATGTACTTATAATAGAATGAAGTCTATAAAAAATAAAAACAACAACGAGTATTCATTGGAAACGAATCCTTTTGATAAAGATATGTCCAGCATGACAAAAATCGTCAAGTTTCGTCACCAAAAGTCCTTTTAAGTTCCTTGTTCGTTCAAACAAGTCAATTTTCGAATTCATATAATCAGAATAGTGTAATGGGCCCCAGAAATTTCCTAAGAGACTAAAAACCATTCTGTAACCAGGTTTTGAAAGTTTGAGAACAACTAGGTTCCACTCATATCGTCAGTTACTCGATACAGTGCAAGTTTATGTTCACCTCGACAAGGTCAGCTACACCAAATACAGACGGGAGGGATGAAAGAGTCGAGATTAAAGCTGAAGCAATTACTCACTCAGAAGATATATCATACACACATTTCATTAATGAAAAGCAAATAATCCTAATCCTAACATCTCTCTTGTAATAAGTGGGTCAAACGAATACATTGAGAGAGAGAGAGAGAGAGAGAGAGAGAGAGAAAGCGGCACATTAAACAATCAAAGACAATGACGCGAAAATACGACAAATTTAGTATCTCTTAGCATCCATCTGAAAAATACAATCTGCAAATTCGAAATGAGTGAAGAAAAAGATTTGTAACACAGTCTAGTCTTATAAAGGGAATACGTTGCACCGCATTGTTTACATTGAATCATCCGCTTAGAAAAATGTCTATATCTTGCAGCTACAAATAGCTAAATTACTAAGAAAGCTTCTGTACTTACTTGCTCCAATAAGAATACAATATTCGTAAAAATCCATACACAAATAAAAGAAATCTCATAAAAGTAACTTCAATTATTACCAGCACAATTATTAAGAAAAACACCATTATATCGAGAACGAATCCATATATTCAAGTGCAACTACTGCCAGTGCGTCTGTTCCGCCATTACCTTGTGAGTACATGTGGATGGTCCTCCGTTCCTGTCATTTTTTAAATTTAAAAAAAAATATATGTCTTCCATCAGTCCTTTCTTTCTATTCGAATGTATTTCTCCCTCCTTTCCTTTGTTCACTTGACTTTTGTCCATAGCGACATTGTACTGTTCCGTTGTTCCGTGCTTTAGTAACGACTTATATCCAACATGACCAATATAATCCTAATTTCGTGTCTAAATCTCCACTGAGGGTACTAGGTGTTTGTTGAAACAAGTAATTTTTCAGCATCTAATGATGCAAACTATATATACGTTACACGAATACGTCTTCTTGGGAAGTGGATAAAATCACAGTGTGAGAGGCTGACGAAGTATGAGAGAAGCAGTCCATATTTTGCGCGAAAAGGTCAGCTGATCAGTATAGTGGATTGTATTATGACATTTGTTGACATAGACAAATGAAAATGGACGGAACTTGAAAATTTCACTGAAAATTTCTAGAAGCCATCAAGAGAATAGGCACGATTATCCACTCGTAGGTTTAAATTGGATAATGCTTGTGCCACGTTCTCTCTATATAATTTAAGCATATGTTGCAGGAATACGTCCTCGCTGAAGTGGGTCAATGAAACTGTGTGACACAATGACACTGTGTGCGAGAATTGTCAGCAACCCAGATTTCACGCAAGTCAGATAATCTGTGTTGGGGTGCATGGTAACATAAAGAAAAGGAGATTGTCGGATCTTACAAATTTCACTGACCCATACATAATACTAGCCATATAGAGAACAGGGAAAATGCATTATCCAATTTAATCCCACTCGTGGACTACGCCCACTCGTAGGATTAAATACCATGATGCTTGTGCAACGTTCTCTGTATATAACTTGGTACATTTTGTCACTCTTTTATTGCAAACATTGCACACATTCATCATGTACATTCATACGGTCATATAATGTAATAGATGCAATTGTGAACCTATAGTGTCATATTATAAAAGTAATTGTACCTGATTTGCACATATTTGTTCATAGACACCATACAGATTTACACGTATTTGTTCATAGACACCATAGGGATTTCACTAATGAACACCACTAAAACTGTCTATTGAAATTAGTTGAACTTTAAATTTACACCAGTTTTGTCATGCAGAAATAAAACACAATATTCAGAATGTATACTGATCGCAAAATGTTAATTTCACTGGTAAATTTTTCTTTAAAGACTTTTGGTATCGTTGTCTAAAAGCTTCCGAGTTATTACTGCTCACAATTTGTACCGCGATTAGGGATCTTTGAGAACATCGCTAAAGACATGTTTGCGTCCTTGAAGTATAAAATACGGTATCCTTTTCAGTTAAACAAATTCACTTTCAGGTATATTTACATGGAAACGAAACTTCAAAATTGGTTCTGAATAGTTTTTTTTTATTTTTTATTCTAATCATTATCATCAGTATCTATATATCACCATCATTTTCATCATCTTGAATTTTACTTATAATTCTTCTTCTCAGACAGTAATAATAATAATAATACTAATACTACTACTACTACTACTACTACTAATAATAATAATAATAATGAATATCCTTAGAAACTAAATACCAGTTGTGAAGATATAATGAATGAAATTATGATGATGATGATTATTATTATTATTATTATTATTATTATTGGATGAAGTAAAATTTACTGAAAGAGTTCAAACTCTTCGTATTTGTGATTTCGTTAAACGATACGGTTAAGTATGAAATAAAGTATACGATATATACAAGATATACAATTACTAGTGGTATTATAACCTTTATTGACAAGTATACATAATTATCAATACATTACTGTGTATATGTGAACTTCTATGTTGTTTTCCTGCAAAATCCTATATAAGCTCTGCCGCCGTTTCCTTTCGCATCATTGTGGCCGGTATCAGTTTATGACTTCTCTGAAACATTAAATAAGGTTCCTCAATTCAGGCACTACTTATTCCAAAGACATTTGGTCATGATGCATATTGTTTCAAAATCGGATTTGCAAAGCCAAGATAGTGGTTAAAAAGCAGCTATGTGACTTTTGTCACTTGTTCATAATGAACAGAGTAAAAAACCTTGCCTAGCGACTACACCCGAAACTCACTCACTCTCTGTAACAACCCAATTTGTCATTTTTATTTACATTTAACAAATGAAAACTTATCCTTTAAAACAGGACCTCCTCCAAATTTAGACTTACTTATCTTGGTCATATCGGCGGTCTTAATTGGGAGTTGGAGTGTATTGTTCATGTTTATTTTCTCCCCATATTTTTATGTTTAGAAGGAAATGGACCTGATGCGTTGATTTCCTTCACCAATACTCACGTACATATCAAAACCTTTACTTTGATTCATCGTAAAGCCTAAACAAAAAATAAAATGTCCAAGTTAGATGTGAGTCTTTTTCTACATGACCATATGTATAAGTATGACTTGAGGTGAGAAGAATTATAGGATTAAAGTATTCATTCAATCCAATGGAACACGTGAAGAATTCAGGAACTATTTTAGAATTTTGCTTTGTATCCGATCGGACTGCCTAAATGTCTTCCGTCATATGCATGTATGTATGTATGTATGTATGTATGTATGTATGTATGTATGTATGTATGTATGTATGTATGTATGTATGTATGCATGCATGCATGCATGCATGCATGCATGCATGCATGCATGCATGTATGTATGTATGTATGTATGTATGTATGTATGTATGTATGTATGTATGTATGTATGTATGTATGTATGTATGTATGTATGTATGTATGTATGTATGTATGTATGTAGTTGTATTTTACGGCACCTCAACACAATAGTGGCTATATAGTGGCAACTAAAGGTAAAGTTCGAAAAGTCTAAAAATAAAGAATTGCGCAAAAACTTTATGAAGACGAACCCTTCCAAAAAATGTAAACATGAAGGATATAAAATATAAAAGGAAAAGATGTTTAAATTTTTTAAAGGGTATATAAATAATAGATAAAGGTAAAGATGTAAAATCCTTAAAAACGTTTGTTCAACATTAATATTTTGTATGGAGATTTTCATTTGAGTAGGAATATTTCAGTTGAATGCCATTTACCATGTCGGATGCACACACTATTTCAATGCTTCTCCATATATAAATAGAAGGGCATAGTTCCAATAGATATTGATAATAATTTGGATATAGC
This sequence comes from Margaritifera margaritifera, assembly GCA_029931535.1. Classification (NCBI taxonomy): domain Eukaryota; kingdom Metazoa; phylum Mollusca; class Bivalvia; order Unionida; family Margaritiferidae; genus Margaritifera; species Margaritifera margaritifera. Next base: position 2,260,371 of record JAQPZY010001629.1, on the reverse strand, counting down.
TTAGTAATTGTAGATGTTAGAGCCTAACCGCGAGAAAGATTTACCATTTATGGAAGATATTACACTCTAACATGATAAGGCCCGACATGTATGACGCATGCCTACTTGCGAGGTAAGCCCTACAAGAACAGCCGAATTTCATATGATATTTGTCTACAGATTGTTTCAAGTGTAATAAGTCCTTTTTGTTGGTTTCTGGCACATATTGTTTGCATTCAGTGATTGATCATGTACAAATAACGATCATGCATTGATTGTTATCTGCAAATACAAGCCGAAACACCTGTGAGAGACTTTGAACTTGTGGGCACAAACTATCTATAGTGCTCTGGCAAACTGTATCTGATACTCACTAGCACAGATCGCTTCTGCTACTGTCTCGCGCAGAGTACTCAGCTCAGAAAAGCTGCCGACAAGGAATAGATAACGAGGATCGCTTGCCATGTTTCTGAGCTCCATTAAATCTACGTTGTGACCAATTCCAATGGCAAAGGTTTCTATCCCATACCTACAACGAGGTTAAAAACCTTCTTAAACGCTTATGAAAACAAATTATGCACGTCCATATACAGAACTTCGTAACGAAAATGTAGTGCATGAGAAACGAAAAAACAATACTCTGGACCCAATTTCGTCCAATCAAAATGATGGAACATACAAATTGTAGGCATACTAATTCATTATGAAAATCAGCTAAGAGGATTTTAGGCACCCCACCTCCACCCCCCAACGCAGTCTGGTTAAGCTGAATATACATATAGCGCAAACAAATGCAAGATTCTATGTCGGGGTTCATTATCTAAAACTGAAATATAATCTAATAATGACTTAAGAATGCATAATATTTTTAAGAACACATATTTTATGATAAATAATAACTGCTGCAGCAGAACAGAATAAACGATACAATTTCACGTCAACTGAAAAAGCACAATGATTACTCGTTATGAATATGTTTCATGTCATTTATATCCAATTAAATCATTGGAATATGAACACAATATGAAGAACATGTATGACGTCATAAAGAGAAGAGTATTCTACTTGCACAGATTAGATAATTCATAAGTTGTATAAAGTATAGACACCCCCCCCCCCCCACACACACACTCATGAACCCATGACCCCCCCCCCTCCCTTGAAGCGTATCATATCAAAGGTAAGCACACTAGTATTTGAAACTATTATTAATGGGATGCTTTAGGTCGAGTATTGTAAATGGGTTACGTTAGACATACGAGTGAAGATCATCAGCTGCCTTTCTCGTGCTCACTTCTTCAGTGGACCTTCCATCCGTCAGAAGGATACAGAACCTCTTGGATAAAAGCCTAGCGCCTCGTCGGCTGTCCCGGAAGTACTGGAGTGCCATCTTGAGCCCTGAGTGAGTATTGGTCTCGCCGTTTTTGAAAGTTATATTCAGTACCTTATTCAGAAATTCATCTTTGCCATTGTAGTCGTCAAAGCCGATCTCCAGTTCCGAGGTCGTGGCGAACGTGATGACACCAAACTGAGCTTCACCAGGACCAAACTCAAACTCTTCAGCCACCATCGCTATAAACTGCAGCTGACTAGCAAAATTATCTGCACCCTGGCTTCCGGAGGAATCCAAAACGAAGAATATATCTGCTTGGACATTTCTGCAAACTGAAATATAATTCAGGAATTTAATTTACCTGTGTGACTCTCGATGTAAATTAATGACGAAATATTTATTTAAATAAAACATACATATTTGTGTCAGTTTAATTTCCTCCAAAGTCAGTAAAAGTGAATTTAGGACGCATTTGTAATACATTCTCACGTTTTATGCAACTTTAAAATTATTGGTCCTTGTATATGAATGCATGGATTCAAAAGAAGAAAAATATAGAATATTCTTAAACGAGCATTTGAAGGTTTCTATATGGGCACAAAAGAAAAAATGCAATTCCCACAGACAGTAATGTTAATGGTTTGCAAAATGACTATAATGTTATAGTAAGTAGTAGTAAGCAAAGTGAGAGCTATGGCTCTTAGTGAAATTTAAAATACTATGGTCTATTTTTTTACACGCGCAAATATATATAAATCCATCTGGAAATTTCGAGAAATTCAAATTCCTCTGCTCTCAAGTTACCCACTACTCTATGGCACTGGCGCAAACACATCAAACCACTCTTAAAGCTATATAAGAACACTGAAGTAAAAAAAATATGTTTTTAAGACCAAAAATCTATATTTACTGCCGCAGAAAATTACTAAGGAATATGGTAAAATTAAGCCAGTGAAAGAGATTAAACCAGAATAAACCAGACAGTCATATTGTTGTGTATCACCATCTCATATAGAGCGCGAGAATATTGAAAATCAAAATTGCAAATGAGAAGACCAATGTCGTCTGCTACCATTTTATGGGTAAATAAATTTTGTATAGCGTATATGGACATCGTAGTCCAGGCGTAAAGCATGTACATTCAGAGCAATATACATACATATATATATATATATATATATATATATATATATATATATATATCTATATATATATATATATATATATATATATATATATATATATATATATGTGTGTGTGTGTGTGTGTGTGTATGTGTGTGTGTGTGTGTTTGTGAAAATCACGCACACTTACAAATCTTACAGTTAAAATGTAACTGATAAATAGTAAAAAAAAGAAATATTTGTTTCCTACTTTTCAAAATGTGCTACAAATAGTAGGCACTCATATTATCATAGTTTGCACGAGAAAATGCGAGACAGACCTTGAAATAGACTAGAAGATAAAAGTGGCAGACTTTGACAGTGTATCGTAAAACAAAATATCAATAGATAAATGAAATTGAGGGCATTTATGTAATGAAAGTATGTACATATAAACGCTAAATAAAGATGCTGATATATGTAATGCGGCATGTTTTGCAGAACGCAAAGTGTTACGAACTCAACATAGCCTGCCCCACCCCTCCCCCTTTCTCTCTCAGTTTTGGACCGAGCAACCTGCACACTTGAGCTTGCACGAGCTGAATCTGAGCTTGCAAGTGGATGTGTCGTGCCCTGCTGAATATTTAATATTGCTCATAAAAAGATATCAACCGCTCAGAGGATCCTTATACATAGTTTTGCCTGAATGGGTTCGGAATAAACAAAGCTTTATTAACGTACAAATTATGGATAATATTTTTTCTATGCTGTGGATCCTGTGATTGTAGACAAATACAGCAATTGGTTTAACCGGTGTTTGGTAAAAATGGAATACATACAAACTTTGAAAAATATCGTACATGTGTATGCAATATTTAAAGTGGAAGAAAGCAGATCATTGTCACAGGAAACTGAGAGAAATTATCATGAATCCATTACAGATTCAGAAACAGAGAAATACACATGTTGACATGTTAATTATATTACAATGCGCCTTCCTAAAGCCAATAAAGGTATCATTATGTTCGAATAAAAGACCTTTCCCCTTCAAACTTGGTGGCATCACATATAAATCGATATCATAGACTCAAAAACATCTGAAAGAAAATGTTAAATTTTTAAAAAATTTCTTTTTGCATACAGCATAAAAATTATCAGAACACAAAATATTATGCAACAATCTGATAATTGATAAATATACTGCCCCAAATGGCTCATGTCGTACAATAATTAAAAAAAAAATCAGCATCAGTAAAAAGATCTGTATGTTTTTTTTGTGATTTTGAAAGTATCATCGTTCCAGAAGCACACATTTATAAACAACGAAATGGTGAATGTTTTTTCACAACACCTCGTCGTAAAAGGAGAGGTACGGCAAGGGCGTAACACCTATGGTGATGAAATAGCTTGGACATTAAAAACAACTACAAATATTCCATTATTGTTTGTTTGTTCATAAGAGGTATAAACAAATAGCGTAATAAGTTGCATATTGTATTAAGGTATTTTACGATGTGTTGGGCAAGATTGAGCATTGAGACCTAAAAATGCCAAACATATGGTGTTCTCTGAGGAGCATGTAAAGCATTTTAAGTCAAAAATACATACCAAATCTTTGAGAATGAAATAGCTGAAAACAAAGCAAGTGACAACGAAGCACACATACATAAAATATGTAACAAAGATGTTAGCGATCATAAAGTTTGCAACAGGCAAATATAGAGATTCAGCACATAATGAATGTAATTTGAAATTTAAATATTCAAAATGCATACGATTGTTCATTTATAACGTGTCCAGTTATAACAGCCATTTGTTCATCAAGACATTTATAAAACAAATGACGCAGACGAAGAGATAAAAATCATATCGAACAACAAAAGGAAATATATTTCATTCAGCAAGAATTTTATAAACAAAAAACAAATAAAACTTACACGGGCAATCAGGTCTGTTGAACACTGTAGATTTACGAAACCGTGTATAATAACGCTGGCTAAAAAGTTAACTGATGAAAAATTTGCAAAGACACTGAAACATATTATAGACAGCACATCTAAATATTTGAAGAATGACATTTACCCATATGAGGATATCAGTAGCTTTCACGTTTTAAACAAATTGGCAATACCACCAATATAAAACATTTACTCATCACTGAATCATTTAGACCGCAGACCACAACTACTAGTATGTGCAAAAGGGAATAAAACCCAAGAAACAAGCCGTTGAAAAGCTAGAAGATTATGAGATATTACTCAAAATAACTAATCGTAAAAACCTTCTGAATCCCCTGTCACAAATTCAGTCAAACCAATTAATAATTTCCTCGATTTTTACATTTTTTACTTCATTCAAGTTAAAGTCTCCGTCACCCATCCGTAGTTGATCTAGGTCAATATCACTATAAGTCCGATCCCAATCACAAAGTAGATTGCCTCCCCAATCCCCAGTCGTTCTGAAACAATCCTGTGCAAATGTGGTCAATTCCTCGTCAAACCAACTGATTATTCGTCCTCACAATGTACCTAAGTCGGAATGGTAACTTCGAAACCACTCTTGTTATTGGTGATTCAAATTTTGCTCGGATTACAAACCCAACCACCAAGGAAGTTCAAATCAAATCCTACCCGGTAGCCATGATATAACATATTAAAATTTTAAGAAATTTAAAGCACAATTCGGTTATTTTTAATGTATGAATAAATGAATTGACTGATCCATACTTTAAATCTGTTTACTTCCTGCTTATTTCAACCGGAGGCATGTTTATTGATATATGATGCGAATTAATCTAACCATCAATTAGCTATTGTTAAACCTCAAACCATTTTCCGCTTGAGTTTTGTGCAAAATATGTCCACATTCTTGTCTCTAAAAAGCCTGTTAAGTCTTTACAATACGGATGCTTTTTGTTTGAGTAAATTGAGAAGTATTGAATGTGTTCCTTTCCCAATAGAATCTTTACTTATTCTGTTATTAAAATATTTTCCCTCATCAGGTTATATATTTACAAGCTTTTCTCTCTTTTAAGATTTATCGGAAAGCATAGTGTATATCATCTCTTTTGTTTGTTTTCAATTTTTCAGCCCCAAAGTAGTTATTTCGCTCTCAAAATGTATGTATAGCCATTGCTGTAATTTTTTTAATTCTTGCGTGTCAACAATATATGCCTTCCAATGATCATCCATCTCGACTAACATAGACTAATTTGTATGGAAATGTTTTTCTTGCTGGCTTCCGTAATGTGTAAGTAGGTTGTTCAGTTAACCATACTTTCAGTTCACTCTATTTTATTTTCATTTTGTTCAATGCGATTTGTTGATACGATTGACTAATATTTGTGAAAGCAACTAGTGTTTCAGGATCATAGTAAATATGTCTTAAATAATGTGCTTTGTTGGGTTTTTAAAACAGTATAAAACAGATACAGAGATTAATTTAAGCTTGATAAATTGTCTTTAGGTGTTACCAACAAGCTAACTTCCATTTTTAATAGGAAATTTTATTTGCGATAGCTTTTATCGTTTCTTCGAGCCTATGAAACGTATGAAAGATTTCAGATTTATGTCCAGTTTGTCCATTCTAATGGCCGAGTATGTGTCAGCAACTTTAGAAACAGAGTCATTATGTGCTATTTTAAATCGAACTTTGTGCTCCATAAATTCTATCTCTGTTTTTGTGGAATCACTGTACTCTGTCTTCGTAACGTTTACGAAATTTTCAGTTTGTACTATGCATTTGAATGAATACAAATTATTATATTCTCCTACATAAAACACGTAATTTATTCCTTCTTTATACTGCATTGTTTCGCCATCTTGCTATAGTGGCTTATGCAGTTTACTCTAATGTTATCATCATTCGAAGTAAAATGTAAATCTGCATCTTTTTAAAAAATATTAGAGTAGATCTTTTATGTTTGAAATCAACAAATTACAAATTTTATTTTCTTGAATGTTATTATTCATCACAACTAGTTTTGATCACACGTTTATCCGATACAAACTTGTAAACAAATAGACATTATCTGTAGATATCAGCATTGTTTCTTCCACGTTAAACTCGTGCACTATTTATATTACCGCTCTGAAAACTTTGTGATATTATTTAAGATTAAAAAAATAATTCATATTTTTCATACTGAAGGGTACATGTGCTCTGGATGATCAATGTCTTTAATTGGGTTCGGTGATTTTATTATGTTTATTTATTTATTTTAGTAAGACTTTAAATAGTACGATAGTGTTATATAGCTGAGTTATGGTAGTAGGTAAAATGAGAGTACCGGAAGTTTAATTTCTCAAATTTCTCGATGTATTTCTTTTACTACTTCGCTCACGCGAAAAAAGATCTTAACATTAAAATTTTTACTTTAAGCCAGCGCTATCATTTTACCTTAATACTGATTGTCAAAACACGATCACATTATATGCATCTTCTACCCAAAGTAAACATTCAAAATGATAAAATCGATATGCTACGCGACTCATTTTTCTGGAAAAAAATCCATTAGAGGTACCCACTACCAAACTCAAGGTCGGTAAAATCTACTCATTTACATTGGGAGTACCTATGCGGCAACAGAAATAAAATGAAAAGTTTTAATTTTAAACAAGTTACCAATATGAAGAGTCATTTTGCAATGAAAGATCGCATTTCAAAATCAGGTAATTATTTTCAGCCAATAAGTGAGTTGCTTTCTTTTCAGTGGAGGTTAGATATACCACCACCCAGATAAAGATTCTGGAGCACACACAACAATTATTAGTCGTATGTAACTGTGAAATCTACATACATTTAGATCAAATTGTAAGGAAATCACTTAGTGTCTGCTGCTTTATAGGACCGGAATCGCTAATAATCTATTTTTACGCTTCTTTTGCATGGTAGAATAAGTAATAAATTACCTTACCTTCATATATCTGCCATGCAATAGCATTACCTTGTCTCTGCTTCTTAATAAAAGAAAAGATGTGGAAATCGCCTTTCTTTATGAATGTGACAATTATTATATATTACCCATTAAGACATCTTTCAACTTCAAAATTGTACACTTTTCGTATCTACTAGCGCTAATTTTAATGTGTCCTTTTTATTTCGGGAATAGAAGAAATATGGATTAAATTTACTTCTTGTATTATGGAAATATAGACTTAATTGTTTCTCATTTTATCATATCTAGCTTGTCCAAGACAGGCAGTATTGTAGTTTCAATTTATCCATCACTTATCTTTAATAATCTTACCCATACAAGCCATGTCAGTCAAGTCGTGGTGAATGGTATTCAACGCATCGAAACTCAGTACTTGGAACATGTGCTTGTCGTCTGTGGCAATGGCCTTCAGCTGATCTTGATCAACCTCAGATCCTATACCGATAGCAAAAACAGAGACATGTGCCATCTTCTTCAGGTTCGACGCTGCCGTTACCGTCATGTCGGCGTCATTCGACTGCCCGTCAGTGATAACGATGATGATCTTGGAGATGTCGGGTCGGGCGCCATGGTTGGCGTCCAGGCAGGCGTAATGGACATAATCCAAGGCACGGTTTAAGTATGTCTCCCCATCCATATAGATCGGTCTTTTGACAGCTGCGAGTACTTCATCCTCCGTCTGATATTGGTTCAGGAAGAACTCGGCTTTTACGTTAGTTGAGAATACTATAAGTCCAATCTGGGCGTTTTTAGGTCCGACCTGGAACTGCTCAATGAACTTGGATATGAAGTTGAGTTCCTTCTGGAAATTATCTTTTCCAACACTTCCTGACGCGTCAACCACAAAGATTATATCTGCTGGACTGAATGGGCAAGCTGGAGGAAAGAATCATGTTGACGATTACTCTGGTGATGCCATAATATGCTAGATTACCAAATGTATATTCAGTCAACCATATACGGTCAATCGACAATAAACTCTTAAGGTCATTTCATTCATATTAATTAACACGACTAATCATTGGTCAATTCAAATCATGAATTATAATCCATATACAGATTGTATAATAGGTGAATTCTTTCTTAATTCTTCAAGTAGGAAAGCTAATATGGCGACTATATATCGACAAATATTTGACAGACAAATTTTGTAAGTCAGAAAAATTATCGGCAGACAAACATATCCACGTGGATAAAGAAATGAGGGCAAATATATTTAGTTAAATCTTTATGGTTTTTTTTTTTTTTTTTTTTTTTTTTGTTTGTTTGATTTTGTGCGCTAAAATATCACAATTATCTCGATTTTGTATCACATACCTTTAGATATACTATATACGTCTCTCATCAGTATGATAACAAGCATAGATAATACAATGAGTATCATTTTCACCGCCTGAATCAGAATCCAATATTTAATGGATATAGTTCCCATCTTATCTATCGTGTCTCAGCTGCGACGTGGGTGGAGATAATCGATTGCTTCGTAAGTACTTCGCATGATTTTAATAAAAACATCGCACTCACACACATTGGATTGTTTTAAATTCACATAACAAAGCTATGTGTATTTTACTATTGTGGTGCCAGAGTGAGTAATAAAACTGTATTGACAAAAGTTTTTCAATCTTTCTTGAATTTAGCACTTACTAATATTATATTTTCCATTCGAAAAAACAAATTGGATATCAGTTCTCTTGTTCTGAAACTCATCGGCAAATGCACAAAGACTTATATTGAAGAGTCCTCAAACATATTATTCAGCTGAAGTGGGGTGTATATAAACCACTGGGTCTATTCTTCTCAATCAGAATGACCATAGACCACAGTTTAGGTACATTTCAGTGTCTAACATACGGGGGCGCCTAGATTAACATGAACCACTAAAATTAGGCACATCTGAGTGTCTTCACTAAGTTGTCGATTGTGAATTTTGGATTGAACCACACTTTAGGCATCTTATAGCGTTGTACATACAGGATCACATGTGGATTTGGATTTGAGGTCGAGTGTTTGTTTTAGATTTTGAGGTAAGAAGATAGGCATTCGGAATGTTGACGACGTCGTCTTAAGTGTTTTCATTATGCAATCGTCATAAACCACGCGAGTCCCTGTTACTGATCAAGTATTATTTCTCTGGCGCTTGGAGTCAGTAAATTACTCCATTTTTCACTAGAATCATCTAAATTCATCAAACGTCGAGAGGATCAGTTCAACACAATGCCTCTACATCACTTGAAGTTAGGAAGATACCCCTGTAAGAAGGGAGATGATTTAGAATCAGTAGAAACCCTACATGTAACAGCTCTGCTTGCTTTTCGTCTGGCCAAACTTTAAATTTTCGCGTCAGCATCACCTTCTTGTCGCATGCATGCATTTATTAATTATCGGTAAATTGGTTAAACTGTTGACTAATAAGTATTAAAAAAGCGAATCTTATTAGATAAACGGTTATTCTGGTAATTTAAGTGCAGTATAAAAAAAAAACTCAGCACATGTTCACTTATCGTCAGAGTTATCTTAACCGCCGATTCCTAGCAGACTTTCACGTATTTTTGTACGAATAGTCTAAATCGCTTACTCTGCATCATACATTTGTGATAGATGTGTATGCAGAAAAGTTGCCGATTTAATTTTCGCATAAAATTTATAATGAATATGGAGTATACGATGCTGATCTGCAGTTTGATTAATAATTATTTGACAACGTATATCTAAAACTTTAACTTCATTCATTTGATACAGTATTGACTTATCTTTGCTGGAATTATTCTTCTACCAAGTGTGTAGGATACGACACAAATATTGGTAGCAATGCGAAATACGTATACTTCCTTCCTATTTTCATTCTCCACCTGTATAAAACTATAGACCGTTGGTATTCAATGGCCTACGTCAGGGTCCTCATACCGTGGTAAATAGTCATATATGTTTAGATTAAAAATAACCGTTTGCAACAATGCTAAAATGGCAAGAAATTATTAAGAAAGGTAAGGCTTTGAGAAACCTATTTGTCTATATTATTATCTTACCTTTTTTGACCGCGACATAAGGAATAAGACTCCCAATGAGTAGGAAAATGGCGCTCTTCATTTTACTGTCCCGGAGTGAGTGTGAAATAATCCACCTGCTCTATGTGAATGTTCCCGAAATTAAATACTGCAAGCTTTGTAGTCATGCTATCATAAAACAAATTTAAAAATTGACAAAACATGTTACAACTAAAACAGGAAGGAAGAAGCTGTTGTTGCACTTAAGAACATTCAAATCGATTGGTCATGTCAAACTTGTGCATTTCATTATAAACTGCAGGATGCACATATGGACATGATCTGGAAAGCCGTCAATATTAATTCACATTGCTTAATACAAAATTACATATGTGATAATATATCTAATATAAGATCATTGGCTTCGAATACAATGTTTATTTGATCTAGGATTAGAAAACGTTACGACAGCGATGCTTGCCGAATTGTCTTAACGTTTTCGCTCCGACACAAAATCAACCTTGTATTCGAAGACACTAATCTTGTATTTTATTTATCCTGCAACCCTAAAAGAAAAACAAAAACAAACAAACAAACATCAAACAAGAGATAAATTCGTTGCAACTACGGTTAGCTTTATTCCGGTCTTAGTTCGACCGCATTACCGCAGAAGAATTTTAATATTTGAGAACTGTAATCTCATCATTTTGTCATCCAATTCAATAAGCTATATGATTGCGTATTTCGTAACAACGTACCAAAAGTCTGTCAATAAACTAACCAACAATGAATCACTCATGTAAAAATATCACAATAAATAGATTAATTACTTTTGCGAACAGAAATCCCATTGAACAAAAAATCAACAAGTTCTAGAGTAGTACTGTCAAAAAGACAAGCAGATTATCCTCAGGGGAAGCAATACATTGATTCTCTTGGATTTTCAATCAGATTTGATTATATGTCTCTGCATGTTGATTGTTCTGTAGATGTTCATATATTGTACAGTGTGTGTTGCACCGAGAAACAAGGAATAAAGCTGTGAATGTGATGTCTGCAAGGCAAAAATGAGATTTGTTGTTTCACACTCAACAGTGTGACTTGTATTCGCTGACGGATTTTGAACTGTGTAGATGGATCGGTGAGTATTGGTTAGCATATTTTAATATGTTTTCTGTAGCTTTTTAGTGATGGAATTGTGGTGTATGGTGGACTGCACATCTTTGTATAGCCGCCAAGTTGCATTATATCTGTTGGAGGTATATGGTCTGATCGCAAGTTATGAACCAGATGTTTTCAGGCATTTTGGCTGCTAAATTATTAACTGATTTCTTCCCAATGCATTCTTTTAGTGAACCATATATATGTTCTGGGATTTTCTATTGGTATAGTTCTTGTTGCTATAGTTTGTACATAGCGACATGGTTTCAGTCACAAACCGTTGCAAAAATATTTTGTGTCACCTAACGTACAGCCATAATGTTTTCACTAGTTCGGGTTTTCGTTCATGACCATCAAGCTCCACAACATGTAGGGTGAGTTTGTGATTCGATGTTTGAATTTCGTTTTCATTTTTAGACACATCCACATTCATGACATTAGATTTATGCTAAATAGAAACTTCTTTCAACTAATTTTCCTCCCTAACTGCTAACATAATGTAATAATTTAGACTGAAATTGGGACATTCACCACCTTTACAAGCCATTTCTCACAAGATGAAGGACTGCCTTCTTTTCTCGGCTTCATTTCATTTTTCTTTCTGTTTTACCACGATTACAGACTCTGTTTCCATTACAGATTGCATTACGTATATTCGGCATCATTACCGCTTTGGTTATATTAAAATGCCTTTTTTTCTTTAGCTGTTACAGAAAATGATCCTTTCTTGGAATATTTTTTGAAAATAGACTTTATAAGCATTCAAAAAGCGGCACTAACTGGAATACCAACAAGACTGCAGACGGTCATTGGGGTCTAAGGCCAATAGAAGTGGTAAAACACCGGAGAAATGTAGCCAGAAATGCGATGAAAAGGTTGTGACTAAGAGGAATATAATAATATTTATAATAATAATAATAATAATAATAATAATAATAATAATAATAATAATATGTAGTATCTGTAGTTGTATTAGTCTATGGACCAAACAGAGATTGTCTGGATTTTTACTCTGAAATTAATAATAACGTTTCAGAATAAAAAAAATGAACATATTATATATAATTGGGGGTGATTTTAATTTGCTATGAATATAGACATCCACACATATAATTATAATACCATTAATAATCCAAAAGCAATGGAAATTGTTTTAGACATATTTTGAAACTAAAGCTTTGTAGATAAATTGCATTACATACGGAGAAAAGTAACCCAGTTAAGCAAGACAGGCTAGTTATTTTCCTTGTGACCAAAACGCTATTTATACATATTGATGTTGTGGCTGCTGAATATAGCATATATCATTCGTTGGTTAGTATTAAGGCTGTATTTCAAATACCAGTTAAATGGAAAACATTTTTGGAAATTTAACAAGTCTCTGATTATGTTCAAAAAGTTAAAGATGTTATTTTAAAAGCGTCGGTATATCTGCCCTGAATAGTTGAATACATTAGAAAACGTGTCTCTGACTAGAATTTACCATAAACGATCAAATCTAGTACGAAATTCTTTTATTGTAAATAAGGTGAGAAATACTTGCATATTCATCTTTTCAGAAGAGGCAACAAGATTAACCAGAGAACTTGCTTATTTCACATATAGATTTGTTACAAGAAATAAATAACTTATGCTAATTGCATACTTTGAACTGTAAAAAGAAATAACTGAAAGAGACATCAAAGAAAAAATATAAGGTGTTTGAATAAGAGCCAGAACAAATTGGGTTGAAGAAGGATACTTTTGTAAGTAAAATTATGCCTGCACATCCGAAAAGTAATGGCTCATTACAGAATGCCAGGATGAGATTTTGGAGGAAACACAATTATTCTATATAAATTTGTTTCAAATGCGGGAAATGGACCCTGTAGTTGTTGATCTATTTCTTCATTTTCCAGCAGATATTATTAAAATAAATAACAATTAGAAATTATTCCTATGCAGTCCTATATACCTTTATGAAGATATATATATATATATATATATATATATATATATATATATATATATATATATATATATATATATTAGAAAACAAAGAAATTATTTGAAAAAGGAATAAGGCATGTAAATAATTTTGTGAATAAAGATGGTTATTTTTGATAAGTTTTGATGATCTTAAAATTAACTATTTACTTACAATTAATTATACACATTTTCATGGGTTGCTATTTGCAGAGGAAGCCTTAAAATTAATTAAATATTGAATATTACCGCAATTTACAACATATTTTTTTCAATTCAGGGTATATATTGTATTATAAAAATAAAAAGGATGTAGCGATATGTATGATAAAATGATTGAAAATAACAAAACACCAACTTCTATAAGAAAGTACAATCTGGAATTTGACAATTTACAAGAAACATGTTTGGCAGCAATTCTTTCTTTCTTCCATATAAATTTAATAAATGTACAAATATGAGATGGATATAGATCAATACTTTTACATAGAATTATGAATACTCTTTTCTTGCTAAAGAGAAGGGAACTTATTTCCAATGAGCTTTGTTCTTTTTGTATGTCACATATTGAAAATATTTGGTATATATCGGGAGAATGGAGGGACTGCCATATATTTTACAATTGTTTGAATGAAATATTACACCAGATTAAAATTAAATATGCACACACAAACGATTTAGTTTTCAAAAAAACGAATATTATGTATGCAATAAAGAACAAGACCCAAGCTGATGAGATGATAAAAATATTTATTGACAACCTCTCCCCTCTCCCCCCCCTCCCCAAAAAAAAAAAAAAACAAAAAAAAAAACAAGTACAAGACCCAACCTACCATTGTTTGGAAGATAGTGTGTCAAGTAGACAAATGTTAAGCTTATACAATTAATAGTTGGGAATAAAATTAATTGAAGGTTGACTTTGTATATTTCATAGAAACTGAATAGTGTTGTAATATTATATGGCAAAAGAGTTAGAATATATTACCAGTGTGTGACTATAAGCATATGTTTGTTCTATAGAATATGTTACCAGTGTGTGACTATATGCATATGTTTGTTCTATAGAATATGTTACCAGTGTGTGACTATATGCATATGTTTGTTATATAGAATATGTTACCAGTGTGTGACAATATGCATATGTTTGTTCTATATCCCCTAATGTACCTTTGAATGTTTAGAAGATGTTTAGGATTATATATATATATATATATATATATATATATATATATATATATATATATATATATATATATATATATATATATATATATATATATATATATATATGTGTGTGTGTGTGTGTGTGTGTGTGTGTGTGTGCGTGTGTGTGTGTGTAGCTTTAACGCTCATTACCATCATTGGCATTGTTTGGTTGCTGGGGATACTACTACTACTACTACAACTACTACTACTAGTTATTATTATTATTATTATTATTATTATTATTATTATTTGCATGAATGATTCATTTTTACCTTGAAGGCTTTGCGCCAATCTCGAAAAATACACCCTCTCCTGAAAACAGGGGCAACGTTATCAAGTTTTTTCAGCTGTTGGATTGGCGTCTTAGGTTATTATTATTATTATTATTAGTAGTAGTAGTAGTAGTAGTAGTAGTATTAGCTCTTCGTGTGTTTCATTGTTTCCAAACTGTTAATTAGGTTTGCCGCATCACTTGCTTCTCTCAATATCCACTTCCAGTAAATCTCTTGTAACGCAGCACTAATGTGGTTTATTACATAGTTTGTCTCCTGACATTATGGCGATAGTAAATGTATGTAGTAAAATCTGAAACATATGTAAAGAATACTATGTGTGCCTTTTAACAGTTTAGAAAGAGATAAGAATTTAAATTTACAATATTATGCCGTTTAAAGACCAAGTTAATTTTCAAAATGGGGCATTCATTTGCCGTTTTGCATGGTCTCGACACGGTACCGTTTCGTGAAACGGCACACTGTTAAAAGTCGACGTGTGACACTTCTCTGCAATTTTACAAGCATGTTTGTCCATATCTTGAAGCTGGGTAGATTACTTCATGAAAAACAGAGGTTTCAAAACACTGATCTATTCTACAATTCTTTGTTTTAAATATGATAATGAGTTCTAGCTGCAAAGCATGAATTGGTTTGGGGACACTGGTAATTGTTATAAGCCTATTGCGATTAACCATACACTATCCACGCATTAGCATCGTATGATTTTCCTTCATGCGGTTGATGTCCTTATATTTGTACTTGAAGTACCTGCTAGCATGCCTTTGTCTGTAACAGAAGTTTCTCCATATAATATAATATTGCACAATATATTGATAATTCATGTGTGTAATAGGTGCCAGGTGACGGAACTAGCATGCAGACAAACACCAGAGACCCAAGTCACTTCCGTCATGTGGAAATATGTATTTTATAGGTTTTTACCAGGGAACGAATATTTCACGTAACAGCTGTGCCAGAGTTGCCCTGTTGGAAAGCTGGAAGATAAATACTTATGACAGGTGAGAAAAGGTAACTGAACAGTCGTACACACCATCATTAAAATGTATAAGGTAGTAGTAAAAAGGAAACAAGATGAGTATTTGTTTTTTGCTGCTGTCTATACAACTCACATTGACTCATACTGATTCTCGCAGTTTGTATTTTGGCTAATTCTAGTTTTCCTAGAGGGAATAGTAGTGTTGACATGATTATCAGTCAAAATGAAGGCAGTTGTAAAAATTACGAGTACCAAGAGGTAAATTTGGTGTATGGGTCCCTTTCTAACAGTGTCACGTCTGTACCAGCATATAACTGGTTGTTGACTTTATTCGTGATGTATATTTAGAGAGTGTCCGTTCAGATAATTAAGGTTCGGATAATCAAGAATTCGCTGTATATAGATGGTTGGTAACTTCATTCATGATGTAGATTCAGTGATTCTCCGTTTCGGTCCGATATTATTCTGTATTAAGACATATATGGGTTACTGACCTCAACAATGATAATTAGTGAGTGTTGTTTTTAACCAATATCATATCAGCTTCAATACAAAGATGGAGACTGACTTTAATTAAGAGTGGAAGAAGTTGAATTAGCATAATACCACATGGATATTCCAAAACAAGTCATGAATACTACTGGAACAAAGAAGAAAAAATTGGGTCATGAACCAGTAATGGATGGTACCAAAAAAAACAACAATATTGTATTGATTCCATTACACCTACATGACTATTACAAGGACTGCCATTTACCTCCATTTCCGAAAAAGATTTTGTCTCCCTTGCAAGATAAGTTTTAAAATGATTACGAAGGTATAAAACCAACAGTACCAAAATTGTTATGTGTATGAAAAACAAAACATACATATATTGTACACTACATAAAACGTAACGCTTTCCGTACAGGACAAATACCAAAATAAAATTTGCAGTGGAATAAAACAATGACCTGATCAGAAAGAATTTAAAATTCGAAATGTGAAACATTGCTTATATAATAACAAGTAATCTATAACCAAGGGGATAAGCATTAAAATTTTATTTCGTTCGTTCTGTTTCAACGTTTCTACAATTTCTCCTTTTATTTCATATGGAAAAGCATGACTTTTTTCAAAAATTTTCATATGCCTTTTTCCCTCGTTGTTTTTATCTAGGCGACTGCCAAGAAACATATACTTTTCCTTAAATATTTCATTACAGAGTTGTACTATTGCACAATCACCTATGTTGATATTTTAGTATGTTTCCCAATAAAAGCTAGTTTCGTTAGGTTTCTTGCTTTAGTTTCTACACCGACCAAATTGCCACAATCATCAATCATAAAGAAAGTACTTTTAACATTGATAGATATCAATATTAATTCTAACCACTTGTCTAATTTATCGCAGGTATTAATCTCAGGATCACCCTTTCGTCTTTGAGCAACCAATTTCTATTGAACGTCTTGCAGATCAGACATAGAATAACGATGTAGTCAAAAAAGGTTACGTATTCAGTCTTATCATATTAAGTCCAAACATAGTCTTGAAATAATTAATCATTCCTCAGGTTTTGGTATGAGGTTCCCGCAAGTAAAGACTTTGCCGTTATCGCCCCGCGAGAAGAGCTCACGCACTCGCTGTTCAAATACATGTATGATACCTCGAACATAGTTGAAATTATTTGTTTATTTTTAATGTGTTTATTTGCATCAGTCACAAACCAAATATAAATTTTTCAACATCAACCTTTTTATCTTGATTTGAATTTGAATATCATTTTGAACATGAGCTAATTTAAGACCACATCCATGCAATCTGTTATCAAATGAAGCCATATTCGATGGTTATCAGTATAAAATTGTTAAATCTTATGTTATTAATTTATGTGTGCTTTTGTTGATCATCAAAAAAACAATTTTCGCTTCTATATACTACTCATCTAATTCCAAACAGATATACCATATTTAATATATGTTTTCTCAGTTACTTAAACTTTTGTTATTGCAAAATTTTACATTTTGTTTTCAGATTACCTTCTCTAAGCCTTTTGCACAACATTAAAACAATATTTAAACTCATTCTGGGAGAATAAGTGTGAGATTTGTTAATTTGTCTCGGGTGCTATGTCAACAATTATATCCCTAGGGATGTAGTAATAAAATAAAGTAATTTCATTTCTGTACATGTCATTGACTGATTGTGGAATTGATCGTATCGTACTAGGCGCACATATTTTTTAGTTCATGGTCTTGGTTACCATTTTCTATTACTTCAGGGGTTTTTGCAAGTGTTATGCTAAGACTGAAATAGTGAGCACAAGGATACAGTGGGCAATAATCTTTTAGTATCCAGTATTATACTGGTATTCTAAACGTATCTTCGTATACACGAACTGTATAACTTCAATACCATTTTTGTTTGTGCATTAATTGTTACTTTCTTGATTTATCATTAATGATACCTTGTTCAAATATATCTTTGTTCTACCCTTTTCAGGTAACAAAGAATCTTGGTATTTCATAAAGATGCTGTAGTCATTCTACTTGCTTACGACAGCGTTGTTAGCTTCTCCTTCTACCCTTATATTGAAAAAAAGATAATAACTGGTACACTCAATATATTTGGAGTTAGATTTAGAATTACTGTCTGTAAAGTTTGTATTCAGGTTTAAAATTTCTTGGCGTGTATGTACTGCAAAGATGTGTTGGATTAAGGTACTCAACTCCTTCCGATACATGTTCCTGCTTGTGAGAAGTGGTGTATTTACCGTGCGTTGCCATCATTGCTATATATTATCAAAGAACGTCAGAGACTTTTAATTAACATACTAACACCCATAACGAGTCCAATAAAACAAGTACTCGTATTTTTCCTGTTCATCAGAAGGCTAATAGAAATCATTTAGTTTCGGCTGTCGTAATTTTTGTCAAGATTTACCTTATTTTCTGTGTTTGCAGATGTATCTGGATAATTAGATACATCATGGTCATGATTTTCACTAGGAGTTGGTACATAAGCAGAAACAGTATCATGTACGTTATTCATGTACTTAGTCACAAAACATCAGTCTTCATTCGTGTGATCCAGTGTCTTTGCCATATTATCATTTCACTCTGCAGTTTTTCACTCTAATTATTTCATTGCTTCTTCGTGTTCTTATCTCCTATTTTGGAACCGTCGGAATCAGTTAATGTGAATAGTCAGTTGCTTCCTAAAAATGTTAGACCGTAAGCATTGCTTCTATAGTCATTTTGTTGCATCTATCTGCGATAAAATGTACGTTATTTATGAATAATTCCAATTGTTATTAGCTGCCTGCGCTTTTTGACATATGATTGGCTGTAAACTGTCATGTGATACTGTTCTGGATGATTGGCTGTAAACTGTCGTGTGATTCTGCTCTGGAATGTTTTACACACTGGTAAATTCTGAAGACCATATTTGGGTTTCAATCGGTTTCCACTGTAATTTAAGTCAAGCGACGTCTGTCTCACTTCTATTAAAAATAACAAGAATAACGCCTCCCCCTTCCCCGGTGACTTCGGTTGAGAATTTGCCATCCCAGATAAAAAATTTCCGATTAGAAGTTCAAACACTGCAATCGCACAGTTCTTCCTGCACTCCAGCACTCACTTCTTTAGCCATACAAAGCATATTGTATTTTTGCTTCGACAATGTCATCGTCGTATGACATAAAAACAGTTGAGCTCACTTGTTTTGTTGTGATTCGGCACAGGTTTCGTCACCTTAGCTAGCAAAGGGCCGTTTATACACTTAGTCCCATATCGATGATAAATGAAATGGATCAACGACCCTGGACTAGCGAAGATGGGGCTAGATACTCTGACGCCATGTGACGATTCTATTGATACTCTGACGCCATGTGAAGATTCTATTGATACTCTGACGCCATGTGAAGATTCTATTGATACTCTGACGCCATGTGAAGATTCTATTGATACTCTGACGCCATGTGAAGATTCTATTGATACTCTGACGCCATGTGAAGATTCTAGTGCATGCTGCTTAAAATCAGATTTGTTGATGGAATCAGCTGATTTGATGACAGAATGGGGAAAAGTTGGAATTATAACGATTACATGATCATAGTTTGGTATTTTTCGAAGTATAAATTTGACTTATTCACTCACAAAAGCTGACATCAAGATTTACTTTGTGAGTAAAATTAAGACTTCGATAAATACCCAACCATGATCATTTAATCTTAAAGTAACAATTTTGATACTGCTACCGGGGTTCAATGTAAATAGTGTAGAATGATGTCTGAGATCATCGAAAAATGTCCCCTAAAGTAAAATATTAGATACATATGATTTTTGCTTCCTCTGCCTCAGATGGAGTGACCATCTGCCATGGAAAGATATTCTTTTGCCACATGGTCTCTCTAGGAGTAATGAGTCTTTCACACATCATTTATTTCATGGTATAATATTATAGCCGGTTTTCAAATTGTTAAGTAATTCATCATATTCTTTCCATTTCACGAGTACCTAATTTTTACCGTTAATTAATTTGGTCTTCAAGGTCTTTTCAACTTTGTACAGGTTATCATGTGTGTCGAATAAAGATAACTCTTGTTCGTAGGAACTTGTTATCTTTCAAACCCCAAAGTTTTCATGTTTCTCAATACTTCCATCCGTGTACTTTTTTTTCCCTCCGTCTAAGGAGAAGATGAGTACCTTTGGTACATCGTCGTCTGAGTAGAGGTGTGTCTTTGACACATATTCTCTGGAGGAAAGGTGTACTTTTGAAACATATTTTATTTTGATGTCATGATGTTTTCAGCTGGTTTCCATCTGTTAAATGATTCATCGTATCCTTTCCAGTTCTCGAGTGCATACTTTTGACATTTCGTTGTTTTGTTTTTAAAATGTTTTCAACACTGTATATGTCATCTTGTTTGTCATAACTCTTGTTTGTAAAATATGACCTCTATATATTTAACCTTCAAGTATTCCAGTTTGTAAAAACTAGATCACCTAACGCTACTTCCCTTATTTCAATATTCCTCAGTAAAGTTAGGAATGTATCTATCTTCAAAAATTGTTTTGCAGCTTTTAATTCTGTCTGTATCCTCTGTTTGCAATGTAGGTGTGACAAATTTTCTTTACATGTTATCGTCAAGCCAATAGGACTTGCATCCACTTGCATCCACAAGAATAACGTTTATTTTCATCAATTTGCGAAGTTTCTTCAATACGTCAAACGTATGAATGATTTAAGATTTATGTCAAACTTTGCAGTTCCTATAGTGTAATTCAACAACAGATACATCATGTACTGAATCACCATGTACTGTTTTAAATCCAACTTAATTCTACTTCTGTTTTTATCGATTCATTACTAATTGATATAGTTTACGAGATCTTCAATTTGTACTGTAAATTTAGCCGAATACTAATATGTGTATTTATCATTATCAAAAACATAGTTTATTCATTCTTCGTACTTCACCGTTCATTCCGTCAGTGTTATCAGCATTAAATGTAATCTGCAAGTCAGCATCTTTCCTATAGCAATGAAGTAAAATGTGAGTTGATGTTTGAAATCAGAGAATGTCATTCTTCAGCACACTTAACACTGAAAACACTTTTATGCCGTCCAAACTTGCAAACAAATAGACATTATTTATTGTGACGACTCTGGGTCTTAAAACAATGTAACAGAAAGAAAGTGAAATCAACAATGTAAGTAAAATCAACAAGCAATTTATTTCTAGAGAACTAAAGTGAAAATTAAAAAGACACTTTCAGTAACGTGAATTAAAGTCCAAATAATCCAATAATCCTAAGTGTCCTAATCACAAGTCCTAAATATAGAATGTTCCGAATGAAGGAAAAGTCACCTGACAGAATATTTAGAATTCGAGTAAATGTAATGGAAATTTCCTGTGCGTACCTGACTTTTCTCACAATAAGATATGGAAAATTCCAATCTAATCGTTAAATGCTATGTAAACAAGACTGATCTTGAATTCAAATGCAGAAAATATGTTGTTTACAAATTGATCACTAAAGCAAAACTTACCTCATGGACACATTATAAATTAATATACATAACACTATAGATACCGACAACGGTGCTTTGATGTTAAACCCTTGAACAATCTCTATCACCTCTCTGAAATCTGTTGAAATTAATGAAAAATTTCATATTATTTTAAAGATGTGAACAATTATTATATTTAATCCTAAACCTTGATCATAAATTTTAGCAAAAGCCCATCTACTCTCTCTCTCTCTCTCTCTCTCTCTCTCTCTCTCTCTCTCTCTCTCTCTCTCTCTCTCTCTCTCTCTCTGGATTGTCGTTGATCCATTTCGATTAACCGGTTGATTTTTAGTTTAGCGAACTGTCTCCAAAGATTTATGGTGCACCGCAGTTTCACATACTCTGTAATTTGAAGTAATGTCATCTCATATCCTTTTCATTGATTTGTTGTCATACTCCCTTTGACTCATGATCAATCAACCCAACTGCACTGGCATGCTTCAACGAATAAATCAACGAGAGGAAGCAGGTGTGTTCAATTATCAAAGATCAATATATACTATTTTTTGTCACCGTTAATTTTTCATGGTATGCATCTCACTTAAATACATATTTTTGTCAAAATATCCTTAAAACCATGCAATTCCTATTTAAGATTATTTTAAACAAAGGAAATATAATTAAATAGTTTCGTTTAGTTTGTCTTTTGTTGTTTGGTTTCTTTTGGGGGGTTGGGGTTGGGGGACTAAAAAAAAGTAACCTAGGATCGGCTGCGATAGAATTTCAATATATTTGCTACTGATGGTGCCTTATAAATATCTCATCTGAGGTAAAACCTCTAAAATAAATAATCACAAAAAACATTTATGAACTGCTATTATCAGGACCAGCTTACACACCAAATGGCATATGCACTTAAAATCTAGGGGAAGTAAGTGGGACTGATTAAGTGCCCTTGGCAGGCGAGTTATCTGATCGATTTGTGTAATGCAAGCTTTCAATTTTTTTACAATACTGCCATTTTCATGCTGTCATCTGTTTGATTTAAATTCATCTTTTCGCACCGAGTAATGTTGGTTGACCACACACACGTGTTTCTGAGGAATTAAGACGAAAACTACTAAGTGCGGATCTTCGTGGGTTTTTCGTGGGCTTTCTTCTTCGAGGGCTTCCTTATTGTATTTTCTTTCTTCCATTGGTTAATACATCGAAAGATAACTTACATGTATAAAATGCAATATCGATTTATATCAATCAGGATTCAAGAGGAAGAATGGATATCAATTTGTTACAATTTGTTTCAGATAGGTACATGCAGGCTACATCGCATATGTAGAGAGTTTTCTATATGTAAGGTTATCATAATGATGGATCATTGACCAGACAACGCCAGGTCAGAATCTAATCAAGGTAGTTAATCCAGGATGATACTGATCTCGAAAATAATCAAAACCCCACCGATATAGATATAAGTTCGGATCGATTACAATATGAAATGACTTTCAGATTGTGTTAAATACGTTAAGATTTTTATTTTCAGAGCAGAAACCTTTTAAACATAAGTAGACAAAAATGGAATAACTGTAATGTTTCGTCGATATAATACATGTTCACGTTCATAGTTTAAATTTTGCTTTTATCTGAAAAAAGAGAAGATAATATAATATTATATTGGAACCCGTGCAAGAGATTTATGTTCACATCTTGTCTAAAATCTGGTATGTTTCGCTGAAAATGGAAGTTCTCCACATGCATCAAGTACCAAACGGTCAGAATCATGATGAGCTGAGAGGATAAATGATATCGTTTTCTTTAATTTTGTTCCGAACATGTAAGGATGTTATCGTTCTTATTACGATTTGTCGCGTGTATGTGGTAAAATTGGTCCATTTCAATTGCAGCACAGTCTCTAGTTTTGAAGGGGGATAATTTAGTATCGAGTCCCAGAAAAAAGAGTCGCCTCCCTTACATCATTTAATGCTTATTTTTGGAGTGTATGTACAAAATCGAAAGAAAAATAACTTGCTTATTTAATTACTGCTTAAAACAAAATCATTTTGTGTTTCTTGAAGTTTAGTCTGAAACAAGCTAATCTTCTTAAACATCAACAATGGCAACGGCAAGAAGAGAATATGATTCAACCTTAAATCTGATCAGGTGAAAAGGGTCAGTTCTAAGGGGAAACAAATCCAATCTTGATAATGCCTGCTATCATAGTATTGGGCAATTTTTTCTGTATGCAATACTACCGTACATATTTCGTTAAAACGAGTAGAATATGTTAATACAAGCCAATCGGGATTAGTATGTAAGAATATGAGTGATTGCCAAAACATCATATTTTTTTCCAGAATGTAAAACCCCACAAACAATGACAAAGATTTTAATCCTTTAGTTCTGTCCGACCTGTGGGCTGCGCAATAACAGATTGATGTGTTTTAGAAGTTCTAAAACGTAATAATGAATTTCTGAGCCACGAAACATCATCAGAAAGCAGTACCATTTTCGCCCATGGGTCGAGCAAAACTTTGACCTGGAACCCATGCAATATTTTTACGGGTTCTGAAACTTAAAAAATGCTTATTGTTTTAACGATCAGTCCCCATCTTATAGACTACTCAAAGAGACTAAGAATAATCATACATTTTTCAAGTTTTAAACTAAAAGTTCTGCCTTACCCTGGCGTTCAAATGCGATAAATCTGTATTCTCCTTTAGGAAGTAATAATTCTTGGCTTAATGTTACGCTAAACAAAACCACCTCACCATAAAATTGCATTGCAGTTTTCACCATAAAAAATTACTTATGAAAAAAGACACATACTAATCAAACATAATTAGTTTTAAAAATCAAGCGTAAAACATTTTGCCAAGTAAACAATGGACTTCAAATATGAAAAACCATTAAATATTTTCTTTCTTTTTTATAAATGCATTATACAATTTAATGGCGAAGATTCAGTTAAATGGACCACAGTGTGACATAAGATTTTGACACAACTAGTTAAATTAGGCAGTAGGTAAGGGTTGCAACATCGAGTTCTGGTATATGGAACTATTATTTAACAGATGAAAGTGTACCAAACTAGTAAAATCAATTTAGGTTTCACGTATACTTTCGGACGCGAAAGTTATTGTCTGAATGTGCGACTCCATTTCCTGGTGAAATAGGTTTCATGTGTACTTTCGGACACGAAAGTTATTGTCTGAATGTGCGAATCCATTTCCTGGTGAAATAGGTTTCATGTGTACTTTCGGACACGAAAGTTATTGTCTGAATGTGCGACTCCATTTCCTGGTGAAATAGGTTTCATGTGTACTTTCGGACACGAAAGTTATTGTCTGAATGTGCGAATCCATTTCCTGGTGAAATAGGTTTCATGTGTACTTTCGGACACGAAAGTTATTGTCTGAATCTGCGAATCCATTTCCTGGTGAAATAGGTTTCGTGTGAACTTTCGGACACGAAAGTTATTGTCTGAATGTGCGAATCCATTTCCTGGTGAAATAGGTTTCATGTGTACTTTCGGACACGAAAGTTATTGTCTGAATCTGCGAATCCATTTCCTGGTGAAATAGGTTTCATGTGTACTTTCGGACACGAAAGTTATTGTCTGAATCTGCGAATCCATTTCCTGGTGAAATAGGTTTCATGTGTACTTTCGGACACGAAAGTTATTGTCTGAATCTGCGAATCCATTTCCTGGTGAAATAGGTTTCATGTGTACTTTCGGACACGAAAGTTATTGTCTGAATCTGCGAATCCATTTCCTGGTGAAATAGGTTTCATGTGTACTTTCGGACACGAAAGTTATTGTCTGAATCTGCGAATCCATTTCCTGGTGAAATAGGTTTCATGTGTACTTTCGGACACGAAAGTTATTGTCTGAATGTGCGAATCCATTTCCACGTGAAAATGATGAAGCAGAAGGTAAAGCAGTATGAGGTCAAGATACCAACATATAGCTTTAAAACATTTTAACATAATTTGTAACAATTTTAATATTCCTCCTCACTATGCATGAAGATATGATAAGGATCAAATCTGATTTGTTATATACAATGATCTAAGTTATATTCAATGATCTAAGTTATATTCAATGATCTAAGTTATATAGAATGATCTAAGTTATATAGAATGATCTAAGTTATATAGAATGATCTAAGTTATGTACAATGATCTAAGTTATATTCAATGATCTAAGTTATATTCAATGATCTAAGTTATATTCAATGATCTAAGTTATATACAATGATCTAAGTTATATTCAATGATCTAAGTTATATTCAATGATCTAAGTTATATACAATGATCTAAGTTATATTCAATGATCTAAGTTATATTCAATGATCTAAGTTATATTTAATGATCTAAGTTATATTCAATGATCTAAGTTATATACAATGATCTAAGTTATATTCAATGATCTAAGTTATATACAATGATCTAAGTTATATTCAATGATCTAAGTTATATACAATGATCTAAGTTATATACAATGATCTAAGTTATATTCAATGATCTAAGTTATATACAATGATCTAAGTTATATTCAATGATCTAAGTTATATACAATGATCTAAGTTATATTCAATGATCTAAGTTATATACAATGATCAAAGTTATATTCAATGATCTAAGTTATATACAATGATCTAAGTTATATACAATGATCTAAGTTATATTCAATGATCTAAGTTATATACAATGATCTAAGTTATATTCAATGATCTAAGTTATATACAATGATCTGAGTTATATACAATGATCTAAGTTCTTATAAAAATGGGGGTCAAAGCAGAAGACAAAGAAAAAAATACAACCGGTAAAAATAGTATGATTTGGCCTTATAAAAGTATGAGGTTAAGATGCCAAATAGAATACTTAATAGTAAATCAGAGTCAGACTAAGCAAAAAAGTCAGGCTTAATGTTTCAGCAAGATAGCAACGGATTGACAAATGAAGATACTGGGAGATTAAATCATGTGATTTCTAAATTGGGCGCTAAATTTCAAAACAGAACTTCGTCTGTTTCAACTGTTTCAGATACATAAAAAAAAACCTTATTTGATAAATTTAATTCTGGAGACCAAGGTTATGACTCACATGAACACATTGCGACAAGATTTCAGCAATATATTTCCGATGCAGAAGTTAAACCTGACTGTACTGTTGGTGGTGATGGTATACTTTTGTTACCGAGTGATACGGTTTTGAAAATGGGTTTAGTTGTTAGAAACAACAATAACTGTAAGTGTTAAAATAGGAGTTACTTATGAATACATATGTTTTAAGAATATGATTCCAGAGCTGATAAACAGCCTGTAAAAAGTTCGTCAGGAAATAGACAATAAAATAAAAGAAGAAAACGTGAGAATACCTATATAGATATGAAATACCTATGTAGATATGATGGATACACATGGTAATATTAGTGTACTTACAACTATACATGATTTGAAACACAACATCTAAAAACCGCTTATAATATTACTAATGACTGGAAGAGCTGTTTTAATTTATCTTGTAAAAAATAGGTTATGAACTTCTGACCTTTCTTTATGTTCTTTCTACGCCTCTGGTCACAACTGTAAACAAGAAACCAACTAATGCTTGCTTAAGTAAAATGACGTGATCAGCTGGGAAAGAATCAACCTGCCGAGCTGATTTCAAAAGCCATTTTTTCTTACACTACCCATAATTCCAGGCGATGCTGATGCTGAGTTGTTAGATGATTCAAGCAAAAAATGGGGAATATATTTTTCAAGCGTATGTACAAACAAATGATACCTTTACAGCAGGAACATGAGCACGAGTAGGAGTAGCAGGTTTAAAAGAAGTTTGACGTCATCCTAGAGAGGAAATTAAAAGCGCCTATTTATTGAAAGGGAATATAGGAGAGATAAATTCAAAACTCTAAACAAATTTGACCCCTTCCAAGCCCATCATCGGGCAGAAACACACGGTTTTTAAACATAAAATCAACATACATGCACGCACAAAAGCTCCCCCCCCCCCCTACACACACTAAAGGGTTAAGCAATACAATATAATAGACTTTAAGGGAAAAAGCTGATAACAATGGGGAGAGGAAAACAAGGGGGAGGGGAGTATGAGCCTAGAAATCCATAAATTGGCAAAAAGAATTTGGCCACAATAGATAGAAAGGTAGGGTGATATTACCCAACTAAGCATATCATGACAACTAAAACAAATACCAATCCCAGTCACAATTCTGTCATTTTTGGCTTTAATTTGTTTGATTTTTACGAGAAAATACAATTTAATAATAAGTCTAGGAAGGGACAGAGAGTAACCGACATAAAAGCATTTGTATTCCTGCAAATGGGTGGGTAAGTGTTGGATATCTACAGTTCTAAGTCTGTGTGCTGGGATGGCGTTCTCAAATAAAGCTGTAGCTCAGTGGTTAGCGTGATGGACTTCTACGCGGGAGTACCGGGTTCACTTCCCATGCCAGGCCGGTGTTGTGTCCTTGACAAGACACTTTGCTCTCATTGCCAATCAAAACTAGCCAAAACCTCTAGCATAGCACGTTAAAGCGATTTTAGCCCAACCAAAACAACAAATTGTGTGCGTCTCTAATGCATATCAGTATTTATTATTGTTCAGGGTTGCTCAGTCGTTAGTGTGATGAACTCCTACGCAGGAGTTCCGGGTTCAATTCCAAGGCCATGCTGTGTCGGTTGCCGTGTTGAGTCCTTGGGCAAAAGCAAAACGCTTTATTCCCATTGCCCAACAAAACTAACAGAAGCATCTTGGCAAAACACATTAAAGCGAGCCCTCTTAATCTGAAGAAAGAAAAATCTACCAACCTACTAACCCACTAAGAAGGCAAGTTGTATTCGAGAACAGTCATTGATCAAGAACTGAATACAATGCACATCATATTAGCTAGTTGACTTTAACCTTGAAATAGTCTCGCAAAATGATCCAGGTACAGATGTTACCTCATACGTCGTTTTTATTGGCTGATAACATGGGAGAAAACAGTTAGCCTCGTGACTTTGATGGAGTGGGGGCATTTAATTTGCATCCCTTCTGCCAGAATAATGGCTGTACATGACGATTCAGATGAAGATTTTGTATATCTTTGCTGTCAAATTTGATGATTTGGGTCTTCTAATGGATATTGGGTCTATCTCTTGAATTTTATTCCAACTAAGATAATAAAATCAGCGTCCGAGATTCCTGTGAGGAGAATTAATTGAAATAAAAGTTGATCTCGTAGTCCTTAATCATGGACAAGAAAAAATACTGAGTTCCGGAATTTTAAACATGGAAGTTGCACAAGTTTTTCTTTCCCCCATAACAGTAAAAATTTGCTTTTCGGGTAAATTATGAATATCGTAAAGTTGGCTGCATCTTAGTATTGTTTTAAAATTTATTAACAATAAAAAAAAAAAAAATTCAGATTTTATAAATTTGCTGCTTTGGTGTTATTTTCTTTTATTTGGTTCGTTACAAATATTTGCTTTACGGGCAATTGGTTAAAATTCGGATTTAAGTCAATATCATTGTACTATTGATGTGCAAAAATAAAACTTCTCGATTGATTAATTTGCAGAATTTATGTTGCCATGGTTATTTATAGATATTCTCTTTGTATCAGTGCACTTGAGTCAGCCAATGTGACATCTGTGTTTGATTTCTCTAGTATAGGAACTTTCCGTGACGTCACTATAAAGCGCACTAATACACACAGCGCATAGAAAAAAGTGGGTCGCGGATTCTTCGTGGATAAGAGACATGAAACCAAGAAAATTGATTGTTGAAGAATTAAAAATTGCCTTCTAATGCTATGTTATAGTGCAGAAATTTGGTCGTCCTACATGGCGAGTGCTAGGACTAAATTGGGGTGTAGCAGAGTTCTTCTGTGTGTTCCCTATTTTACACAGTGGATGGTATTCGTTTATTTAGGAAGAAGGATCGCGCTCTCTGCAGTGGCGACGCGAGGGTTCGAGGCGTCCGGGGACAATGTTCTCTAGTGGCGCCCCTACCAGAAGCGACCGGGGGCAATGTTCTTCAGTTGCGCCCTGACTTTGCAACAGAAAACAGTTTTTATATCAGTTGCCAACTCTCCCCCCCCCCCCCCTACGCCACGTTTTTACAGCTGAAAACAAAAATGCTCCCGACTGTGCCCCCTCTTTCCCCCGGCGCCCAAGGGTAATTCCCCCAACCCACCCCCTCTCGCGCCGCCACTGGCTCTCTGCCAGAGATGAAATACTAATTAAATAGGACCAACGCGCGTCATAATTCACCTGAATACTAAGGATATGAGCTGATTGGATAACAATGTTATCAACATATCGTTAAAGTAATGACGTCACCTATATAAACACAGGGAATAGCTTTTTCTCTGAACTGATGGGTGTGGTGGAGCTATTATGCTCATCCTTAACAAAAGAATTCTTTATTACTGTTTGAGATATCTGTGTAAATATCTTTATCCCAAGAAACTCCTAAAACGCGCTGCAAACTATTGTTACTTACCGTCTGTTTCGGCTGTACTAAGTCTGACTTTAATCCTTGTTATTTGCAGCTTTTTTTTTACTGTTAATCTATAACAAAATAACATAGTTACAGATATTTTTCTACTTTTTTTCATAATTACTAAAGTGGAATGACTAAGCGTGTAAAGACTATGTTTACACTACATTACTATTCTAATTGTGATACCAATGAGTAAGGAATATTTATCGTAGCATTTATAGGGTCTACCTGAAAATATCAAAATTTGAATTCCATATACACGTTATTGTTTCGTTCAACATAAACATTATTGAAGTCAAGTAGAATTTACGGTAACAGATGCTGCACAGTGTCAAAAACACAAACTCTCAAGTTAGACTGTTCAATTCAGCTTTAGTATTCACGAAGTATGTTTGCCTGATTGTTTTATAATTGTACAAACATTAGGTAGGGACTGATATTTAATAGTCAATGCATCGCACATAACGTCAAAGTGATAAAGGCTGAAAACTGCCCTTCATAACCTGCGTTTTTTTTTCTTTCTCCAAAAACAATCGACAAAGTTCCGTTTCATGTGGGGTTTCTTAATATACTTGTCTCGTAAAATATTTGAATAGCATTAATGGAATGTACTTTTGTCATGTTATATAGGGCTATGACATTTGAGTGACATTAAAATTTAAATTCTAACCCAAGTCCTAATTAACCACATTGTTTTTTTTTTTTGGTTTTTTTTTTTTTTGGGAGGGGGTAAATTTATATTTACTCTTATAAATATTTTTCTTCGCGTTATAATGCTTTGTCTCCTGATCGAGCTGCTCAGGAAAGGGGGTTTCCTCCAATTTACCATATTTCTTCCATTTGTTTTCTGCCTATGTAAACTTCGATGTTATTACTCCACAAATAAGGATGTCAAGTAAGCATGGAAGAATAGATACGTGATTTGGTTAAAAAATGTCCAAATAATATATAGGTTCAGATCACTGTTGTCTGCTGCATACATTTCTATTTTAAAATCAGCTGAAACTGGAAAAATATTTCACTAGTTCGCAGCATAACCATCACAAATACTGCCTCAATTGATCAAATGTCATTACAGTTTATTATTTATTACATCATCATCATAATCATCTGTAGAGGCAGCAACAGCAGGTTGTGTAGAGGGAATCTTTAACTATGCAACCGGTGTCATGAGGAAAAGAAAATGTTGTCAGTTAGAATGAGTTTATAGAATTCCAGCGATTCTGTAGGAGGAAATGTTACGATCCGGGCCAGGTGATACACTCTATATTGGTATTTATGCTCTACTTTTCGCAATGTACGGAAAGAAATTAGAATGCAATCAGATTTTGAGATTTTCAAATACTAACAAAGAACTGTCTACTGTATTCTATTGCTCATCTGCGAGATTTCAGATTTAAAGTAATACTTGAAAACATTCTCATGTAATAGGAGATGCTAATAAAAAAATATGAACTGGAAATAGTTATCTTCAGTACGATACGCTTATTTGAGAAATCAATGGCACAATTGATTCATAACAAGTACAGAAATGAAAAGGTTTTCTTTCATGATTACATTACCAAGGAGAAAATTGTCGACATAGCAACCAAACAATTGTAACAAATCCTATACTTATTTCTACTATAATGAGTTTACAGTCTGTTTGATACTTTGCAAAAAGTGGAGAAAGCGACAAAAAAACTGCTAAACTCAGCAATAAAAATAAGTCTCAGTGACCGTGGAAGGTTTGCAAAATATGGCTTATTCTCAAGGTTTCCAGCTGAATCAAACGTTTACAGAACTCACAAGGTATGTCTC
The DNA here is from genome assembly GCA_029931535.1 of Margaritifera margaritifera. NCBI lineage: Eukaryota > Metazoa > Mollusca > Bivalvia > Unionida > Margaritiferidae > Margaritifera > Margaritifera margaritifera. The sequence continues at coordinate 2,228,124 of JAQPZY010001629.1, read as the reverse complement.
TTCTGGACAACAAAAGCACACCTCACAAGGTATGTCTCTTCTGAACAACAAAAGCACACCTCACAAGGTATGTCTCTTCTGAACAACAAAAGCACACCTCACTCAGAAACGTAAGTGTTAACAATTTTACACTGACTATCATTGTGTCTGGCTTGATTGGAGAAGTAAATGTCATAAAAATTGAATGGTGTTGATTAGCTAACTTTCAACAAGGTATGCACTTTCGAATCAAAAGGAAAGAAAATTATGATGCTCACAGAATGTACACGTTTTAATTTCAGATGGTCAGGCAAATATTACAAAAATCAGATAATTCGATTATCTTTTAAGTATGGTAACAATACTTAAAAGAACCGCAAAGCATTTAGTTTACGTGAACCTCATAACGTGGTACTAGTAATCTGTGGAATGACTATGTTTACACTACACCTGATAAAGACTGACTACAGAGACTTTTGCAGTGATATAGGTATTATCTGTCCAGTTTTTAGATCAACAAGATGTACAAAAGAAAGTGGTTACTTACAGATTAGAAGGTGATACTGATAGATCCTGAGGATAACTAGATAAGTGGTGAGAGTTACTAGTTGGTGTATACCAAGGTACCAAGGTACAAATACTTTATTATGATTCATGACTATGGAAATCTTGAAGATGTGAAAATGAAAGCAACTAGCCTAACCAAAATTGCATTCATTGTAGTAGATATTGTGAAAGATCTGTTGTGGTTATTGTACAAAAGCACAACTCTGTAATCAAAGATTTCAGAGAATTATTTTCGGGGTGGGGTGTTTGGGTGGGGTGTCTACTATTGCAAGGATATAAATGTAACCTGTTGTGAAGAAAACCGTGTTATTCCGCATGAAATAAAAGGAGAGATTTATATTCTTAAAAGAAAATAAAAGGAGCATTTTGGTAATTAGACCTGAGGATCCATTTGATTATAGAGTGCTGGTGCCATATATAAAAATTACTGCACCTTGATCTTATTCTTTTCGGATTTTATCACATCATTTGTTTTCCAAGCTTTTCCAGTGTAAAGCCATCGTCAATAAATCTTCTCCTGGCAAACGATAGATTTTTGTGACATTTAAGAAATTTATTCATCTGTACATATTTTTACTGTTGTTCGTTTCCTCACATTCTCCATTTGTACCGAATTTTCAGAGATGTTCATTAGTTTAAAACGGTCTTTTTCAACGTTATTTGTTGCTTCTTGTTCAGATTTTTATTAAGTTCAACCAGGGCCGGATTCAGACCTTTAGAGGCCCTAAACACTGAAATGAAGATTATGGTGCCCCCATATGTAATTCAAAATAAAAACAATACTAAACAAAACATTTCTATCTTTTTTTTTGTTTTTGTGTGTGCCCCTGCTTTGCTGGTGCCCTAAGCACGTGCTTAGTCTGCCTATTGGGTAATCCAGCCCTGAGTTCAACGCTTGGTTTTAAAGATGATTGTTGATCAAAGAAAACAATTCTGTGTATCTTGATTAGTTTAGACCCAACTGTATCTCAAACTTTAAGTTTCTGCAGTGAATGACATATTTCTCGTTGGTTTTTAATGTACATAACAGCTTTCGTGCATTTGGTTTATACCTTTGTAATCATCAATGGACGTATTCTGTAAGGGAGATGGATCAGTTTCGTCTGGAATTAGTTTGTCTTAAGCCCTTGAAATAGCCATGCAGATGTAACTGAATCTCCAAATTCACTTCTAAAATCCAACCAGTAGCATATTCGTCTGATATTTCAAACAGATTTCCTTCTAGCAGTCTAGTTGCTTAATCAGTGACCCATATAAAGTTTTTAGTTTTCCCCGCATGTATTGGCCAACTATATAGTTTTTTTTAGTACCTAGGTACATAATAAATGACCTTGGCCTTGACCTTTCTTACTCACGATCAGGCTTTGTCTAAGTAGCATTCATGATTTGCTTTGGCCTATGGAGATGGTATCATGTTAATTCCTAGTTGCATTACACTCTCAATCGTCAAATACATGTTATTGTCTATTAAAATATCAAGTTTACACATAACAGATTTATAGCGGATCTCAAATGGGTAATGCTCTAATATACAAATTTATGAAACGAGTTGAATAATTTATAACTTTTGCGAGCCTTTGGCTGGAATTTATTCAACAAGTTTCATAAATTTAATATTAAATCATTACCCATTTGAGATTCTGTTTATCACGTATTTTTTTTTCAGTGGAAAGAGTTTAGAGAGAAAGAAGAAGAAATGATTTGGTTTATTATTGCTCAGACGCTGCACCTTTCAATTCTTGCGCGTACAAAACTAGAAGCTTCATTTTTCCACTGGCGAAATGGGCTCTCACACCATAGCTGCTGTGCAATTTTCCCTATTTTATTTTTTGAGAAAATGTTTGGATTTATATAGTACAAGTCATACAGATCATGTAGCTTTGGTCCCTCCAACGAAGATCGTGTGGCTTTGGTCCCTCCAACGAAGATCATGCCAGTGACAGGGTGTGAAAATATGTTATCTATAGCTGGTAATAACAATGGCAATAAATATACTTAACATTTCTGCATCTTGAATTTCCTCAAAATGTACTTTCCTAGTTATTTCAGGTAATTAGAATTACATGGGTTCCAAAAATTGATCAACAGAGCAAAATTGTTCTGCAATCTAGACTACATATCCAGTAGAAATCGCATTTTAAAGGAGAATTTACTGCGCTCCAAAACGAAATTAATTTGATATTCCCTAACAAAATATATTTAATCCTGCGCCTTCTTAAGAATTTTAATTTAAAAAAATTAATATTTTTTCCACCTTATGATTCCAAACTATCAATGGCAGAACAGAAACACATGTGCAGTTTGCTGTCAAGGCCAGTTCCTAAAGCCACATGTACATGTTACGGAATCAACCCAGCTAAAAACTCAAGCCCATGACAACTAGATAAGCAGAATTTAACTGGATCAACAGAAAAACAAAATCTCTCCATTCCAGACTAAATGGGAAAGTTGTTCCCAGGCGCAGTCATTCACAATATGACTATAAATTTAAATTTTAAGTAGACCAAAATGAGATATCTCTTTGACACAAATGACTGAGCGCGCGGTACGCTACCAAGTTCAAAGGTCGCTGGGCGGTGTTATGTGCGCATGAATACTGTTATTGTGTATTTGTTTAACTACGGTTGCGTAGTAATTCATGGAATGTAGCAGAAATTAAATTACTTTGTTTCTTGTAGTGTGTTCTTTTTATTATTCAGCCTTAGCTAGAAACGAAAAAACGAGTATATAATAAAAGGTTGCTACATTTGTATGGGAAAATATGAAATCCTTTTTTTTTTTTCTTTTTTTTTGAGCCATACTGCACTCCTAATGTCGTGCAGTATAGCTCAGAAAAACTCGTACATATCTTCCCATAAAAATGCAGTAACCCATATATGTTAAACGAACAGAATAATATTATACCTGTTACGTGTACAAGATAAGTTCATGTTGCCAAATAGGCAAAGTGTAGCCATTATATTGTAACAACAATTAGATTCAGCAATGACGCGTGAAAAACTTCTCAATTGGACTATAGATATCTCGTTCTCTCAGACGGAACGAGACTAATAGAGCCCTTCAGTATATTGGTTTTATAAGGAATTCCTTATAAATTTATATCAGAAAGATTTATTCCACTTGCGTACTCTTCTTATAAGAAAAGTAATAACTTATTTAACAACACATTGCTTGCAAATGTTTTGTTTTATTGCTGTACAAGGATTCTTTTCTCGTTTTATTGAACTTTGAATATTGCGATTTAATTTATTTCCTTTAAAAATAAATTCAGCGTAAATCATTGTTGTTATGTTGTTGTGCATTGCTAGGCTTTTCCCTATCTATCTAAAGTTAGATGTATGACGTATGGGCAAACATTATGATGTTACAATTGAAAACGTTTCTGCATGCATCCAAGTAGAACAATGGTTACATCGATACATAATGGACGTACTGGGTCTGCACAGTTGTCCGTATACAGACTATCTCTAAATACTTCGTTTGAGATTCTTGCCCATCGTTTGAGTAGCAATATCCGGTGCATGCGTAGACCACTTACAGAAAGTATTTGTCTATTTTAAGTTTTGTACCAGATTACAAGCTGGTGCGTCTAATTCACATTCTGTAGCTACCTATTAGAAATTGCTATGTATTTATGTATCTTTTTATATTTTGTAAATTCATTTGTTATTTTGATACCGGATCTTTGTCTCTTTTACTGATGAAGCCCCTGCTCGGTCTATCCATGTGACACCATTACGGTTATGATGAGCAGGGCCATATTCGTACCTCGTGACGTTCCGCCATTACAGTACTGATATCGCCCAGTGCTCGGTACTATTGAAACTGTATTCGTTCATATTTACTGTAGATGTCATTCATTTATCCAAGAATTTGAAGATAATATTGCATCGAGCTGAAACAATGCGAGCGTATTTAGTAACTGGGTTCCCCTTAAGTTTCAGCACTGTTATAATTTGCACCTTTTTCAGTTTAATTTAAACTGGAAAGTTCGTTAAAAAGTCTTGAAAACTTTTTTTGCCATGGAATGATTTTTTTTCTTCTGTTATTTATATCATGGTTCTAAATGTTGATATACTTAGCTAATTTCGCCAACAGAAATTTTAGCGAAGATCCAGGCCGTCTTAATCATGCCAGTTAGAATGTCACAATGTTCGTACCTTCACTTTCGTTCACGTATTCCTGGTTCACTAATTCGATTAAAGATTTTGCGAAAAGATCACAGAAACAGGTACATAAATAAATATATAAACACACAAATGAATCAATTAAATAAGTAACGAATTAAACAGATAACTACATTAATAAATCGATCTATAAATAAAATTCTGTTCTGTGCCTAGATGAATGTCAATTTTGTTAATCAACTGAAGACTGAAGTATATAAACTGTTTCGACTATCAAAATATTTAGCTTATTTGCATTATGTTTCAAATATAACAAGACTTTTTTTATTCCACAAGGAAAAAATACAAAAAATAAAAATTCTGTCACTTTCATCACTACTGAAGTGTTGTTTACTACATACAAATTTGCTATTACAACGAAATTAGAAATTGAAAGTAAAAAAAAACAAAAAAAACAACAAACAACTGCAGATAACGAAACACTTGTGACTCCAACACCTGTATGATCAGTTCTCTCATATTTTATTGAACTGATAGATTGAATTATTCATCTTAAAGACCATGTTTTACTTATCAACAGAATGAAGTATCTGTATGACAAAAACCGCAAAATAAGTCAATATTTTAAAGGATTTTTCGAAAATACTGTATTCTAACAGATGCATGTTTTAAAATTTAGTAAAGAAAATAAAGTAATCCTAATTCCCGTAAACATATTTGTTTGTAGTTTATGGTGATATATCAGAAAGAACAAAACGAAACAACCAAGTGTTTTAGTTTAATTATTTTCAGATAACATGGGCATTTGGATCTTTGTTTTTTTTTTTGTCAGATAATTTATCAAGTTTCAGAATCATTCTGTTAAAATATGAAAGCTTGTTTTTTCAATAAATGTCTAAGTTTCATTTAAGTTAAAGGGACGTTTTGGGTTATTGCTCTACTTTTCTGCACGATATATTTTCCAGAAATAAGGACAATGAAATTTAGTGAGCAACGTGTCATTATTCAAATGTCATTTTTTGTTTATTTTTGAGCTTCAGAGTGCAAACTCGAAGCTTTCTGTGCAAAAGAAATTTATTTTTAGTAACAAAGTGTTTGTCGTGTCTCCTTTATTATTTAGTTTATCTTGGTTCAGACAAACGGTGACAATCAGTGGCATAGATGAGGTAAATATAGAACTTTCGACTGGAAAGTTCTATTGACTGTCCCATGAATCCAAAACTGTCCAAAAGCCTGATCAATTTAACTGCTATTTCGTTTCCTTCTTTCATGAACCTTTTAACTCTAAAATACTTACCGGTACTAAATGATACTTGGGATTTCATCATTCTTCAATATGACTTTTACTTTTTTCATCTGCATCATTTTTACAAGTGCCTTGATCAATAAGTTACTGTATAACCAGGCAAATTATGAAAAACAATGGTATTTATATTAGATATTTGTATTTGGACCTCTATACTTGCCCGTCAAATGATCCTGATCACTAACTATGTTTACAGCTATTTCTCTCTCACAAATGTAATATATGTTTGCTAAATTAAAATCTCCTTCAACTTTCGCTGGTAACACCGCAAGTTTTGTATTTGTTAGTCTTAATTCTCCATACGCTAGTTTTGCAATCTTACTCAAAGCATCGTAAAATACTTTGACACAATATGTTCATCTGTAAACTATTGGTTTGTATCATTTGTGGATTATTTGACGTTAATACAAAACCCTGATGAAATGTGTTTAGCTGTTTTATTGTCAAGGATATTTTATCACCATAGGTCTTACACAGTTGGGGTACCTCTCCTGAGGAGACGAGGTGTTCGAAAGGAACAACATACATTTTATTGCATAGCACTATAGTAATTTTTTGTGTCTGTGGTATAATGATACAGCACTATTATAATGATGTATCTGTGGCATAATTATACATTCAAAATCACAGTCGAACCCTGTTGAGGCATATATATACTGAATTATCTACATTGTAACTCAGTCTTTATAAATGCGCTTCTGTCCATTGTGTACAGTTATCTGTGATGACACAAATTTTTAAAATTCTTGTATTCCAACGTAATGGCACCCTCGATCTTTGTTGTCATTACGACCAATATATTGTAATATAATTAACATGTCAGCAAATTTCTCTCTATTTCAGTTGATCTAACAGATTTAATATAATTTCTCTCCACACCGCTCTCCCCCTTCCAATATTTAGTTTTTTGTGTTCTTAACCCATTCATGCAAATCTGTGTATGACCTTCCCCTGGGCGGTTGATATCTATGTATGTGCAACAGATGTATTCATAAGTTTGATTTTTAACTGTAATCGAGCTTTCAAAAAGTCAAAATGGTCTTTTTCTTACTGCTGATGTTTCTTAAATATATTTTAACATCATTGAAAGCTTCATAAAATCTTGATTGTAACCGCCGTAAAATCTGTGCATCTCAATCGTTGTTTTTTGTTTTATATTTTCCTAAATCAGGAAAATAAAATAGCATGGGCTCAGGTGCATCAGGACTGGCAATATATATATATATATATATATATATATATATATATATATATATATATATATATATATATATATATATATACATACATACATACATATATATATTCATACATACATACATATGAATGACACACAAACACAACCTGCTGGGGATGTAACTCGTAAAAGCATAACCAACACACTATGAAATTGATGTCCCTTGCTCATATCAATCGCTGTATTGTTCATTACTTTTGCCGAGTAAAAAATGTCACATTATTACTTTATATTCGCTGTGCTCTTTATTTATTTATTTTTATTGAATTGTTATGATATCACTACACGAGTGGTTTTGTGCAAATATTATACTGCACCAGTGTGCTAGTAATGTTTTTAATTTTTAATTTGTTATTTTAGTGCTATCGTGTGGCGAGTGTGTTAGTGTGAAAAAGTATTATACTGGGCCAGTAATTATTTCATTTTAATTTTTTGTTTTCTAATTAAGGGATATGAGATGGTGACACACAAAAAATATGAATGCCCTAACTACTTACATTCCTTTACTACTTACACTGCATTTTCCGTCTCGATGTGCGTATTGGAATGAGAGATACAGCCCAGATAGGAGTACGGACAGACGAACCTTAGCTGGCTGTGAAAAATTGAAACCTATAAGCCACCTGCTTCTTGATGCTGGCATATACCAAATATTTAATTTTCTCCCATATCTGGTAATGGATTTCTATGCTAGCGTTCTATCTATCGTTAATAAAATCCCTATTTAGGCATGCACAACACAAGATGGCGGGCACCGGAAATTTTGGCAGGTACATCGACTTGTTGTGATTTACCTAATAGGGCATGTAATACCTGTGCTTTGGTAGAATTTTGCTCATATCCTCGTTTTGTACATGCCATTATCCACCTATTTAATACAATATTAGGATATCTGAGATAGGTCTGATACTGTCACGTATGTTGATCTTACTGATGATCACCGTTTCAGAAGACAATGTCTGTGTGTCAGCACTTATCAGCCATGATCAAACTTGTCTAAATATACAAAACAGTGTCTGCAATATTACTCCTGATACGGATATATTTAGCATGATTGAAATTAAGGTGCAAGGGAAGTTCACCGAACTGTTCATAAATAAAATAAGTAGTGAACCTCTGGTGCAGGGGAAGTTCACCTATTAACCTGTGGATGAAACAAAGTCAAATCTTACGTACATTTGGTCTTTTCGAAATAAATATCTAGTTCTATAGTTGCGTCGTCATTATCACAAATCGTTAAAAAAAAAAAAAAAAAAAAAAAAAAAAAACACACAAAAAAAGCTTTCATCTCTATGCGGATCAGTTACCACCCCTTTGAAATAGAAACAGGCATATATTGTTTAAAAATAATGTTGTGAGAAGCTTGTCCGTTCAGTAATGAAAATATAGTAGACGATATACATTTCCGGTTATCTTGTCCAAACTATTACGGTTAACGGACACATCTTTTAAATCTATTGCGTCTAAGAGGGTTTAATAGATGGCAAGCCCAGGAAGTTGTTTTTAAATGAAAATATTCGATTCTTCTCATATTTGACATTTCGTATGTGTCATTATTAAATTCACAATAATTGCATTGTGCTTTTCTTGTACAGTGTTTATTCATGTAGACGTCTTGAACAACTAGGGAATGTGATTTAAAGACATTTTTACCATTCAAATGAGAAGAAAGAAAAAGTATAAAGGTCGTTCTCATTAGCATATATAATTCGTTACAGATCACCGTATAGTGAAACAAAAGAAACGCAACGAAATATCACCATGAACCAAGGAAATGGTAAAGCTGTTGTACTGTTCTTATGCAACTAGTATTGTTCGACATTCATCGGCTTAAGTAACGAAACGTTCAAAATCAAAGTTTATCAGTATAAACATTCCCATGGGTATCCTTATAACACATGTATTAGGATCATTATTGACCTAAAATTGATTTTAAAAATATTTGAAACTACGTAGAGCTACGGTGAAAGGTTTGCATGCAAACGTGAAGGTAAAATGTGTACCAATTCTATAAAACGAGAAGTATATGCAGTCACTTTATGGACAACTTTATTTTATCAATATATTTCTGAAAAGGTGTAGAAAATGAAAGTGTAAATTTTTAGGTTTATGATGCAACTAGCTGCTGTACTTCTGTGCGGAGGTAAAATCTACAAGCAAAGCTGTATACAACGTTGTGTCATGTTTTTGTTATCGTCTATCTTCAAAAGTCTGCTATTTCTGTTTGTCTGAGCTGGAGAATAATTAGTTATCCGTTTTAGCTGTTTGTTTGAAGAACAAAAATTAATAACACAGAAAAACCTTGTCATAACTAGAGCAGGTATGCTGCCTTAGAAGAGGTACACATATATTTCTTTCCTCTAGGCGTCGCAGGTACAAATGCGTAAATTAAGTTAGCTTTCAACTTGTCTCAGTTGCCTAATTTCATTGACACTAAATATGACCTCACATTATACTTTAGTGCCACCTACATTGACAGGAAATTGTATCACTTTCCATTTGAATTCCAAAGTAAATCAACCAGGAAATCTTATTGGAGAAAGGCCTTGTCATGATTGACTGGAATGTTGGCGATACAAAGGATCTCTTCAGAGAGACATTTGGTCATCTGACACATTGTTCTATATCAATATGACAATATTGATCACTGTCCACATTGTTGCCATTAGGTCGGAATAGACTTCTCCAGCCATGACGTTTAAATTCAAGGATTTGCAGCACTATAAAGCCAAATATGTTACATGTATCTCCTGATATCAGATATTATTTTTAACATCTAATAAGTCGGACTTGCATACCTTGTCCTCAATCGGCACTACTTTTTTTGCATGTGTGTCACTATTAATGGAACATATACTGACTTTATCCTCGTTCTTGTTTTCTTTCGGTGATTGCGTGTTATTATTGTCCAAATTTCCTGAACTTATCGTTGGGGAACCAGCAGGAGATCCTGTCGGACTCGGGGAATCGGTTGAAACATTCGAGGTGGACAGTGGTCTTGGTCGTCGCTTGGCTTCATCTTTCTTCCATTTCATTCTCCTGTTCTGGAACCAGATTTTTATGTGCCTTTCAGTAAGGTTCAACATGGCAGCGAGTTCTATTCGCCTTGGTCGGGAAATGTACTTGTTAAAATGGAATTCTTTCTCAAGCTCCAAAAGCTGACCACGAGTGTACGCTGTCCGTGTCCGTTTGTTTTCATCTTCAATAGAGAACTGCGCACCTGCAGAGTGAAAAAAAACTATTACAGTAACAAGGAAGAATAAATGTAATATTTTAGTGCTTCACCAATGGAAATATCTTATCTTCATATGTATTTTTATCAGATAACATGATAATTTGTGCTTAGAGAAATACTACGTCAGAAACGTATTATGCTGGTTTTACTTTTAAAATTAATGTTATTAAAGACATAGACCAACTATCTCGTGTAAAAACGACACTAATGAAACAGAAAAATGCATGCTTTTATAGATCTTAGATTACCTGTATTTATTAAGTTGTGTGTTTGTTTTGAATAAGAATTGCCACTTTTTACTGACTTGCTAATATTAAATTAAATGGAAATTACGAAAGAGAAACTATGAAACAGATAGATGAAAAAAGAAAGATTTTTTAAAAAAGCTAAAAAAATGTTTGAAGCAGAGAGAAAAGGTAAAATAATCACTTTTGAAATACTTCTCAGGCAATAATAATATACTCAGTGAAATAAAATATACAGAAAACAGTATAATCAGAAAAGCCTTTCCTTCATAAATTCAGAGTGTTCTTCTAGAAGTGTTCCGTAAGTACTTAACATTCACAATCACGCACAATCGTACTGATTAGAAGACAAAAGATCCCAAACCACGGCCTTCATGAGGTGTTGTAAGAGTGCTGCTACATCTAAAAAGTAGAAAGTTCTACTCTTGCTTTGCTTGTGCAAAATAACAAACAAACAACACTCAACAAAACATTTAATAAATTAAAAACGAAGCAAGTGACGTTAGACACATCATACAAGAGTAAAATATGGGGGGGGGGGAGAACCTGGACGAGGCTACACCTCTCCCTTAACCTAGAGTTTTCATTTTCAGCTTATATTGCTGTTCAGTCAACACATGCTGCTGTTCAACAGTACCAATTTATTTCTAAGAGTGCATACAATGGAAAAGTATCTGTAATTTACACGCTTTATAAGCAAATGTATGATGAAATAAAATATACGACTGTTTCCTGAACATTCTGCTGTCTATCACGTACGCGGGTACAATCAGCATTTTTTAAATCCGATAAGCTATACTCGGTCAATGAATATTTGGTATGTACATTTGTAAAGTGATGCCGTTTTTATGTACAAATAAAATACAAACAAGCTTCTCTCTCTCTCTCTCCAATTTGTGACAGATGATTAACCCAAGGCGTACAATTTGGATTTTTTTTAATTTTATTTTTTTGCGTGTGCTGCTTTTGTTGCGTTTAACGGCACTTTTAACACATTACTGGCTATATCATGCCGATGAAATGGGAGTCAAGTGCCTTTCCAAAGGACACACCATGGCAGCCGACCCGGGATGACTTGGACGATTATAGAACCCGCGACCCTTGGATTACGAGTTTGACGCTCTACCAAGTGAGATATCCACGGCTCCCGACGGGAAATTAATATTTGAGCTAACGTGACCTTAACAAGACGTTCAGTGAACTTCATACGTTTTTAAGCTGGCGGCTATTTTAGGATTAGGGGCAAAGGTTGTATATTAAGGGCAGAAAAATTGGATTTGGACAAAATTATCCAGGTTTGACATCAAACCCCAAGATTAAAAATAATTCGCACACTCAAACTCCGATTCAGATAGAAATTCTGACGTCTGATTGGTCGGTGATTTTCACGTGTCAGAATTTGTAGCTGAGTTGGGTTTTGTGAATGATAATTGTATGTATTCTAGGCGCCAGATAATACAGTTGCAGACAGTGACACTGGTACGTCATACACATTGTATCATAAACCCTTAAGCCAATATCAAAATTCTTTGCTACATGATATTACTCGCTTTTCTTGGCCCATCACATAGTCTACCAATATCTTAGTTTGGTTTTAAACCTCTACCTCCATACTCTCACCCCTTTCCTTCGTAGAAAATTGTGCAAAATTCACACCAGATCGAACCTGGCAGGTTTTCCAGACTGCATGCCGCACGCTTGGAAATCCAGCACAATCGGCGAGCCGTCACTCCCTTTCCTATCCCAGCACCCGCGCTTATCTACGTTTCCAGGGTCATGCAAAGTGAATAGGCTGGCTGACCCCAAGAATGATGCATGAGGGTATCAAGGGTAAAACTGTATATTTTTCGAAACCAAATAGACATTTCACCGTCAGAGTAGGCACAAAAATTCCTCTGCAGAAGGAAACATCATTTTAAAGTCTGAACGCTATCATACAGAGAACTGAAGACACCAACAATAATGCAGTCGTAAGGAATAATAAGCAATACAAAAAGAACTAATTACAAACAAATTGTACTTTCATGCGTTCAGAGAGCTGTCCTTCAATGTGACTATTAGGCTTAAATTAAAACTTCGTTTAAGGGCTATTGGTAATGCGAATAGGCTTAACCGGGTGGGTGGGTGTGGTATAGCCATTTATCACTTATAGAACTCAAAAAGTGAAAAGTTATAAATTATCAACTTAAAAAACTGTAATTTAAATGTGCAGGTACAATCTGTTGTGCGGAAAAGATATTTATAAGAGCTAAAAAAGGCACTTTGATTTTGCATTTTACGCGCAACAGATCACGGCATTGAGATAGTATTGAGCTATTACATTCTAATTATAGTGTTGCATGAAGACTAAGCAAGATCCGTGCATAAATGGGATATATATTGAATTTGCTTGTAAGTATGGGAACTATTTTGTTGTTGTATGTGTTTCGACTCGTGTGTGAGAAGGCACTTCACTTAAAGCCAGTATTTAGTTCAAATTAAGAAAAAGACAAATTTTAACAAAATTACAAACTGATCAGGTAAGGTGTATGAGCAGTTGCATGCTTTAGAAGAAGGTACTTCGTTCAATTCTGTTCGGTGTTACGATTGTCAATAATCGTGAATTTTAAACTAAGTATAGCGCAACATGCTTATTGACGGTGAATATGACATTTATATATCCATGTGCTTTTCTACAGTGGATTCTACGGCGTGTCGAATAAGCCACGTGTAAATATAGAAAGACATGTGAACGGAGATTATGAAATTACTCCAGACTGTTAATTTTGGGGATCATCATAATGTTTGGGGCTGAAAATTGTGTCATTAATATTATTACCAAAATATATGTACAATTGTGTCATTGTCTTCACCATAAAATGATGCTTATGTCCAGTACAGGCCTCCCGACCTTATTTTAGGAACTACTGTCGATGTTGTTCAAGACTGACAAAACTCCATTTTATTTGCAAACAGTATGTGCAGAAAAACAGCTCATGTTCAATTTCTGCAAGTCTGATACAAAATACACTTCTACTTGCCACGAAATGGATTATTCATAAGTGTTAGTGACAATTCTTTTTCAATGCATACAAGACTGCATATTGCTGTACACTGCATCAAAATATGTGGACAAAAAGGTATGGAATTGTTTTAATTATAAGTTATTCTTTCACACACTCACTGTTAAATGTTACAGGATACTTAACTGAAAGAAAATAGGACATCACTATTACCATAATTTGTAGCCATTTCTTCACAATCAGAATATCATCCCCCACCCACCTGTACTGAATTGTGCATTACCATTAGCCCTTAAGTAGTAACTATAAACAATAACATTCTCAATCGAATGGAAGCCACCATCCCAGGTGTTTCAGCATTCAAAGAGAAACGGAGAAATCAGCACACCGCAACGTTTGAATATATCAAAATCACTGCCGTCTGATACAGTTTATGTAAATTTGCAAAATTACGTTTCAGTGAAAAGATAAACCTAATTTGATATGAATCGTCCACGTCTATACCTGGTCTATACACAATATAGGGGAATGTTTAGGTTCACGTCTATGCGTAATGATCATTTATTGATTGATTCTTTATTAATAGCAATCATTAAAAACTTCTTCATTTTAAACAATGAGACCAGGAATGATATAAGCTTTTATGTTGCTTATCGCAGCATGATATTTCCACAGTTTATTCATAGATAGATAGACTGGTAGCTTTTTATGCATGCATGCATATGTATTTATGTATAAATATATGTATACATATTTTACTAAATATATTAACTAACTGGGTCAATTGTAAAATAAGTAATCTGCTAACAGGACTGAAGTTTCCATTGGTATCTCTCGGTGATGCGATTTCACTTTCTCTTTGCATTGTAAGTTGAGTGACGGCGAGTTACGCCTCTCCTCGGCGGACTGGTTGCAAACGTTAATTCCCCGTTGACAGAGGGAAGTGAGAAAATCCACCTAATCCGGACCCCTGGCTCATGGTTAAGCCCCGAAATCAGCTGATCAAATTTGGTCTACTTGTAATTTAATCGATTTACCGTACCAGTTGTCTGGAGGGACTTATAACAGGAGGAGGGTGGGGGTGTAGATTTAAACAGATTGGCTTCCATCTTATTCTTATTTTTGAAAGCGTGTTAGAAACCCATTCCATTCTCCATGTTTGCATTTGTTTGGAAGGGTTTACCTTCATAGGGTGTTTTTGTGCTATCCTCGTTTTGTTTTTTGTTGTATTTTTACATTTCTGAAACTTTAGTTTTAATTGGCACCATATAGCAATTATTATGCTGAGGTGCCGTTAAACGTTTATACATACATACACACATATCATCTCATTCTTAATTTTGGAGCGCGTTATCTTTACTCTTTGGATTATAACTGTACAATAAATATATTATCCGGGACAAAATTTTGCGTGGCCATTCATTGCCATATCGTTTTACGTTTCCTTTCTTTCAGTCAGTTAAATAGGTCACATGTGTGCAAGTTAAAAGCAAAAGTGTTCTTGCCAAATTAAAATACCTGATTTGCCAAAAATGTTAAAAGTTCAAAGCAAACAGTTTTCAGGTTTTATTAGGATCTGTTAGGAATATATTTTTTGATTATGGTTTCAATAACGCAGCGGTTTGTACATAGATATTTTGTTTACGTTTTTGTGTTTGTAATTCTTATTTGTTTGTGTAGTCAGCCTTGAAAAAGGGATCCGTATATCTCAAAAACGCTTGGCCAGTTTCTCAGACTTGCTGTACTGTGCTATGTCATATTCGTTTCATATATATATATATATATATATATATATATATATATATATATATATATATATATATATATATTGCAACTATTCGAGTCGACCAGGACATGTGCAGTCGAACATTTTACGAATGGTTGTCAACCGTACAGCGTATGACTACCTTTTTAGAGGGAAACATTGTGCTCGGAGATGAAGATGGCATGAGTGACAAAATCGAAATTGTTTTAGATTTCAAAAGAAATTTTTAAGGCGATGCTGATATCGACTGCATATCTGCCATTGCAAGTTGTAGAGAGGCGTGCCAATGAACAGTTTCAGCATCGTGGTTTTAAGTGGATAAACAGAAAGCGAAATTTTTAAGTTATTATGTCGACATTTTGTTCATTAAACATCAAACCAAAAATACAAGACTGCCTTACGTTTTATGGATTGCTTATGCATATACTGCATTGCGGTTTCTATACCGCAGTACTGAACTATTTATAGTGTATCCATCTTGAAGTTTACCTGTTGTGACAATTCCTGTGATACTGTGGATGTACGTGTTGAAAGAGCTATGAAATATACATTTTTAAATCAAGCTTAAGATCACCGTACGACATACATGCGAGGAATACGGATCCGTGTCACCTTTGTGGAGAAACAACTTGCAATATAGTGTAACAGAGAATTATGATTTGCCACACTCGCGTTATCATTGTACTGCAACACGCTTCAAGCAATTCTTAAACCTTTCCAGACATATTTTCTTGACATATGACCCGTCATTGAATGTTGCATATGGAAATGGCAAACTCTGAAGTATCTTTCATATCTATAGTTAACCTATTGTCTTCTAATATTCCAAATTATTCTTTCCCAATAGTTAGGATGTAACTTCGTTTGCCTGAAATAAAGTCTCAATAGTTAACTGATGCACAAAAACTGGTATTTTGTTTTTAGTATTTTAAAGGGGAACATCTCATTCAATCTACACTGTTACATATACAGTGATTCTACTCCTGTCCAACTCATTCAACGTCCACTGTTACATATACTATGATTCTACTCCTGTCCAACTCATTCAATGTACACTGTTACAGATACTGTGATTCTATTACTGTTTAAACTTATTCAATGTACACTGTTACAGATACTGTGATTCTATTGCTGTTCAACTAATTCAATGTACACTGTTACATTTACTGTGATTCTATTGCTGTCCAACTCATTCAATGTACACTGTTACATTTACTGTGATTCTATTGCTGTTCAACTAATTCAATGTACACTGTTACAGATACTGTGATTCTATTGCTGTCCAACTCATTCAATGTACACTGTTACAGATACTGTGATTCTATTGCTGTCCAACTCATTCAATGTACACTGTTACAGATACTGTGATTCTATTGCTGTTCAACTAATTCAATGTACACTGTTACATTTACTGTGATTCTATTGCTGTCCAACTCATTCAATGTACGCTGTTACAGATACTGTGATTCTATTGCTGTTCAACTAATTCAATGTACGCTGTTACAGATACTGTGATTCTATTGCTGTTCAACTAATTCAAAGTACACTGTTACATTTACTGTGATTCTATTTCTGTCCAACTCATTCAATGTACGCTGTTACAGATACTGTGATTCTATTGCTGTTCAACTAATTCAATGTACACTGTTACATTTACTGTGATTCTATTGCTGTCCAACTCATTCAATGTACGCTGTTACAGATACTGTGATTCTATTGCTGTTCAACTAATTCAATGTACACTGTTACATTTACTGTGATTCTATTGCTGTCCAACTCATTCAATGTACGCTGTAACAGATACTGTGATTCTATTGCTGTTCAACTAATTCAATGTACACTGTTACATTTACTGTGATTCTATTGCTGTCCAACTCATTCAATGTACGCTGTTACAGATACTGTGATTCTATTTCTGTCCAAATCATTCAACGTACGCTGTATTAGAAGCTGTGATTCTATTGCTGTCCATTTCATATACAGGTTAATCACTTATTCATGATCACACTTACTCAGATACCTTCAAATAGCAAATGTATCACCACACAGATCTTTACTATAACGTTTATCATCACTGACATGCGGCATAATATACATCCTAACAAACAGGATTCTATAAAAGTATACAAATAAATATTACCAGTATCTATTAAATACATGTCCCTTCATAATTTCTGGGCATTTTATATTTGGGCAATCAAATTTTCTTGGCAAACGAACTTGGATTCCATTTCGTAGACGTTTTATATTGATTGGAGCACTGCAAAAGCAAAGAAAGGCCGGAAGTGTAGATCATTTCAAGTATTAGTAAAGAGGAATGTTTTCACCATTTTATTGCCGATTTATCACTAACATTTCTTTTAGAAATTTAAGTCTCTCTGCAAAACTTTGTGTGTCATCAACAGATATTTCATATACACTTGTGATGAAGGCTCATGAATTTTATATAGGTTGATTGTAAGTATGTATTAGCGTCCTCTGTAATAATTGTAACAATATTATGATACGCTCCACATGTATAAGGACTTTTAATACGGAACAAAAATTATGCAAGCGACATTTTTCATTTAAATTGCATACATTGAAAGATACCTTGGTTGTATCATTTAGTTTAAATTGCATACATTGAAATATACCTTGGTTGTATCATTTAGTTTAAATTGCATACATTGAAAGATACCTTGGTTGTATCATTTCATTTAAATTGCATACATTGAAAGATACCTTGTTGTAACGTTTCGTTTAAATTGCATACATTGAAAGATACCTTGGTTGTATCATTTCGTTTAAATTGCATACATTGAAAGATACTTTGGGTTGTATCATCTCGTTTAAATTGCATACATTGAAAGATACGTTTTTTTGTATCATTTAAAATGTTTTAAACTCTTATTCGTTATTTTTATTTTTAAACCAAGTAATATATTTTACACTTTTCAACTACAAAAGTAGCACGTTGTTAGTACAAGCTTGAAATAACGATATGTATACTTTACATATATATTTTAATTTCTACATGTTGTTTCAATGGGTCTTTTTATAAATGCAACCAATCCTCAACAAAAGCCTATAATGTGAGTCGTTATTTGAATGCGTTTTTTTTTTATAAATGCAACCAACCCACATTTAAAGCCTATGATGTGAGTCGTTGCTTCAATGCGTTATTTCTATAAATGCAACCAACCCTCAAGTAAAGCCTGTGATATGAGTCGTTGTTTGAATGCTTTTTTAAAAATAAATACAACCAACTCTAAACTAAAGCCTACGATGTGAGTCGTTGTTTGAATGCGTGTTTTTGTTTTATAAATCCAACCAACCCTCAACTAAAGCCTATGATCTGAATCGTTGATTGAGTGCGTTTTTTTTTTCTCTTCTTTTATAAATGCAACCAACCCTCAACTAAAGCCTATGATGTGAGTCGTTCTTTGAATGCGTTTTTATTATAAATGCAACCAACTATCAACTAAAGCCTATGATGTGAGTCGTTGTTTGAATGCGTTTTTTTATATAAATGCAACCAACTATCAACTAAAGCCTATGATGTGAGTCGTTCTTTGAATGCGTTTTTATTATAAATGCAACCAACTATCAACTAAAGCCTATGATGTGAGTCGTTCTTTGAATGCGTTTTTTTATATAAATGCAACCAACCCTCAACTAAAGCCTATGATGTGAGTCTTTATTTGAATGCTTTTTTTATATAAATGCAACCAACTATCAACTAAAGCCTATGATGTGAGTCGTTGTTTGAATGTGTTTTTTTTTTATAAATGCATCCAACCCTCAAATAAAGCCTATGATGTGAGTCGTTGTTTGAATACTTTTTTTTTTAATAAATGAAACCAACCCTCAAATAAAGCCTATGATGTGAGTCGTTGTTTGAATGCGTCTTTTTTTTATAAATGCAGCCAACCCTCAGCTAAAGCCTATGATGTGAGTCGATAAAACACAACCTTTAAATTTGAAAAAATTACACTGCTGGCGCTAGAACTCTTGTAAAATTGTGACTTATTTAACATTGAAAGAATCGAAGGAATTTTAGCTTCAAATAACTAGCGGATATTCGTTTGAAATGATATCAAAACATTACGGGGCAAACTGTTGGATAAATAATCGCTTGTTTTCTTTGTATCTGTATATCTATCTATTTATGAATTGACGGAAGTGTGTATGTTTGGAACTAGATTACAACATCCATTAAACGCCTCAAACCTCGTCGATAATACACCAATCGCGTCTACTGCAAGTTCATTTGATGCTCCGTGTTCTCTTGTTGATGCAATATTCACTATATAACGCCACACTCACCGTCCGCCATGCTATCTTATTAACATAATTCAATCTTGTTACTTGTATTACCTAGACATATCGCCATGCTGTCTTATTAATATAATTCAATCTTGTTACTTGTATTACCTAGACATACCGCCATGCTATCTTATTAACATAATTCAATCTTGTTACTTGTATTACCTAGACATATCGCCATGCTATCTTATTAATATAATTCAATCTTGTTACTTGTATTACCTAGACATATCGCCATGCTATCTTATTAACATAATTCAATCTTGTTACTTGTATTACCTAGACATATCGTCAGGCTTTTGCTGCGTAAAAGGCTAAAATTAAGTTTTTTGAAGTAAACCGCGCTGTTAAATGTGCCTTTGATAAATGTAACGCCTACTTTATTTATTTAAAGCAATCCAACCCACTACAACAGTCTAAATAAACTCATCCATCTTTGAACACGTGGGTTTAAATAGCGTTCTCAACCAATACAGTTTGGCTACAAAACGATGGCGAGTTACAATGTGACTTTATGCAATATATGCAAGCATATGATGTACGGCTGCCAAATATGTGTTAACGTACTTGAAGAAAAGAAAATGACCGTATTAGATATGATTATACACGCTTAAATGACCGTATTCGATATGATTACACAAGCTTAAATGACCCCATTAGTTATGATTACACAAGCTTAAATGACCGTATTAGATATGATTACACAAGCTTAAATGACCATATTCGATATGATTACACAAGCTTAAATGACCCCAATAGTTATGATTACACAAGCTTAAATGACCGTATTAGATATGATTACACAAGCTTAAATGACCGCATTAGATATGATTACACAAGCTTAAGAGAAGTAGGATGTATAAAGATTTTGTCTGTTCTTTCATTTTTTTTCCAAAATTTGTCTGTTAAATTTTTTTAAATAACTTTTAGGGGTTCTTATTCGTTGTTTTCTCCTTGTACAACACTGCAATATACAAAAGCTGATATGCAGCATGATACAAACGAATATCTATCTATCCATCTATATATATATATATATATATATATATATATATATATATATATATATATATATATATATATATATATATAGGATGATAACCTTAGGGACAGTCGCATCTGTAGGTAGACCCTCGATTCTACGCCAACTGTAATATATCGCGAAATTGATTTCGGTGCAGGTGTTGGCGTTATATAGAAGTTACAATGTATGTATGTATGTATGTATGTATGTATGTATGTATGTATGTATGTATGTATGTATGTATGTATGTATGTATGTATGTATGTATGTTTAATTTAAGCAGGGTACCAATGAGGTACATTTCTCTAAAATTACAATTCTTAGTGTATTCTATTCATTTATTTCCTAATGGGTTATTCGTACTATAAATTATATAAAAGAGGATCACTCTTACCAAGTGTATTAGTATCTTAAGTCATATACATTCCTGTCTTTAATCCCAAATAAAAGTAGGCCTGTAAATTTAACTGAAAGGTGACACCTACTTGTCAAATGAAAACTGATACTGTTAGTTCTTTTAAATGATTTTCATGCATATTACAGCTGATTTTTTCTTTACTCTGGCTTGACACTAAGCCTTTCACAGTTCGAGGTTGATCTGTGCCCCGAAAGATTCAATCGAACAGGTATGCCGTAAATTAGCCTACTTTAGTAACATGGTCTTGTAGCATGCATGACATTACAAACTTGCCGTGAAAAGAAAACCGTAGTACTATGCAGTTTTGATGGTTTATACTCATTCGGAACTAATTCGGCTATTTCTGCGAGACAAAGATAATCCTCTGATGTATGTCGGCGCAGTAATTTACACATAAATCATACATCTTGTTCACCAGAAATTTCTCTGCAGTAAAAGAAACCCAATCTATTCAGACCACCTCGGCTATTTCCACGATTGGATTGAATGTAGAAATGACCGAGAGATTACGAATGAAAAAAAATCATTCGTAACTTCCCAGTCAAAACGTGTTTTGTAAATAGCCAAAGTAGTCTGAATGGCAGCTATCGACATACATTCAAGGTATGATCCGTTGGATTCATCTCGAAGTTGCGAATGGGTTTATACCCTTAGCATGGTCGTGCATGAGCAAACCCTGTCCCTGATACGAACATACTTTAAAATGTATCTATTTCAGATTTAGAGACAACTCTAAAAATGTTTAAATGTCTATTTTAACATCTCATTTTCTCAGAAAAAGAACCATCCCACGTTACATCTTTACAGTGGACAAATGAGGTTATTATGCATCTAAAATCACTTGTTTTGAGGCATGCTGTATCCTTCGTGTTTTATAAACCTTGTAGTTTGCTTCTTTGCCCAACGAATGAATAGCCACTAGCTGAATGTATGATGTTGCGGCATTTGGAGCTTGCGTTGCTAGGTTCTTTGGAAATCTGCGGTGATTCACTTTCAAGCATTGTCCCATCTTAACTAACAAGTCGTATCAGAGACTTCTCTGGTTTTATGCGTCTCTGCTTGTGTTCGTTGACGATTGAGAGCAAATTATGAGTGCCTGATGTATATGAGATTTACGTTGGGTTATTTACTTGCTACTAAATGCCGTTTCCCGCTGATTTACAAACACAGGCGGGTGTAGATCATCCTTTATTATTGTCGTGGACATGATCTAATAATACTGAGTAAATCAATTAGTCTTCTTGAAGCTATTTATTACATTTGGCCAGCCGGGTAGCCACTTAACGCAGACCAGGCAATGAGCGACCTGACAATGTCAATCATCCCAGGAACCGTTGGAATATCGAGATATAGGGTCACGGACTTGAAGAGCAGGGGAATAAAAACATCGGGCTCTGTACAATTTTTTTATCTGAGCTGGTTGTATGAATTACTGAAGACCACCCCCACTCCCATATTTGTCAAAAAGCCTTCTAGTAAAATCGTAATTGGCCATTTATTTCCATGAGTAGTTCGTGCCTATTGCTGTTGATACTGCTGCTGCTGCTGCTGATGATGATGATTATTAGTAATAGTAGAAGTAGTAACGGTAGTATATTTAAGGAGGGTAGCCACAGAATAAGTGTAATTGTTTATAAGACCTATCCATTTATGAAGCAGCGCTATGCAACAAATCTAACCATATTTCGTTGAGGAAAATATCTTATTTGTGAGCGACTGTATCTATATCTAGAAATTGTATCATTATCCTCCTCTTCTGTCTTCTCTCGCGACAGGAACGAGAGTAAACTTGGATTTTGACAGTGCATACTATAGCATGTACAAACATACACATCCATCAAAATTTCGCCTCTTGTTGAGGAGATGGTAATCGTGATGGATAAAGTAAAATAATGCTTTTCAGGATTGTACTCGAGGTAAATACCGAGACATACGGAAATCTCGTATAATAACGAGATAACGAGATTATTTAGAGTTTATTTCTGATTTCCAAATAATAAAAAGGGGGGGGGGGGGGTCATAAAAGTGTATATTTAGTTAATTTTCTAATTTAAAAATATTACCAATATAATAATTTTTATATTTTTATCATAAACGTGATTTATCAATCATAATCATTGTTATCTTGTTATAATTGTATTGTTTGTTGCTGAGATACGAATAATTGTATAATATTCTTAAGACTATTTAACTGATCATTAAATCATAGGTCCCACTGTGGTGAATAAATACTAATCATAGATCCCACTGTGGTGAATAAATAACAGTAACCATAAGTCCCTCTGTGGTGAATCAATAATAGTAACCATAGGTCCCACTGTGGTGAATAAATAATAGTAACCATAGGTCCCACTGTGGTGAATCAATAATAGTAACTATAGGTCCAACTGTGGTGAATAAATAATAGTCACTAAAAGTGAATCAAATAAACAGAAGTGATTAGATAACAAACACTCGATGATGTTAGGATTCAATTGTAAACTGCATTTCAACACGGTCTAATAGGTAAACCATTCCAGTTTTCTGAACAACCGCTTCACCAAATTAAAAACGACAACTACAAACTTTGACAAGACGAGAGCGTAGTTATTTTGAATAGGTAAATGAAAATGAGTTTCAGTCAGAATTAAAATTTATACCAGACGACTGTGAACGTGGAAATTCCTGGACAAATAGGCTATTTTGCAAGTTATTGTGGGTCATTTTCTGAAAGGTATTGGGTGATTGATATTAGATTCTCCTTTATAAAAGTTTTTATTTATATAGGAGGTAAACTGGTAAAAATATAACATTGTACCAGTTTTTAACCAGAGTGCATTGCAGAAAATTAGCCACAATGACTTGCACAAATGGCTGATTTGTACATGAATTTCCGTGTCTACAGTTGTCTACTACAAAAAAAACTTCAAACTGAAACTGACATAAATTTACCGGCTAAGATAACTGAGCTTTCATGTTGTCAAGACTCGTGGTTATCATTTGTAATTTAATGATGTATCATTTCAGAAAACCTGATAACTATACCTACAAGACCGTGTTCAAATGGACTTTATATATGTTAAAATAATAATGTCGCTACATGTTGTAGCCACTAGATTTTCAACAGAAAAAAGCATCATGTGTAATATCAGCTTGTATTTTTTGCTACAATAAGGGTTAAATTGGTTACGTTTATCAAAGGAAATAATGCGTGCGAGTTTTGCAAGATTGGGTGAAAATATCATTGTAATATACAAGTTCCCCTTTCAGCTTAGACTTCTGATAAGAGGTGTAAAGAACATAGAAATAATGTTAGCATTAAGAGCCACTTCGTAGCCGTAACAAGGTTTATCGTTCCGCTATCTAATTGGATGCTATTGAAAGAAACTGATCCAATCGGATAGCTCGTTACATTACCTAGGATGATAGTTTGGAGTAGTTACAGCTGCCTCAGTCGACAAAGACACTTGTTTCATGTCAGTTTATCCAATTTAAAACGTTCACACATTTTATTCTTTTGAGTCAAGGCATGCGGACATCATGGAAGTCACATACTTAATACCTAACTGATGTAACTCTCTCTCTCTCTCTCTCTCTCTCTCTCTCTCTCTGGTCAATTGATAACACGTACTATGTACAGCAACTCTTTCTACCACAGGAGAGCACTTATCCCATTGTTTAGGCTAGATACATATGCCAAGGGTTGATGTGGAACGAAGTGGATCGACGACCCATGGCTAGCAAAAAATGTGCAATAATTTATTTATCTTTTCACGTTTTTGTGGTTTTTTTTATCCTTTTGTACACAAATAATAATGTCTTCATTGGGTGTACTACAGTGCATCATTATTGCATATAGCTGATGTCGACACATTTCATGTTAAAAAATTGTCCATTGTTAAGGGAGTGCATTTATACTGTCTTAAAGCACGCCGAAACAAAACCGGTGACACATCAATTTATTTTGTATTTTCGCTTAGCATCGATCAAGGTAGTCATATTTAAATTAGGAAGGAAAAAATCAGGACATTTAGCAGTTCTTTTATTCCTGCTATAATCATTAACAACAAGACACTCGAAGTAGTTACAAGTTTGATTCATTTTTCCAAACTCTCTATAAGAACACTTCAATGGTTACCTCTTTTGTGATTTTTTGGGATATTTTATTGTTAGCAAGCTCTATCCCCGAAGATTATCGCAAGCTTATTATGGCTTGATATATCAAAATGTCGCAAAGTCGAAATGAAACGATCTATATATAGTTAATTACACTACTAAAGAAGTCATTCTGTGGACACTTAAATATAAAATATGTCACGTCATATGAAGAAAACGAGCGTTGGGACTCCTTAAATATGTTTGCTTATTTTTAATTAGGCCATATATATATATATATATATATATATATATATATATATATATATATATATATATACACACACACATATATAGTTCATGCAGCAAGTTTTGGACAAAATTTGTACAACTTTATATTTTTATATTTTGGGGAGGAGCTCGATATTAACCGTAGTAGAAAATTTGATTAATGCATATCAGGAGCGGTACGGTAAAGAAGTCAACTTAATTTGACGGATGTATGTTTGTGCTTTATGGAGCTCATGAATGGTTCTAATAAATTGGTTGTTACTACCACTACTATAATGTACTTTTCCCGTCCCATACCACAGAGGCTTATGACCTTTAGCACGCGATGTATTTGATCAAAGAATGCATAGGTAAAGAAATAATGTAGGTGCTCTTTCATCTTCCCTAGCCGACCACGAACCTCCGTTCGTGCTATCGACCCGTTTACATAGAACATACTTGTCCAACCCCACTCATAACACGTATAACCCCATTCAACTATCAAATCGACATGAAATTGTCTCTGTTATCCAAACACTGTTCTCCGCGGGAAGTTCTCGATAAGTGGAATAGTTTTCATGGGGCCAGATATATCCCTTAACATCTTATCTACGGCCTTTTATCTCCTCCCGTTATCGAAATATGTGCACAAACAACAGGCAAAACAATACAAAGGCAACGTTGCAGGTGCTACGGGTAGTTCCTACGCAGCTATGTTAAGTCTCGGCGTTTCAGCAAAACCTTCCCATAACCAGGATTATATGGCCTACTTCAACATCTATATGCAGGTGCTTATCTTCAATATAATCCTCGTATGCATGTTTTGGAAAACTCATGGTGGCAATAAGTCCCTCAAGTACTATACTTCCTTATGATATTCCACTTGAAATGGGAAGAATCACTGAAAATACTTTAATCACTTACTCCAGAAGATCTTTGAGAAAACAGAACACAAAACAGAATCCATTTAAACTACTGAAGAAGACCAAAAACAATGATAAATATATATTCACTATGGTAGTAGAACGTTTCATTTAATGAGCTTGAAATTAGGCTGTTTATTAAATTTTTCATCACTTTTTATTCACCTTTCCGTTTACTTTTTATCATTTTGTAATCAAAAGTAAATAACCTTCAGATTAAGATGAAAGAATGATTCTCCAAGTAAGATATGAAGAGGAAGAGAGAGGCATAAATTAAAAATATGCGGCTGGGACGCTTCAAAGTATTAACTGCTTGCAACATTAACTGTTGACTAATTTCATGAGAGACATAACTAAAATAGAATGTATATATTTCCAAACAATGTCCAGAAGTTCTAAGGATGCAATTAGGACTCGATTTCACCACCCGAGATGACGTTGATTTTGTTCTCCTCTTATTTTTTTCTTCTGTTGAACTTTTCCAAAGCTAACTTCGACCGGATGAAAATGCCAGCAACTATTATTCAATGATCCTTGATTTAATAATATATATATATATATATATATATATATATATATATATATATATATATATATATATATATATATATATATATATATATACACACACACACATACAAACATCATCAGCTCTGTCCGCGTGGGTTCGATTCTTGGGCTCGACCAATATGAATATGTGCGAAAGCTTGCCAGTAGTTTCCCGTGGGTAGGTTGTTCTTTCCGGATTTTTCCTCCACCAGATATACTGCCCGCCATGTATAAAGCCTATCATGTGCTGAAAAAATGGCGTTAAACTCACAAAACCACAAACCACATACAAACATCAAGGTCTGTTTGGTAGACCATTGACGTAACCCATGTAAATGAGCACATCAAGATCCGTTTTAGTAAGCATTTTGACACAACTCATGCAAATTACAAATTTTATTACTATATAAAAACGTATTGATCTTGGAGCTATTCACGGATCTTCCATACCAGTATATGCCAATATATGTACTTAATCACGTCATGTAATTTTAGCTGCATCGCATCTTAGTACGTTGCAAACCAAAAATCCCTTTGTATGAACATGGCTGGCATGATTGAGGTTTATCAGTAAACACTAAACTACAAAGGCTTTGCTATCGGTGACCGCCCTCCATGTTTATGTAAGCCAGTTCTAGCCTCCACGGACAACAAGGAACAAGTAGAAAATGCAGAGCGAAGTGATGCCACATGTCCGGGTGTGGCCATAATAAGCGTCTCTGATGCAACGGAATGGGTTCAGAATTACGCGGCAGGTGCACTTTTTGCTTGTATGCACTTTAAGTCATGTTATGTGATTCCTGTAACTAGACTAATCGTAGCACGTTCCTAAATCATAGCTCGCCAAGCCGTATCCTACATGGATCAGACTAACATAATCGAAGTCAAAAAGTCAGCTAAGAAAATTGGGTGGTGGACCTGGGGGTGGGGTGGGGGAAGAAGTAAGTTCAGTCACTGACAACTTGCATGATTCATGTGGACGTTAATACTTGAAGCATACTTTTTGTTGTTTGGGGTTCGTTTAAAGACATTTTTGATGGCGCCTCCTCAGTGATTACATAAAATTACTAAAGGGTCTACAGTCTTGACATATTTCAAGATCTGTTCATCCTGATGGGGAAAGAGAAAGAGGAAGGGAGGGATAGAGAGAAGGAGAAAAAAAGGCCTAAATGTGGAAATACAGGTTTGAATAACATCTTTCCTAAATGTGAAAAGAAAGTAGTTCCAAAAGTGATATCGCGACTGTGGCGATATAATTTTTGTCCCACTAATCTATTTCAATATTTCATTAATAATAATAATAATAAAAATTAATAATAATAATAATAATAATAATAATAATAATAATAATAATAATAAAATAATAATAATAATAATATTATTATTATTGTTGTTATTATTATTATTAATATATATATAGAGACAGACAGACAGTCATTACTTCGGTCAACTTAGAATTCGCAACTACTTATGGACCACATAACTATTTAAAGTAACTGCGCAACCTTACTAACAAATACGAAATATCCAACATTTGCAATAATCACTTCAACATTCCACTCCAAAAATATCCAATTATTGCACTATAATTACGATCTCTGGCAAACGAATGATATATATATATGTGTGTGTGTATGTGTGTATGTATATATATATTGCTAGATACTTAGAGACCTTTTTTACTGCTATTAGCAAATAGTATAATATGATTTTTCTTTGCACATGTCTGCACCTGTTAACAATCTTCAGTTACGTGACTTTATAGTAAAAGAGATTATCTCTATTAAAGTCCCAGATTTAGGAAGCCGCTGGTTCGAATTAATGACTATTTTTATGACAGTAGTTGTTTTAGTAATACAGCAGTTTAACTCATGTTTAGATCGCGTAAGCTGTTTATGATATACAGCTGTATTACGATATTTACATCATTAATATAATTTAAAGGAGATTTATCTTCATTACTATTTTTGCCCTGCTTTAAGCCAAGTAAGTGATATCACAATTTTATGTTATATTCATACGATGTGTACAAATCCAAGTAAGTTATATCACAATTTTATGTTATATTTATACGATGTGTACAAAGCCTAGTAAGTTATATCACAATTTGTATGTTATATTCATACGATGTGTACAAAGCAAAGTAAGTTATAGCACAAAGTTTGCATTTCTATTTTATTATTGTTCTCCTTCATGGATTCAACTTCAAGCAGTTTTTAGGTAGCTTACACAATATTTTATTTATTGCGAAAGTTTGATAAAATTATTTAAAGAAATCATCCATGATCTGGAAACAGACGTTGAGTATGGGGATAAATCCCCTTTAATTGTAAAACAGACGCTTTCAATTTGCACAACTGATAAGCGAGAAATCAACAATCGGAATAGCTTGTAATCGGAATAGCGTGTAATCAGATTAGCGTGTAAGTGAACGAAGGTAAGAAACACTAATGCTGTTGCTTGTGGCATATAGGAACATCCGATATATAACGTATAAACATAGCAAAACGTAATCCATTCAAGCTATTATTTCTGTATAACGATATAATTGTCCACACGCACGAATCGTCCATCACAAAATTGCTAAACATATACACGAGCATTTGTGCCAATTTAAATATGAAAATTCCTTATTGAAAAAAAAGTACGTTATGGTTTGGTACAGATGTCATATATATATATATATATATATATATATATATATATATATATATATATATATATATATATATATATATAGACAAAAAATTGATAATGGTGCAAATACAAAAGTTTCCCAACGTTTCTTGCTAAACAAGCTCTTCCTCAAGGGAAGAAACAAATTACATCCACAAAACATTATTAAATACAAAAGCCAAGAGAAATTCTTGACTCCTGCATGTTTGAATGACGGTGAAATAAACAAAGGATACAAAATAGAAGAAAGAAAGGAGACAAACTTAATAAACGGTCTTTAAACGGGTAAACTACATATATATTTTATGCTGCCATCAGCTCAACAAAGTTGTGTAACAAAAATCAAAGAAGGAATTATCGTACCTATCACACAGAGAACCAAAGTGGTTAGACCTAATTTCAAGCAGGGAACAAGGACAAACATCATGCTTGGCGAAATATCAACGCCATCAACAAAATGTACAATAGAATTATATCCCGGTAAAGTTATGCGTGAAGGTACTAAGGAAGTATGTCAAGAGCATAGTGTAGCGGGATAATGGACAAGATTTAAAATAATAATAATAATAATAATAATAATAATAATAATAATAATAATAATAATAATAAATTCAGGATACTGCGCTTATTCTTGGATCCTACATTTATATTTGGATACATGAACATAGGAAAATAAATATAGATAGAATGACACCAATAAAATCAAACATATTAGAGAGTTATCATTCGTTCTGAGCAGGAAGCGACCTCATGCCGAAGTAAAGAAACCTATCACCTAGCTTTCATGCACCGGCGCTCTAACCTATTCGGACATGCTCTCATCCCACAAAAACGTAGGAACAAAGTGAAAGGCATATATAAGAACACATAAGATCGAAACAGCGCTTTAAAAATAATCCCGACTTTCAATCTAAACAAGGTCTCACTAGGGAAATTACAAACAAAAAGGAAAACAAAAAAAAAAAAAAAACAGCGAAAGAAATACACAAAAGTACTCCAAATGGAGTTCAAACGACATGTCGAACAATACACCTTTTGGAAGATATTATAACTGGTTGCAAAAAGTCATCTCCTATAACACTTGGCCAGCAGAGATCGAGTGTGCAAGACGGGACAGTGACCATATTGTTTACAATGACATGTACCGGTATTTATGGTTTTGCCGTCAGTTTTAATTTTTTTTAAACAAACGTTTTGTAAACCGTGGATACACTCATTTAAAGAAATTGTGAATGTTATATCATCCGTACATATTCATTGCTAAATCTCTGAGTATGTTATCACATCCGTACATATTCATTGCTAAATCTCTGAGTATGTTATCACATCCGTACATATTCATTGCTAAATCTGAGTATGTTATCACATCCGTACATATTCATTTCTAAATCTCTGAGTATGTTATCACATCCGTACATATTCATTGCTAAATCTCTGAGTAGTTGGTTTTCCTGATGTTTTGAGAAACCGAACATTTCCCGTAGTGTCATTTAGGCTGCAAAAAGTTTCTTGGTAAGGTCTCCAGTAACAAAACAAAAAATCTGCGAATTTACATACACTGCCTAAACTAATCCACCGCAACATCTAAGTAACTCCTACACATTACTGGTGAATTTTGAACTGTAAGTTAGACTGATATGCAACAGAGAAGGACTTCTTCAGTCATGCCTTCCTATCCCTAATAAGACACAACAGAGAAGGACTTCTTCAGTCATGCCTTCCTACCCCTAATAAGACACAAATTTCCAACACTGAAGAGACGCTATCTGTAAAACGTTTCGAATATAATCATGAATGCCAAAGAGAGGCAAAAATATGCAAAACTAATCCGAAGAATAAAAACAAGAGTATGCAGGTATAGTGCCATGTATGAATATATTTTATGTATAGGGTTTACATAGTGCCATGTATGAATATATTTATGTATAGGGTTTACATAGTGCCATATATGAATATATTTATGTATAGGGTTTACATAGTGCCATATATGAATATATTTATGTATATGGTTTACATAGTACCATGTATGAATATATTTATGTATAGGGTTTACATAGTGCCATGTATGAATATATTTATGTATAGGGTTTACATGGTACCATGTATGAATATATGTATGCATAGGGTTTACATAGTGCCATATATGAATATATTTTATGTATAGGGTTTACATAGTACCATGTATGAATATATTTATGTATAGGGTTTACATAGTACCATGTATGAATATATTTATGTATAGGGTTTACATAGTGCCATGTATGAATATATGTATAGGGTTTACATAGTGCCATGTATGAATATATTTATGTATATGGTTTACATAGTACCATGTATGAATATATTGTATGTATAGGGTTTACATAGTGCCATATATGAATATATGTATAGGGTTTACATAGTGCCATGTATGAATATATGCATAGGGTTTACATAGTACCATGTATGAATATATGTATAGGGTTTACATAGTGCCATGTATGAATATATGTATGTGTAGGGTTTACATAGTGCCATGTATGAATATATATATGTGTAGGGTTTACATAGTGCCATGTATGAATATATATATGTATAGGGTTTACATAGTACCATGTATGAATATATTTATGTATAGGGTTTACATAGTGCCATGTATGAATATATGTATAGGGTTTACATAGTACCATGTATGAATATATATATGTATAGGGTTTACATAGTGCCATGTATGAATATATATATGTATAGGGTTTACATAGTGCCATGTATGAATATATTTATGTATAGGGTTTACATAGTGCCATGTATGAATATATTGTATGTATAAGGTTTACATAGTACCATGTATGAATATATTTTATGTATATGGTTTACATAGTACCATGTATGAATATATTTATGTATATGGTTTACATAGTGCCATGTATGAATATATTTATGTATAGGGTTAACATAGTACCATGTATGAATATATTTATGTATAGGGTTTACATAGTACCATGTATAAATATATTTTATGTATATGGTTTACGTAGTGCCATGTATGAATATATTTATGTATATGGTTTACGTAGTACCATGTATGAATATATATATGTATAGGGTTTACATAGTACCATGTATGAATATATTTATGTATAGGATTTACATAGTACCATGTATGAATATATTTATGTATAGGGTTTACATAGTACCATGTATGAATATATTTATGTATAGGGTTTACATAGTACCATGTATGAATATATTTTATGAATAGGGTTTACATAGTACCATGTATGAATATATTTATGTATAGGGTTTACATAGTACCATGTATGAATATATTTATGTATAGGGTTTACATAGTGCCATGTATGTTTAGGCATCTCCAAAAAGACACACAAACAGAGATAACGGCTGAAAAAGGGGTAGCATTCTTAAAATACAAAGTCAAATTATCTTTTTAAAATTTTTCTTTTCGTAAAAAAATAAATCTAACTCTTTTAAAAAATTCCAAGACATTATCATCATGAATATCATCACAGGGACGGTATGCATCCCAGGTCAAAAAGATTGCAACCATTAGTGGCCTCTTACGACATTCAGGAAGGCACATATGGCCCATTATACATCCCCCGAGCCCGCAAAGGAAAAACCAAGACGGAAAATCTAAGACAAAAAAGACAACATGTCCAAAATTATACAATTATTTAATTTGTGTTCGTAGATAAAAACTGATTACATGTTTCTGTAATGGAAATTTTAAATGAGGAGCAAAATTGAATATATAAAGCCAATTTCTGCTCTGTGTCTTATTTTGGGTTTTTGTTCCAGTGTAGAATTGGAATGTGAAAGAAAAAAGGAAAGGAGGTAAAGAGAAAGAGTGGACATGGACTCCATTCACCGACACCTCCCTTTGCCAATACGGTAAAACTGAAGAAACACAGATCCAAGACATAAGAACAAACTTCTTAGTCAAACTGATAGCGGAGCCAGTCAAATTTAGACGACACCACCTAGGGACGTCTTAATAAGCTTCACACAAAATTTCGTTTCAATCCATGAATCGCTGATTCATTGGCAATTTTCTAAATTAAACAAGGGCCTTAACTCTGTCCAATTTTGATAAAAAAGTTAAAATAGAAATTGAACAAGATCTTATTTTATATTAGGTCTTATACTAAATAATTTTTCTATCAATGCATTATTAAGAGGAAACGAAATTTGTGACGTACAGAACGTATTATATGCTCCTAACATTGAATATCAAGGGCAATGGACAACGAAAAGAGTGCCTTCTATTTCCATTCCACTTATAAATAAATAGATTAAAACATACACCACTTTCAAAGGTATGCCTAAAGTTTCTCTTCTTTTCATACTTCTGCATGTATTAAATATTCCTGTCATTCTATTTGCATTGAGTGTGGGGTGGGGGTGTCATCATTGTCAGACAAAAGAAAGAATAGGTTATAAAGTGACTGAAAGAAGAATTTCAGGTTATGATGGGTATAAGTCTGTTTACCTAAGTTTGTTTACCTGTGTATCTGCATGGATGGATGTCTATAAATAATAAATGAATAAATGGATACATGTGTGTAATCGCGACCATTAACGGAATGGCCAAAAATCGCTAACAACAAATGTTGCAATTAGACTATTCATCTCGCTCGCAGATGATGATTACAATGATGATTATGACGATGAACGTAAACTTCATTGTTGTTCTTGACCTCGAAGGCAGTTTCTCCATCACATATCTTAATTCCGTATGATGACTATCAGTTTTGACCCGTAAAAGACATGGTTGCACCTCAATACACATAATTTGCAGATATTTCTAATAGTCCACGTGAACGTAATACCGATTTGCTAATACATACGTATATAAATTTGCTCGTATCCAAATATACACAACTTGTGCAAATTTTGCGCATGAGAACGTGGCATGAGATTTCCAGTTTCTAATGAGTGTTTTTCTAAGTCTTTTATACTTAACATTTTAATTTCAGCGCAAATTTTCGGTTTTTTAAACCTTTTTGACCTCGTACATGCTATCAGAAGAAAATATATTTAATAAAAGTGTTGTCAAAAATCTAATAACTCAAAAAAACCCAGCTGTGAGGCGATTGTATGGACACATAGAAAGAGGATCTACTGATGCAACCAATACAGGATACAACAGCTGTGAGGCGATTGAATGGACACATAGAAAGAGGATCGACTGATGCAACCAATACAGGATACAACAGCTGTGACGCGATTGAATGGACACATAGAAAGACGATCGACTGATGCAACCAATACAGGATACAACAGCTGTGACGAGATTGAATGGACACATAGAAAGAGGATCGACTGATGCAACCAATACAGGATACAACAGCTGTGAGGCGATTGAATGGACACATAGAAAGAGGATCGACTGATGCAGCCAATACAGGATAAAACAGCTGTGAGGCGATTGAATGGACACATAGAAAGAGGATCGACTGATGCAACCAATACAGGATAAAAATTATCTAACAACGAGATAACTATTTGCATGATTAACACAAATGGATGGCCATGGCTTTGTCATGAAATGTGGAGTGACGGTATAGTAAGAAAGCGATGGAACCTAATAATCACGTAACAGTAATTATACAGTGTGAATCTTTGAAGATCACTGGTGAATCGAGTCCATCATCTGTTCCCTTGTGACTCCATTCCTCACTCCATTAAGCGTAATGTTGGGACAAAATCAACCGAACGAATTGTCATATAAAGATTAGGATGCTTGGTGTAATACAATATGTTTTTGCATTTACCACTTTATCAAGTTTTGATAAAAGCTCGCGTCGTTGTACCTATTGTTTTAATATCGAGTCCATCTTGAAAACACATGGATATACAAATGAATCAACAAAATTCAACCGAGCTCAAAAACCTTCTTCAAAGAAGAGGCTTTAAAACAACAAAACCATGACGTAATGCACAATCAAGAAATTGCACACATTCTGATTACGATCGATCGATCGATCGATCAATTGATTTTGTCTCTGATATTGTTATTGTTTCTCGACCTTTCAAGTGCAACCAACTGTCATCTGTAAGACAGGATAAACATCCACATATCTATCTGTTTGAGCAATCGAAGGCATAGGAAAACATTTTACAGTTGCCAGAGGCAAGGTAAAGCTATATCAGAGCGACAGAAAGTTGGAAGAACAGATTGTACAAACATTCTGCATTCACGACAGAGTGCATAATGTCAGGTCATCATCTTGTGTAAATATCACATGAAAATAAGCAAAAGAGACTAACAGCAGTAGCAGCGCCCACAGCAGTACACGCAGTAGCAGCTGTGGCAGATTTACAAGCAGTAGTAATGGTGGTGTCAGCAGCAGTAGCAGTTGTGGCAGATTTACAAGCAGTAGTAATGGTAGTGTCAGTATCAATAACAGAATGAGTAGAAGTAGTAAGAAGAGGAGGAAGAGAGGAGGAGTAAGATAATGAGAAGGGGGGGGGGACAGTAGTGTTACTAGTATTTTGATCAAAGTTTATAATCGGCGGAAGAGGGAAAATAGAAAAGGTATCCGAAAATTATGTAAAAATTTAATACCTGACTGAACTTGTTTCTCTCGAGAATAGTGTTTGATGCAGTATCATAGAAGTTCAATGGTTTCGAATCAATGTTTATCTTTTTCTTTTTTAAATAAACACATGCTAGTGGAAAACATTTTTGCTAAAGCAGCTGCTAAATTTCAACTAAAGACTTGCGCACAATATTTACAACTTGTGTGTTTTAATAATATTTCACCACAAGTACATGACATACAATTTTACGTCATATTTAAACGGTTACTAGACATTAAACTTATTTTTCATAAGAAACAGTAAACGTGTGAGAGTTTATCTATCTATCTATCTATCTATCTATCCATCCATCCATCCATCCATCCATCCATCCATCCATCCATCTATCTATCTATCTATCTATCTATCTATCTATCTATCTATCTATCTATCTATCTATCTATCTATCTATCTATCTATCTATCTATCTATCTATCTATCGATCGATCGAGGAAAGATATGCCAATAGTTGGATGTGTACGATGTATTTGCTAAGGCTCAAAAGCTACAGTTTTTCTAAGTTAGGTTCATTTATGATACTTTCTTCATTTGGGCCAATTAGGAAGAACTACTTTTTTCATCTGGACCCAATCAGAACAAGAACTACTTTCTTCGTTTTCACTTATTCGGAAGAAGAACTACTTTCTTCATTTTGATCCATTAGGAAGAAGAACTACTTTCTGCATTTGGACCCATTCGGAAGAAGAACTAACAGAGTTTCTAAATGTGATGAATGGCCACAATCCATCAATTAGAATTAGAACTAAAATCAGAAAGAAAATTGTAGACCTTTTAGGCGTAACAATCAACAATGGAAATAACTTTGTATTTTGTGTGCAGAGATTTTAGTTCATATGGTTAGGAAAAATACTGATATTAAAGATATAAATAAAAATGATGTAAATAAACTTATATCCCAATTCGCAAAGAAATCATTGGGAAATGAAAAATGTACTTATTCAGTGGTCACAAAGATTACTTACACCTTTTGGAAAATAGAAGCAATATAAGTCTAGTAATATCTAAATTTAGTCATCTACTATTATCCTTACCAAATCAGTCTGAACAAGTTTT
Source organism: Margaritifera margaritifera (assembly GCA_029931535.1). Classification (NCBI taxonomy): domain Eukaryota; kingdom Metazoa; phylum Mollusca; class Bivalvia; order Unionida; family Margaritiferidae; genus Margaritifera; species Margaritifera margaritifera. Next base: position 2,190,763 of record JAQPZY010001629.1, on the reverse strand, counting down.
CAATGAACTGAATACATCTGTTACAAAACGACTGAGAATAAATCAAGGGGCAAAATTAGGTAAAATATTGTAATAAGGGATTACAAATAGGGTCTACTAAAAGTGATCAATATTACAAATTTTATCCATGGACTAAAATCAACATCGCTAAGATGAATGTTACTATCAGATTCAAACTGGAAATATTTACTACATATTTCAGTAATGAATATTGATTAATTTTCTTTATTTGGGACAGATTAAATATCTTTAATAAATATGAAATTATATCAGTTCTCGCCGTATGGTTTTAGAGCATTTATAGAAGTCAATTAGAAGTTCACAATTGAAAATGATGACCAGGTTTTGCAGATGAAAATATAGTATAGTCCAGATATTAAAAGTGTAACAGCTGTTTTTTTTTTTTCTTTTTTGTTGTTTTTTTTTTGGAATTGTTTGAGAAAATAATACGAAATACGAATGACTTTGTGAATGAAGATGGTACATGAATAAACTGCTATGATTTCAAAAGTAGGTTTTCTTTGGTAACTAATTTTAAACATTTTCAAGGTATATTATCTGCATTTAATGTTACAAAGAAAAACTAAATCAAGCATATGGTAGTATTCTGAATCAGCTTTTTATAAATTCATGTCTATACTGCATTATGAAATGTCTATACTGTGTCTATACTGCATTATGAAATGTCTATACTGTGTCTATACTGCATTATGAAATGTCTATACTGTTTCTATACTGCAGTATGAAATATAAAAAAGGTTGTAGGAATATATTTGAAAAAGTATTCAAAAACTATGAAATATCATCTGCTAGAAGAAAGTGATATTTGGAATTTAATAATTTACAAGAAATAGGCTGCAAACATTTGTTTCTACTTCATTACAGAGTTACTAAATACCCCTGACTTACATGGATGCAGTTAAAATTTGCCAACCGAATTATTTGTGCAAATGTTTTTCTTTAAAATATAGGAATTATTTTAAGTGATCTTTGTTCTATATGCTGAAACTATATGTCATCTTTTTTACATTGCCAAATTTCTCAAACTTTCTCAATAATAGATGAACAGTTTGTGTAGGCATGTTTCCACCTTTAGTCTATTGTTGTATTGTTTACTTGTTTGTTTTAAAAAGAAATATTATTTTTGGAACTACTTAGTTTTAGGGTGATGAAGTTATACATTTATAAAGTTTAATAGCTTAGCAATATGTGTGCGGATTTAAAGACAAAAAAAACCCCCAAACATGTTGAATACATATTGAATACATATTTAATACTTGTGGATATTAAGTGTCCCTTCCTCATGATCAGGATTTTATTCTCTTCTTTCTCCCTTTCTTCTTTCACATATGAAAGTCCTTAGATAGTCTGTATGTTTATATATATATATTGAAAACACGTAGGAATTTAAACATTAAAAATATTGATGTGATGCAAAAAATGTGATTTAATTAGTGTACTGTTGTGTACTGTTTTAAGTGCGAAAAGCAGCATGTAGGGGAAACTGAATGCAGTTAACGCTTTTTAATGGAGTGGCAGTTTTCGGACAAAAGGATACAGAAACAAATAAAACATGATTATGCATTTTAGTACAAACTGTAGCAAAGATCATTTGAAAGCAGTGGCGTCACTAGGGGGGTGCGGGCCGCACCGGGTGACACCATCACAGGGGGGTGACACCAAAATGGAAAATTTAAAACTGTAAAGTTTAATGTTTAATATTTAATGTTAAAATAAAAAATAACATAATTTTGTTGCAGTTCTTAAACGCTGTTACCTCAAATTTTATTGTTTTCTTCTTATGTCCTTTGTAACTTTAGGACTTAAATTTACAAACATTACTATAGGCGATTCTGTATGGACTGGTACAGGAGGACTCGGAGGAGGTCCGTGGGGGAAGTCTGGAGGGGGTGACACCATGAGTTTACCGCACTGGGTGACGCCAACCCTAGTGACGCCACTGTTTGAAAGTGAATGGCATTATGCAGAACAGCTGATGTTCTAAATAGAACAGAAGACGAGACACAATTTTGAATTAATTTTTTTAGGAGCTGAAGTTAACTCTGAAATTCCATCGATTGTTTAATTTAGACTCTTTCTGTGATGTTGTACGTTTTTCTTTTCAAACCTGTTACTAGTCATATGTATATGTTCTGAACAGCGTGGGGAATCAGTGAGATAGCTAGATTAGATTATATGCATGTATGTATGAATTAGAGGCCCTAAGCACTGAAAAGATTATGTTGCCCCCCCCCCCCCCCCCCCATGTAATTCAAAATGAAAACGATACTAAACCGTAATTTCTCTCTTTTTTTTTTTTTTGGTGCCCCTGCTTTGCTGGTGCCCTAAGCACGTGCTTAGTCTGCCTATTGGGTAATCCAGCACTGTATATATCCATCCATCCACCAATCTATTTAACTACAGCAAATATCACCCAAGGAAAGATGAACCCATAGTCGGAAGCATAGGTCATATTTTTATTTTCATTTATTCTTTGCTAAAATATGGGCATCCGCATGAATGTTTCGGGGGGGGGGGGGGGCAGAGCCAAAATCAAAGGGACGAGCCTTCAAACTGATGCCAATAGCGTCAATGGGAGAGGCAAACTCAAACAGTCGGATTTGGTTGGTTTTATATTTGGGGTTTGGTTAAATCTTATAGCAGGCTTGCAGCTAAATGTATGTATGTATGTATGTATGTATGTATGTATATATATATATATATATATATATATATATATATATATATTTATATATATATATATATACTGCACAATATTCATATTTAAAAAAAACGACATAACAGTATTTTAAGTAATCATGACTCAATTTAATATAGTTAAGTTCGACCTAAATCAAAGCAGAGGGAAAGGTGTTCAAATTTAAGGTAATGCATATATTTAAGTAATTCTCTGACAAATGAAATGCGATTTCCCCTTCAACAATTTGCTCCGATACTTCTTAAGCTTGCATTGTTATTTACTTTCCTCCTTACTAAGAGATTTCATACACCTTAATAAACTCACATCCCTCAAAACTTGCATCAAAATAGCAACTTCTCTGATCACCTGCCTCGATCCTCGCATGCCTTTAGGGAGGGAAGCAGATGCTAAAATTATTCTAGAGTATGATTTTCTCAAAACACACTACTAGGCATGCCTGGTACATCATTATCATTTAACTTTGTGGGTTAAATCAGCTCAAAAACGGATCTTACATTTGCCTTAGTAGACGTGACCATTTGGGGAGAGAGAGTGAGAGAATGAATGAACCTCCAGAGTGGAGAGTTTCGGGCATAGATAAATGGAACTAACTCTTCCTGTATTCATATACACGTGACGGCGATAATGGTTTATGATATCATCGTTGTACACTTAATACGATGAACTCTATTTTTTGTAAGTGCAAGTTTGAGTATTTCGTCGATTATAGTAATATGAAAATTATTAAGTTTGGCATTTTAGTAAAATTAAGTATAGCCTACAAAAGGCTACATTATCCGAAAAGAACGAGGCCAATGCATTTAAAATTTTTTTTTACCTCAAATTCACAAACCTGTGGAAAAGTGTACTATACCAGAAGAAAGTTTCGCCAAGTTGGTCCATTGTTTCAGATCGTTCAAATGAGTCTGAACGTATTGCAGAATGGATAGATTAAACCATTTGGCTAAGAAGCAGTTTCATATGTTAAGATACATATGATTGTCTGGAAACGTTGAGTAAAATTAAAGCTCCTAAAAACTGTATTTTGGTTACAGCAGATAATTGGTAACCTTTATACTAATATCGATTTAGCCACTAACGTAGTTCTGTACTATTTTGTTTTCCTTTTCAGACCCCCCTTATTTATAATCTTTTGTATACTAAACATTTTGCTGGTTCATTCCGATATATAGATTATATCGAAACTATCAATCAATACACGTATTAGTCTATTTATCTATCGATTTATCTATCTACAGCGAACATCACCTAATGTAAGATGTATCGGAAATCGAATTTATAGGACATATTTTTATTTTTATTTTTATTCTTTAAGAAAACAATAAAAAAAAAATGTAAAAACACATAAACATATTGAAAATAATCGTACATTTTTTTTAAGTTTTACGTAAAATAAATAAGAAAAGCTGTTCACATTTGGACAAAATTAATATTTTGATTTTGGAATTAAGTGTAATGCATATATTATAGACAATATTTGCCAAAATAATGCGATTTCCCTTTCAGCCATGTGCTTATAGACTATCATAGTTTTTATTGTCGTGTACGTCCTTCCTCACGAAGCGATTTCAAATAATATTAAAATTATTATTTTGGGTATTGGTGGTAAAATGAAACACATCCTGGTTTATCAGACAGTAATCGTCGAATATTGTCTTTCGTATGCATGAATATCGGATAGTTGGTAATAGTGTACAAGCATTACAGTGCTGAGAAATGGATGCAAATCAGATTTTATTGAACATTGTGTATTATTATGTTACATATATTTTATTATATACTGCCTCAAAGATTCTGATTGATATATTATTTTGAAATATCCGTGCAGCATAATCTCGAAATTAGGTCAATGTAAACAAACGGTTGCAAAAATAGCATAGAAATGGACCAAGCGATGTGACTTAAGTTGCCACATTTGACTTAAGTCTCTCAGGTCAGATGGCTTGTGAGATATTTAAAAATGTCTTAAAAGTCAGAAGACGGCTTGGGTAGCTGACTGAAAAAACGGGTAATCTAGCAAACAATTCGCGCTGGATTGGAGCGACAGCAGTCTGAAAGTTAAGATGGATGATCAGGCTATCATCGTATTTAATATTCTGCTACCTAGAGGTAAGTCCTTGAAAAACACCTACCATCAAAAACGCTGGCAAAAGTTAGTTTTCTCTGAACGTGATTTATACGCATTAGACTCTGTCTCAAAAAAGGATAGTACTAGCTAAATAAGAAAATATTTCCTAGACAAGGCCAAGTCAGGTTAGTCTTTCTTTTGAAAATGATAAATATTCGCTTCAATGGACAAGTTTTAATTGTTTTGTTGTACAAAATTTCTTGTCAAATTTTATTATTCTAAATCTTTCAAAAACAGTATTGTACGAAAACGGCTGAATGTTTTTTTTTTTGTTTTGTTTTTTTTTTGTTGTTGTTTTTTTTTAGTCTACATGTAACAGTCAGTAAATTTTGGGGAAACACGTATAAAAACTTTCATTAACTGATAGTTTCACAGAAGTGTATATAAACAATTATCCCACCTCAAATACATTTCTTTGAATACCATTGGATAAGCTAGGTCACACGGAGACCATATAAATCCCGTATACCGTCTGCATCGATTCGTGTCCAGAGTACGTCCGCCATATTAGATTTTGCCAAATTGACTTGTCTCCCTTTCGTTCTTTACAATTGCAGCCAAATGCTTCCGATATCTTACAGCGACAGAAATTGCAGACAAAGGGATGAAAATCACCTCTGACATTGCTATAAAATCAAATAATCGTGTTGCTAATGCCTTGCAAGAATATCTTGCCGAAAAGAAATAAGATATCAGCTTTGAAACTTTTGACGAGGCCTGTTTAGCAGAGACGCTTGGATCCTTCTACTTAGAATGCCGAGATTCGAATAGTCGATACAATTTTTACCGTCAATTTTCCCGGGTCTGGAGAATTTTTTCTGATCACTATAATTGCCATTATGAATTATTATATTTCTATTTACATAAGACTGGTTCGATTTTTATGATTCTTGTCGTTACCTTTCTTCTGCAGTATTTTAGAATACAGACAGACTCAATATGAGTGGTCAATTGGTCAGTATTCTATATGAACTGAGTGTATATTCATAAAATCATAGCACGATTCTATTTTTGGACTCTTGCCACGTTTATGTACAAAGTTTTGTTATAAATGTCGCTGTTCTCCTATGACTTTTTAATATGTTGTCTTTCCTCTCATATTCTACCAGTACTTTAAAGTTAATTTGACAATCTGTTATCCGCTCTTTGACATATTCGTTGAAGGGACACTCACTCCAACTTGAATCATGTGCAAATATTATTACTGATCAATCACGGGCACGTGCTATTACCAATAACTGTCTCGTGCCATCATGTTGGGACCCGCAGATTCAAGATATTTACTTTCATCGTCACGAAAGCTACAGTCAAACATTCTTGAGATTATTAGTAGCACATGATGTATCTTTTTTATTTCAGACTTTCGTGTATCATTTTCAGAATATAGAATATGTTTTTGAATTCAATCTTTCCTTCCACATTTTCTGAAAATTATCTTTTTGAATTGAAATTTTCTTTTCCTCTTTTTCAGAACACAATCGAACTGCAAGAACTCATCTTTTCCTAATCCTGTTCAGAAGATAATCTATCGTTTTAAATTCAAACTTTCTTTCATAATTTTCATGAAATAATTGGTCTTATTGAATTCAAAATATCCGTCCATATTTCCAGAACATAAGAGAAAATTTCTCCAGAGCTTGACTGGTATAGACGTAAAAAGGGCATGTGGTTAAGTAGATACGTTATTCAAACTACTCCTTTAAAATTATTCCTAACAAATCTGGTATGTCATCGTATCGGTTATACTTTAGTAATCACTCATTTAGTTTGTTATTAAAATATGATACACAAATTTAATTCGGCAACAGTGCATTCTCGATACTTCCTCCTGCAATTTTTAAAAATAGATTCCAAACTTTATAAACTATTCATCATCAAAATAGAATATTTACATGCAAAGTCATCAAAATAGAATATTTACATGCATAATCATCAAAATAGAATATTTACATGCAAAGTCATCAAAATAGAATATTTACATGCAAAGTCATCAAAATAGAATATTTACATGCAAAGTCATCAAAATAGAATATTTACATGCATAATCAAATTGTGAATTGTTGGATGGAGCTTCATATTATGTATACTAATTTGTTCAACAATTGGTTTACTTCAAAGACAGATTGTCAAAATAAAATCTGTCCAGGGCACACTCGTATAAAGACAGTCGAAATGGAAACTGTCCAGTTCACACTGGTATGAAATTGACGATACTCAATATGCTCCATGAAAATACAGCTATTAGTACTCGTTGTGTTTTCCCATTCAAGGAGAATATATGTTATGGCATATTCTTCACTGGTACTCATTGTGTTTTCCGATCCAATGAGCATTTTGCCACAAAGTGAAAAGCTTATGATGGAATAAAAATTAAACATCATAAAACTCACCGAAAATTTACATATTACTTGATGCAACTGTATATACAACCAATCTGTCACACACTTTAGAAATGTATATTTTAAGAATAAAATATATCTCCAAACGACAGTAAAAAGTAAAAGGGAATATATACTAATTATAAAGTGTAATGTACAATTAAATTGTCCACACAATTTGAAAAATATTTATAACTAAAATATGAAATATTATCATTTTGGTAATTGACCGTGAAATATATGAACTTGTTGCCATATTTCAGTAACACATGCAATTCTAATAAAATAAACAATGCATAGGATGAATAAGAACTCCCGGGCATAAGAAAGATATTTACAGACAACCAATTATGGCTTTATGGTGTGTTATGGTTTGGGCATTCACTTAAAATTTTTGTATTTTATAAAATGATATCATAAGTGATCTGTTTGTGATATTACAATAAAGTTTTTCAACGAAGGGATATGGACAAAACCTTTGCCACACAAGCCACTTCTATATTCAGAAGCAAGGGCTTAGATTAACTTTTCATCTACGATCATGGGGTGTTTTAATTAAAACGTGTCCCCGGTAACAGTGGCTATTTACTGACACTTCCGGTGACGGTTTTGCGTTGGACGCTTCAAGGAATTATCAGCTACAGAAAGGAAGCACAAAGAATACTTCACGTTTTTATATATAAATATCTATTTAATTTTTCAAGAGGGGAATATTTTAATAAATAAATTTACGCCAATTTGTTGTCTGAATATTAAAATGTATTTTATTTCAACCGCGTTATCTCGACTTTATCTGCATACATTTTCATAATACCTCTAAATTGTTGAAAAACGCTTCGATAAAATTAACGTTTACCTACTTTTGCGATTATACCAAATAAATGTATACATTGATTCACCATGTCTCTATTTAAATAAACCTATTTGTAATTTTCAATATATATCATAAAGTTTACGTGTAAGGGTGACTACTTCTAATATGCCATAAATAGTCTCAAAAAGGCGAGAAATTAAATGAATTGTATATATTCAAAAATAAAGGCGTCATCGCTGTGATAAATGACACCTCCCCTACCAGTATTTGAAATGTATCGTATCTCAGTGAAAAAACATGTCTCTCTTTCTGTTTGATCGAATGTAACAAAACAGTTTTTACTTGTCCTTTTCCATGTAAATAAAAAAAAATGCACGTTCGCGGTCTTTGAAGATAACCACTTCCTTTACATTATATTGTCATAATTCACTAACTCTTTCTTCATCTTAAACATCTTTTCAGTTCTGTAAACGCAGTAACCTAGGTCTATTATCTGTGCTATTCAATTAATCTGAAATTCTAACATCAAAAATATATAAAACGCAATAGCAAGAAAGTGCTTTGAAACTATAATTGAAACATTATTTTTCATCCTTAGAGATTGAAATTCTGTAGAAATCAAATGTTCAATGACCTTCAATAATAAAAGTACTAACGTTACAACTACTACTACTTATTATTATAATAATAATAATAATAATAATAATAATAATAATAATTATTATTATTATTTTTATTTGTTGTTGTTGTTGTTGTTGTTGTTGTTGTTGTTGCAGTCTAAGCTACAGATATTTTACCAAGATAGAAAATAGTCACTGATTACTAAAGATAATATAAATATATTTTTCTGGTATTGCAAATTAAGTTAGAGTTATGTTATATAACAAATCTGGTGTGCAAATGCATAACAAATAGTCATCATTTTATTGTAAATTAGAGATAGTAACGTCAGGGTAAATATAAGGAAGTTTTTGCATACATTCAACAATAATTACAGTTATTATGGCACTGTTATTTGGAATTGCACATAAATTTTCATTTGAGGTAAACACCAAAAAGGATATAAAACTAATTTTAAAGATGCTAAAATTGCAAAATGTTGAAGGTGAATATTTTCATGCATTATATAATATTGATTCGATGTTTTGTTTTTAATTATTTTTTAAAGTATTTTTTTATCGTAAATTTATATATATATATATATATATATATATATATATATATATATATATATATATATATATATATATATACATATATATATATATATATATATATATATATATATATATATATATATATATATATATATATATATCTGTGTGTGTGGGTTTCATTTATTTAATTGCGGCACAAGGATAATAAAGTAATGACACTTCATATTAATTTGCAAAGATTAAATTATGTTTATCGAATCAAACCTTACTTAGATAAAATGTGCAAATTAGACGCAATTGTTTTATTACAGTATGCTATTGACTTTAAAAAAATAAATTCGTACATTTTCTTTAGAAGAAATGGTGAAAAGTATTGATCATAAATCAACACAAAAAACATAATGTATTGCTTTGAAAATACTACAAAGTCTTCTTTCACGCAGAAAATATCTTCATTTTGATCACATATGTAATTTACTTTGAATAATAGGATAATTTTAAATCCATCAAGGTATTTTCAAAACTATTTAAACCATATAAACACAAGATTTTGTTTTTCACGAATATCAGACCACAATTTTATGCTTATCTTCTTATCAAAGTGAGTTTGAAAAGGTAGTGGAAGACTGGTAATGAGAAATCCGTTACATTTTTTTAAAAAATACAAAAAATGGTTTTACAAATTAAAAAAAACCCCACTGATATATCCGAAAATGTAAAGAAAAAAATTATTGTATGAAAATTCTTATGTATTCTAAATATTAGAGGTCAATCGTTTTATACCGAATAAACACTTGCAGCTCTCACTGACGTAGTTTTGCTAACACGTAATTACTACACAAGATAAAACATTCAGGTTCATTTTGATAACTTACCAGCCAAAAAAACTTTACTTACTGGCTGAGTTTTAGTTTTTTCGCTCCTAAATAATGAACATTCAAAAATATAGCCTCAAATATGTCGAAGATAGTCACGTGATGATTTTCCCAAAATTGAAAATGGACAGAAATGTATCTTAAAGTCAAGTCAACTAATCTTTCTTAAAGTCGGCGCATATGCTTAAACCTATATAACACAAGCTCTATTAAGCTTTTACTATCGACTATACTTTTACTAGCGACTATACTTTCACTATCGACTATAAGTGCACAATGTGGCAGGGCATGGACTAACCCCTACAATCATCCAAAGGGGTGTAAGATTCGTTGATACCTTACATTCGCTTAATTTACTATTTTAAAGGTCCTTGTACGCATAGAACGTTTCCCAGGCACAACTTATATCACTCTTTAATTAGTGAGATAGACCCTCAAAAAGACATCCAGTTTTACTGGGGCAGTTATCGTATCAAGCCACATAGATAATCGATAATCTTAATTTGAACGGATATATAATAATTAATGTTTATATAATGATGATTGACATAACTGTATTATTCTCAACTAATTATCCATTATGGAAGTCATAATAGGTTAGAGGAGTTCTGATAGTAGCACTGGTACATGTTTGCATCCATGGATGGATGGATAGGTGGATGGATGGATGGATAGGTACATGGATGAATGAATAGACGAATGGATGGAGAAATAAATGAAGAATAATGAATAAAATAAAAATTATGCTCTAGTTTTATTACATATCAAAACTTCATTGTACACGTCATGTATTTTAGTATAAATTTCACACTTTTAGGTATTTTTATATATGTCGACATTTGTTTAATTCCTCTATAATTGAACGTTTTCCGCTATGACCATTTTGATGGCTAGCGCAATTAATCGAATAGTCGATGAATCGATCAATATACATGTTAAAATCGATTTATCGATACAAAAGTTAGGCATTTGATGGGTTAGGAATAAATTTTACCGCCATTTAAATTACCTTGTCACGCTGAATTTAGAACTGATGTGTACTGACTGTCAACCACATGAGCATCACGTCACAAAAGTAACCGATAAATTTATGTTCTCGATCAAAGTGAGCAGGCATTCAGTTCTTACCTACAGCTAAGCTTCCGTTCCACTGTCTCTTTCACAGAATGACGTGTCATAGCCTTGTGGATATTTATGGTTAAATTTTGCAAATCGTCTAAAGGCACATAACATATTATTAAAATAACGTGCACTAGTTAGGTCTATTTTGTGTGGATGACAGTTGTCTATTTGGTTCTACCGTAGACGAACAAAGATGGCGACTATCCATCCTTGTCTTTCTTACCATCCAATATTACATGGGAATAAATTATAAAAAACTCATCGCAAGAATTTGCATGGAAAAAAGTGATAGTGATCTAAAGTCAAGCTACTGTGATGTCATGTACAAGGATTGTGTAGTGTAATGTATAATGCTGTGGTGTAATGTTTTTCGCCCACCAACTCAATTATTTTAATGTTCCTTTGAGTCATTTATCTGTACTTGCCCCAAAACGATTAAAAATTGACCATTTATAGATATAACGAGACCGATAATCGATACCGTAATTGGGTCAGATTAGCCATTCCTAATAATTTTGTTCCGTTTGGATTGGGGTAGAATTTCAAACTTATTTCAATTAACACTAGCATCAACTCTCGATGATGTGCCTTTACCTAGTTTCCACTTTCAGTATTCTTCAGCTTTCCAAGTAATTTTGTTATCTCAGTCCCCAAACTTTCATTGAATCATCAAAAACATTTACATTTATCTTTTAAAATACCATTGCTTTCAGTTCTGCCAAATTGTCCAAGCTATAAATTTATTATTATTATTATTATTATTATTATTATTATTATTATTATTATTATTATTATTATTATCATCATCATCATCATTTACTCTAAGTTACCATCCGCGCTTTCAAAAAAGCTGTATTATGGCGGGTTTTTTTTTATTTAAAGCTATCGCCCAGTCTTTATACTTGAACTGGTCATATAACTAGGCCTCGATATCAGTCGGTGTTTTTATTTTTGATGCTTCATTCTACCTGGTAGACAAATGGGTACAGTGCATTGTCTATAGTCTAATTCTGAGACATATATTCTTTATAAGATCTTATTGTTTCCTTCAGGGTGAACTTACATTTAACGCTTTATCTGAGGACTTGCATGAGCTTACTGTACACAAACTTATATTTAAATTGAGGACTTGTATGAGCTTACTGTACACAAACTTATGTTTAAATTGAGGACTTGTATGAGCTTACTGTACACAAACTTATGTTTAAATTGAGGACTTGTATGAGCTTACTGTACACAAACTTATATTTAAATTGAGGACTTGTATGAGCTTACTGTACACAAACTTATATTTAAATTGAGGACTTGTATGAGCTTACTGTACACAAACTTATATTTAAATTGAGGACTTGCATGAGCTTACTGTACACAAACTTATATTTAAATTGAGGACCTGTATGAGCTTACTGTACACAAACTTATATTTAAATTAAGGACTTGTATGACCTTACTGTACACAAACTTATATTTAAATTGAGGACTTGTATGAGCTTACTGTACACAAACTTATATTTGTTTCTTAAGACAAATGAGTTTTGAGTAGAACTTTAAAATAAACATAATTTCAAAACTTAATCGTTATATAGAGGCGATAAACAATAAAAAAATTACCCTTGAAGGTTCTTCACTTTAATATATCGACATACTTTCTTTTTCAATAATCACCTTTTAATCAATTCATGTACACTTAGCATTGAGTTTTGAGTGGACCTTGATATCAGTCATTTCAGTACAAATCCTGTGGTATATTGTGCTTTTTCTTTAAATTCTTTTTCCTTTTATAAATGTGAAATTAGTATATAATAAAGACTTGTACTCCAAATAAAATAGATAGAAAAAGCATACATACATATAAACATACACACTGACAGACAAGCAGGCATACAAATTCTGTCATTCATTTTTCTGTATCGCTCGTGCACCTTAATGGGACTGTTGACGTATTTTTGATAAATTTTGACACAAAAAGTTCGATGAAATACATGTTAGCAATACAAATGTATGATCACGTTATAAACTTTCTGTTAATTACATAAATGTAAAATATTGTTTCATAAAAAAAAATTGGTATTGAGACGATAAGAAAAATCTACTCACTCCCACTGAAAAAGTAAACCTACATTTGTCTATACTTGAGACGAATGTAAATGTCCATGTATGCACATTAGCTCGGGGGGGGGGGGGGGGCACTCGAAAAGAAATGAACCGGACCGATATGCATTACGTGCAGCCCTGAGATCTATTGGGTTCAGCATTTACCTGTGTAGTGCACGCGATATCTGAATTATCTTCACTTCCAGGCAGGGGAATGCCCATCATGATTATGTTCTGTGGTTCAATATCCATGGCAATTAAGTGGTGTCAAACTCATTTGCTATGGCGGGCCAGATTTGATATAAATAATAATAAATAATAATGAATAATAATAATAAATAATGAGTCTGGCGGGCCGTATGTTTGACACCCCTCTTTTAAAGGATACACGTGCTGGTTTCTTCATTTCTTTCCGAATGTGCCCGGACAACAACGCAAGCAGCAACATTTAAATTCGGCCAAAGTCGTGATAAAAGTAGGTTAATTTTTCGTATCTTCTTGACACCAGAACTTTGCTGGAAATTACTTCACATCTAAATTTAAAACTCATAAATTTGTCATAATTTATCGAAAGGTATGTAGTTTTCTATAGGTTTTTCTATCTTAAAATTTTGTCTTAAAAAAAAAAAGTAAACAGTACCTTTAAGTACATGACTTTTGTTTACGAAAAGACTGCTAGTTTTGGATTATGTGACAATATCGGTCGACTTCCAAAAGGTGTGGGAAATAACCCGTGGAATAAACTCAAGGCCTTAACAACATTTTTATTTTTGTTTTCATATAATTATCCTGCACACTGTAATTCTTTTTGACAAAAAATAATAAAAAAAAGGTTATAGTTCAGAACCTTCACTATGGGATAAAATTACTCATTTGTCGACACTTTTTATATTATGCCATAAAATAATGACACCATGGCATATAACATATTAAATGGAATAACATCCTACTATACTGAAAGTGTGCTTCTCTAATTAAATTGACTAGAGACAATTAGAACAGTATACAGTTTTAATCATCATTTATTTTTATAATTCAATTTAGTATTATCATCATTACTATTGTTGTAGTAGTTATTGTTGTAGTAGTACTTGTAGTAGTAGTAGTATTTTTGTTGTTGTTGCTTTTATATACTTTCAACCAAAGCACATAGAAGTAAAACAAAATGTGTTTAATTAAAAATGTTCCACATTGCCATCAATAATACAGATACAATGTTTCCGACATATGTATGCATTTTGACAAAAATAATGTTTAAATATTGTTTTGATTTAAACGTTGAAGACGGATGGTATATGTCCAATTTTCAAGCTCTTCATTACATTGATTATTTCAAGAAAGAAAAAAAAATCTTTCACATTTATCGCCTATGAATCAAGTATTAATTTGGTCTTTAGTTAGTTACTTGACTACCTCACCAAATAATTCACCAAATAACTTACTAAACACCGAAGCAATATTTGATTCATATACGATAAATATGACATACTTTTTTGGTTGTTGCCTTTCTTCAAATAATCAATGTAATGAAGAGCTTGAAAATGGGCCATATACCATAGATAGATGAATATATATATATATATATATATATATATATATATATATATATATATATATATATATATATATATAGATAGATAGATAGATAGATAGATAGATAGATAGATAGATAGATAGATAGATAGATAAATAGATAAATAGATAGATAGAACATGTTTTATTGATATATTCAGACGAGAAAAATTAATTTATAAAATGTGATTTGTCTATCCAATGACAGAAATAAATGTAACTATTACGCACAAGTGTTTATTCCAGTACAACAACAAAAAAATGATCAATCAATGATGAGTGACAGAACAGATAACGTTCATATTGTGTAAAAGAATTAAACATTCTGAACCTTGTTATTGTTTTCTTCTCGACTTAGAAATTTTACTTCTATTAGATCTCTACTAGTATATCAGGGTACACCTTTGTAATAGTAATATATTGAACTATGTGGAAAAATCACTGAAAACTAATTAGTATAGTGGTGGCAGAAGTATCATACATACTAAATGACAGGATATTAATAAATTCCCAAAATGCAGACACATTTCCCAGATAGTGAGGAGACAGGAATGAACTATTGAATGATCTGACACAAAATTGGGCTCTCAGTTTTCAAGGGTGTTTTCGTTCCCTATAACAGTTTCTGTCATTGTAGCCTAAACGCATCCTACGCTAAATACCACATGCAACTATATTTGTGAAAAGTATATTGAGAGGCCATGCAATATCAAGCTGGACTTGTTCTCTAGGTTTCACTGAGAGGCCATGCAATATCAAGCTGGACTTGTTCTCTAGCTTTCACATATTTTATTTTTCTAGTGATACCATTCGGACAACACTTGCCCTAAATAATAAAGGACAAATCAATAACAATCCATTATATCAATAGGTGGGTATACATTATCATGTTAAGGCATAG